>JAREIS010000086.1:900000-1260000 GCA_030060385.1 Muscicapa striata striata
GCCGGAATTGTAAACTAGGACAAGACCAGTGCCAAATCAGGCTTTTTCAAGGATCAATTCTTTAATATCAAGTCACAAGCCTAACACATACTGGACTAAACCATTAAAAATAAAGTGATCTGATACTTTAGAAGTTCTCATAGTGGTAGCAATACTAAGTGGATTTTATGCTTCTCAGAATAAAAAAAAAAAAAAAAAAAAAAAGAAAAAAGAATTCACAGTGTATCTAAAATGCAGACTCTAGCAGATGAAGCTTTAAGCCTCTCCCCTGATGAACAGTTACTAGCTTGTGACTTGCATTAAGAGCTGGACTTAAATAATTTCTGTAAAGCCTGAAATCCAATTTCAATAATGTAGCATGCAACATTATACACTTGGCCAGAAAATTTACTTCCTCATTTGATAAAAAATTTCAGCTACTCAAAATTGTTTGTAAGTGCTAGCAATGAAATTGTGCATGCTGCACATCACTTAGCGCTGTAAATTCAGCAAGGATTAAGTATTACTTACATACCACAACCACTTCTGAAATCTAGTTAAAAGCTTTCAGCAGTATTATCTAGCTTAACATTTTCAAGGTAACATCTCAAAATACAGTGAACAAGTTTTTCAACCATGCTTACGTCTATCCCTTCATTTCCTCCTATTCTTGACCCATATTCGTTGCGCACCTCTCTAAAGCCACCTTGATCGCGAATTAACTCCAGCACCATTTCCTTGGCTTGCTAAAAGAAGAAGGAAAGTTCCTTTAGGTACTGCAACATCAGAACTGATTTTAAAAAGGCTCTGGGTTGTGAGGCACTCCTTACCTGAACTTTGTAAGGGTCTCCAGTTATCCTAAGGGGCTTGTCTGCACCAGTGTTCTGTGGGCCATCTTGAATCATGACCATTTTGACACCTGCCCGCTCCTATTTGACAAAAGGAAGGTCAACACTCATACAAATCCAGACTCAGTACTATGAGAATTAAAAAAAGATACATATATACCTGTAATTGTTTAATTGTCTCTCCACCTTTCCCAATAACTAATCCTGCTTTACTTGCTGGGATCATAATTTCTTGGACTGCATTTCCAGGTCCATCACCATGATGAAATCCAGGTGCAGGTCTTCCCTTTTCAACTATCTGATCAAGTAATCTTTTTGCTGACCTGTGAAAGAAAATACACGTTTATAAATACTTATTCCTGCGAGTAGCACTTGCCCACACCTATTCTGTTTGGCAATTTTTTAAATTTGAAAAGTTTCTGCAAAGAATTATGGCTATTATCGCGAAGAAATATGGAGCAATCTCAATCAATCTGCAAAAGTAATTTAAGAAACTAGCTGCACAATAATAAAATCACCCCAATACTGGAATACAAAAGGTGGTCCTTAAACCAAACATTTAATGAAGTTACCTCCTCAAGGTCCCTGTATATAGTTACCCTCAATCAAAGCTTATTCAGAACAAAAGCTGCTGCTTGATTCAGCATGCACACAAAGAACATTTATACTTGTAACCACTATCACAACAGGGGACAAAAGCAAGTATATATTCACCACATGTGTCAGGTCAGCTGCCATCAGAGTAAAATCATGATTACATTCCTGACACCAGTTAAAAATACTTACTGAACAGACTCTGGTGTTCCAGTTAGCATACATGATCTTTCAGGCAAGCCTCCACTATCTGCAATCATAAAATAAAAACCAACTTATCAGCAGTGTTAATCAGAAAGAGATTATGAAATTTATCATAATACACAAGCTACTGAATTTTCATATTTAATGAAGTAGAATAATCAGTGTATGCCATTTTGAATTTCCTTAGCCCATCATAGTCATGATTAGCACAGAAAAATTAACCTGTATCTTAAATGAAGGTTCAGGCAATGAGAAGCAATGTGCATTCTTCTGGACTTCCTACCAACCGCCCCCCCATTCCCCCCAAACAGACACCCCCCCCACAAATAGTTACCGGGTGCAATCTGTATTTTGCAGCCAGACTCTTGCTGTATGCGTGAGATCTGCTCTCCACCTCTGCCAATTACTTGGAGAAAGAAAATACAGAAAGATTATTTGCATTAACAGCATCTGCTAACATCCCCAACTATGCTACAAGAGCACACCCATACTACTTACTGAATCCAACCATCCCATCTGGAACTTTGTACTCCTCTGTCATCACAGACCTACAGCCAATGTTAAACAAAAGACATGACTACCCAGAGACCAAACCAGCACCACATTTATATTTAAACTAAAGCAAGCTACTGCCCCACCATCACCCTGGCTTACTTCCCCTCCATTAAGTCATTATGCAAGCACAGCTCTACAAAAAATGACACAAAAGACTCAAGCATCATACAGATCAATCAAAAGTTTTCCTTCACCCTCTTTATCAACAGATGTGCAGTACAGAAAAAGCTACTGTAGCATTTTAAGTTTCATCTGTATATTCATCAAAGGATGCTGGAAACTTTGGTATCTCAGATCTGTCCAAAGCATAAGAATAATAGTTGGATCTGGTTGTTTAGGTAAGAAACAAGTAGAGAAAACGATGGAGTTGTAACAAATGCAGTTGAGTAACACTCAGTATGAAGTCTGAATTATTTTGTTTTTAGGTCATTCAGCTTCCTTTTGATTTACAAGACGGCATCACCCCGTTTCTCTTCAGATCTGCAGCCAACTTCTAACTACACTACCTATGCTGAAGTAGCAAAAACCAGCCAAGGTGTTTTCTTTTTATTAAGCCTAGGCTGTGGAGAAAGAGAGCACAATGTAGGTACATTTCAAATGTCTGACTGGGATTGCTAAAGCTAAATTTCAACAGATCACACAAAGACAAAGAATAAATGCTTCATGTGTTGATACCACTTTTTCAGAAAAACTGCTTGAAACTGCTTTATTTCTATAAAAATCCCACGTAAGTTATAACTTACCTTTGCTGCTGATGCATCGGTGGTAGCTGATTTCCAAAAGCTATGAACAAACATTGTTAAAATTAAATTAAAACAAGTGGTATAGCTTAGTCGTAAGCTTCTCCTTTGATTTAAAAAAACTTAATTGTATCAAACTTCTGTCCAAGTTCCCTTTTAACAACTTTTATCAAAATGTTTAAAAATGATAAAGACTCTCAGCTGTTGCTACTACCACTATCAGTTTTACCAAGCAGACTCCCACTGCTTCAAAAAAGTAAGACATAAGCACCCAGCCATTTTTTGGATCTTACTTATTCAAGTGTCACCTACCAGAACACTTTCAAACTGTTGTTCTGACAATGTTACACTTGTTTAGGGTTTTTTGGCAACAAAATAAAAATTACTTACAGTCGTTCTGGGGAGCAACTTTCTTAGCATCTGGTTGATCTGCAAAATTAAGATTTTTTAAATTTTTTTTGCCAAGAAATTCAGGAAGTGTTTAAACCTTTTAGTGTGAACTGTAAATTTCCAGTGTACTTTAGCCCCCCTTTCTTTTTCCTTTCTTTCTTTTTTCTCCTCCAATTTCAGGGAGTTGATCATCTGAATAAAAGAAAGAATCTCACAAACACTCAAGCACTTGGTTAGCATAGCTGAAAAGATGTCAGGTTTTTCCATGTATCTATTCAGTTTGACAAAAGGCAGCTTTCAGAACGCACTGTGTGTAGATAGCTCACAGATACCCAGTCACTGAAACTCAACTAAGACAAGGAACAAAGTAGAGCTTTGTTGGCTGCTCAAGCTAATGATGCTTCTATAGTAAAAAAGAAAAAAAAAATCAAATCCATACAAAAATCAACAATAACTTAAAAAAAATAATTCTGACAATAACCACAAATCTAGACCAAACAGCTGAAAGTACAACAGTATCACATGGCAATGCAATCTCAATCTGAATGTTGATATTAAATCCCTATCCAAATATCAAGCATTTCATAGCATAAAACTTAAAAAAAAAAAAAAAAAAAAAAAAAAGCAGATTCAAAGCAACTACATCACTACTGTCCAAATCCTTTCTGTACAGTAGAGAAATAAAAGGCATCATGAACCTATATCCGGAAAGATAATCCTTCAGATGCTTCCTTCCCACCCCAAAATAAAGGCTATATGAACCACCATAATTTATGTGCAGCAAAAACTCAGCCACGTATTCCAAGAAATATCTGTGTCAATCCAGAAAGATCCACTAGTTTATGTAATGTTTACATACTAAACACAGGTAATAAATAAAAATTCCTGCCTTTAAAAGGAGAGGGCATTCCCTCCCAGTGTGTTGTACTGCTCGGACTTGTCCAAGAGCCATCTACACATAAAATAAAAAGAATACATTACATATATCATCTGAAGCATCATTAGCTCATTTTTGTATATTAAAAACCTCACCTTTAATAGAAAAAAAAACCTTTACTGTAGGACACAAGAACCCCTGATACAAAGCCTTAGTTACAATCCTCTTACAGGAAAAAAAAAAAGGCATTTCTCTTTTTTGAGACTATGAGAACATTTCAGCAAGCTCACAGATTTCTTCCTGTAAGGATTTTGTGTGTGTATTAACCAAACTTTGTTAAGTTTAAATTGGATGTTCCGAAGAGACAGAAGACGACACATTTCAGGAGAAAACCTTACTGCAGTGTAAGGCAAATCCAAAAAGCTGCAACAAGTCAGAAGATTTAAGTACAATTCATTAGGGTTCACACATGCTGTAGGCTGAACTATAGACTACACAAAAGTGCCTTCAAGGTAAAAAAATTATTTTCCCATGTTTTTTTCAAGTCCTATGCTTTTACAATGAAATGCATTAATACTTTTATTCGGAACAGTGCAGTAATAAAGGTAATGAAACAATCAAGTTTGAGGAGAACTTCCTGCTCTAATTGCAATTCACAAGTTGTAACCAATCCCACGCAATCACAAAACACTTCAATGACACCTACACAGGCATTTTGCAACCTGCCAATTTCTGTCCCTCTCCCCAGCATATATTTTTCTTTCTGCAGCACTTAAACCACATTTAAAACAGCGTAAAATTCGCTTACATTCACTTCAGTTTAGAGCACAACGGTCTAAAACTTCCCCACTAAACTGAAAATGAAAAAATATGCCATGATCTTTGAGAGGAACAATTTGTTTTAATGCTCTGCTATGGAAAAAAAACCCAAAAACAACCGAATCCACAAACAAAAACACCACCTGCAATCTTTCTGCCACACTGGCCATACTCCACAGAAATAAATGCAGCAGGAATGAGTGCGTACCTCCATCCTCCAGAGGTCTTTTCTGCCCTCCATAACCGTAGTCGTTTGAATTCATTGCTGTGCCAGCATCTCCTCCAATTTTCGCTGCAATCTAAACAAAAGGAAGATGTGAGCCAATAATAAAAACAATTAATTCAGCCCATGTTTATTCCACGTGTTCTAAAGGATTTCAGGGATTTAAACAATGCGCATTAAAATGACCCTAAATACTTAAAAAGGCTAGAGCCAGTTTCGTTCATAAATGTTTTCTTAAGCGTTTTAAGGACTTGTGCTCGTCCTTCATCAGCAGAGCCTCCTAAAAAACCCAACGAGAACACGGCCATTTAAACACCAAAACCCTTTTCCGAAACAGTTTTTTTTTTTTTTCCCCTCTACGCTTTTGTTCGCGAAACACTGTGGTATCTCCCGGCAGGGCCTCACCGGCCAAACAATTTCAAATCCTAACCACACTGGGTCTCAAATACTACCAAAACCGCGACCGCTTATTAACAGACGAAGCGAACATTTCGCCCGAGAAGCGATGAAAACATCGCCCGTGGTGCAGAAGCTACATATAAAACTGCGGGGTAAAGAGCTTCCGCAGGGCCGCCCTCGCTCCGCAGGCCGCGGCGCTGCCCAACCGGTCCGAGCAGGCTAGGGCGCCGCGGGCGCCACAACCCGGCCCGCACCGCAGCGCCGCGGCCTCCCGGCCCTGCCGAGCCCGGCCCGATAACGCGCCGCTACTCGCCCGCCGAGATTTCACCTCCCCGCCGCCGGGGAGGGACCGCGCGGTGCGGCTCCCCTCAGCGCCGAATCCCCCCGGGCCGATCCTGGCGCTGCTCGCGGGCAATGGCGGAGCGGGGCTACAAATACCTCGCGGCCCAGGGCGGGCAGGTGGCGCAAAGGGGGCGTGGGGACGGGACAAAGCTCCCCCCAGTACACACACGCTGGCGGAGGGGCCCCCCGCTCCCCACAGGCGAGTGCGCAGCGCCCTCACTGTTCCCGCGGCTCCGACACCGCGGCCTCCAGGCCCCGGGACCCCATTGATTCGATGGAGCCGCACACACCTGCCTAGCCCTCTGCAGCGCGTCTTTAAATGCATCGTTCACTCCTCCAGCCCCGCCGCCGCCTCCCCCGGGCGCGCCCGCGGCAGGAGGGGGCACCGTGGAATAGTCCGCCATGGCCGCCCCGGCGCCGCTCCGGCCGCTGCCGCTGTCTGCCAAGAAAGAGAGAAAATGGCGGCGGGCGCGCGCCTTTCACATTCCTGCGCGGCATCGTGCTCGGGGGGAGCGCGCCGAAACCTCGCGAGATCTCGGGCGGGATTTCATGGCGGGCGCCGGAGAACGGCGGAGAAGCCTCGCGGCGTTTCTCCCGGCCCCGCCCAGCCGGCCCCCCGGGGCCTCCGGGGCCGCCCTGCAGGGGGGACGGTGAGATCGCGATGTTTCCATGGGAGGTGCGCGAGCTTGGAGACGCTGCTGATAGGGCCGGGAGAGTCACGTGGGGAGAAGGGAGGGCAGGTGCGGGGGGAGGCAGCGCGCAGTTCTCGCGTCACTTGGTTTGGAGTCGCTGGTGCGCGCGTGGGAGCGGTGGGTGCGCTGCGGGGGCTGCCGGGAGCGCGCTCGGGCCCGGGGCTGAGGCAGCGGCGACGCTCGGTGAGTGCGGGAGGCGCGCGGGATGGGCCCAGGGCTGCGGCAGCGCCGCTTACTGCGCTTTGGGGATCCTCTGCCTTCCCGGCTGGTGCCCGGGCGGGCTAAGGAGCGGGCGGTGGCAGCTGAGGGAGGGGGAGGCCGGGCTTTGCTCCCGCCTGAGCGCGACGGTGCGCTGGGGAGCGGCTCCCGCGGAGCGCGGCCCGGGCGTTGGCCCAGACAATAACGCAGCGCCGTTTCCGGGGGAGCCGCCTCGGCGCCCGGCCGGCAGCGGGAGGGGCGGGCGCGGCTGCCGGAGCGGCGGGGCCGTTGGGCCGGGCCGCAGCCGTCCCGTCCCGCCGCTGCTCGCGGCCCTGCCCGCTGCCATCCTGCGGGCCCGGCCGCTCGTTTCGAACGGATTTTGGCTCGTTCCACACCCCGCGAAACGCCACCGGTTGTCTTCTTTTACGGAGCTTCGCTTGCAGTTTTCCGTGGTTATTTATTTCCTAGCTGAAAATGTTAATTGCTAATGTACGATTTTTACAGCTGGGGGGGTTTTGGCTGCGCGAGCACAAGCTTTAGTGAAAAACTGGGGTGTGTAATGCTTTAATCTGGGCCCTGTTAAGGTCCTGTGATCCGGTGGGATGAACTGTCATGCTGGGTATGGATTGCGGTGTTGTAAAGGCTTCACATCAGGATAAGGTGGTAGAACATCTACTTAGGAGTCACAGCAGTACAAACTGGCTAATATTGGAGGGGAGCTGCTGTATGACGCTGTTCTGTACCATTCTCAGGGGATGCTTTATAGTTTTTAAAAAAGATTTACATGCACTGAACTGTTGCTTTTTCATAGTCTCCTGGTTTACATAAATGCCCTATCTTCTTTTTAAACATTCGTGATTTTAAATTGAAGCATGGCAAGTCTCTTTCAGCCTTATGTGAATGTTTTTCTTTGGTGTCAGTGCTTTTACTAGAGAAATTGTTGTTTTGCCTTGTCCTGGTTTGGGGCTGTGCACAGGGACTCTTGGGTTCGCCAAAGAAAATCTCTCTCGGTGTGTTCCCTTCCCTGTCCTTCAGTGCTGCCTTGTAGTTCCGTGCTGCCTTAAGGCGATTGTAATTGAGATGGTTTTAATAAGACTGTAAGTCACGGTGTTGCTGAGCTCAGATTATCCTGCATTCTCCAGGGCACATAACTTCACTAAAGGAAGCTAAAAAAATGCTAGATTTTTAACTCTCATAGCACTACTGAGGTAGTGTAGTTAAGAAAGGTTATAAGAGTAATATGTTTCACAAAGTTAAAAATACCTAAATGCTTCTAGATGACAGTGTATTACTACACCCGGATGAAACTTGCTGCTGTGGCACTTCTGAAAAAACCTGTACATAAGAATTAGTTTATACTTGCCATTAATATAGCTGTGTTAGCTGGAAGGGATGGGGAAAAAAGTAAGCTTGGAGAGTGGGAATTTAATTGTTATGCTTGGCTCTTTGCTGCTATTGCTAAACAATATTTTTTTTATTCTCTTAGCTACGTAGTTTGACTGTGTGTAACAGGTACTTACTTGTATAATTTTGGTTGAGCAATAGTTGACTGTGATGCATTGAAACCACTCCTGGCCACTGGCTATGTGTTTTATTGGATGAAGGGGAGCATCAGTGTGCTTTGTGTTTTTCAGTTACAAAATATGCTGGTGTTTCTTTGCTGAATTCTATGAGACAAGCCGGTAGCCATTTAATGCTGATGATTTTTAAGCAGTCATAATGCCTTGAGCTGATAAAAACACTCTTGTTTGGTACAGTATAAGTTTTCTAGTTGAATTCATAAACAACTGATGATAGCTGAATGTTAATTTTGAGGGGTTTTAAAATCAACTTTTTACTGCTCTTTGAGGTGATGCTTTGAAAGCTGACTGTGATATATTAGATACAGATATATTAGAATATATGAGGAATATAGATATATTTAGTATATCTATTATTCCTCAATCCCCGCAGTTCTCGAAAGTGACTGTAGGCTTTACAGTCAGAACATGAGGTTTAGCAAGTTGAAGAGAAAGATCTCACAGTATTGTGCACTATATATATATTTTGCCTTTACTTTCACTGTTCCTAAGTTGATTTCATGACCGTTAACACTTGCTTCTATCTGTATTTCCCATGATGGCACTTAAATCCTCTCTACTAGAAAACCACATCTCTTAAGCACTTTTCTTTTCATTTCCCTTTATTGAGTGATATCTCTGTTAAGAAAATTATCCCAATGGGATTAATTCTTTCTGTTTAATCTGTTGATGGAGTGGGGTGGGGATCTAACCCCATCACAGTGCTAACTGCAGTATTCATTCAAGGACTTTGCTGGCATGTCACAGCAGCATACTCCAGGATGTCCTGCTTTCTCACTTGCAGAAGTTACCTGCACTGCCTGTTCTCTCAATCAAGTCTGCCTTCTAGGGAATTAAATATGCTTGATGTAAGTAGTTGTTTGCACTGGGCTGCTAGAACATAAAAACTTTGGTTTTGTTGTTTTAAATAAGGTTCACTTCATCCAGTAACTCATTCTTACTAAAGAAGGATGAGTAGTAGAGAAATGCATCTCTTACCTTAATAGATATTTGGTGATATAAGAATTAGAAGAACATAGATTCTGAAAAGGTCTCCCCACTGTTTTAGAGATTGGAGGAAGATGTCTCACTTAACTGAATTTACTAATTATGACATCTCCCTTGGTTCTCAGGCCATAGTGGTTGGTTTTTTTTTCTGTAATCATCAGACTAAAGTACTCTACTAGATGTGTTTACTGAGAAATAGCTAGTGTCAATATCTGGCAAGTCAGAACACCTTTTATTTATGTAAGTTGTCACAGATTTAAGTAACAGATGGTTCTGAGGAAAAAAAATTAAGCAAATACTGTGTGGGAAAGAATCCTTTTATCAAAAGAGCCTCAAGGTATTTTATGTTAGTTGAGGTATTGCAAAAGCATCACTGAAAGTGTGGAACTGACACAGATCCTGTCCATGACCAAAGCCACTTGCTTCAGTGCATGCATGCATTGAACTCTGCTGTGTTTTTTGGGTTTTTTTTCCTCTTTTACCATTCACTTCAACTTTGCTCTGTGGTGACCAGACCAAAAGGTGTTTTGTTTAGCTTTGCCTCAGTACCCTGGACACCTACACAGGAGAAATGTTTATGTTCTCAGTGAGAGAAGGGTAACCACTGTGATGGCTGTACATGCACCTGCCATGTTTCCTGCAGGCTGTGCTGAAATCTGCAGTTGCTGTCTGATGATTTTGCCACTTTGGGAGATGTAGATCAATTGATTGGGATCCTGTCAGCTGCTACTCCTGCTCTGGCAAAGTGTGCCCAGGATCTGCAACATTATCAGCAGAAAACTCCCTTTAGTAACTGCTGAGAGAAGACTGAGCATGTGCTCTATCCAAACAAAAGTCATGAGTTTTCATATTTACTACATGTGCACTGAAGTAGTAATTACAGTTTTTATTTGTATTTTACAAATTACAATTTGTATAGTACTTGGATAACTTTTTACATAGTGAGTTTGGAAAAAAAAAAGTCATATGTTTTGGCTTACATTTAGTCTTGCTGCCTTTCTTAGAAAAAGGTTTTAATGTGTTAAAACTTTCCAGAGAAGCTGTATAAATGTAGAATCTTTAGCACTCTTCCCTTGTATGTTTTATTCTTGTGAATCTCGTTTGATACGTGTTTGATTTAACATTTTGATTACCTCTCTGGAGGCTGTCAAATTGCATGAAGCCACCGTTGCATGGGGTATGTCAGATATAGGAGGATAAGTCAGAGAACAATCACTTCTTCCTTAGATACAGCTGCATGGAGCTGTGGATCACTGCTGAGGGAATGGACAATATCAGTCAGCCTGATCGTGCCATCAGTGCTCAGCCACTGACTTGCTCCAGGGGGTTGGGTGTTTTTGTGGCCATGTCATGGGAGGAAAAATTTGGAGAACACAGAGAATTTGCTGTTAGCATCTGCAGAATTGTTCCCTGATGGGAGAAGAGTGAAAGGCCTCGCTTGAAATAAATTGGGCAGTGGAGCTAGACATGGAAGTTTAATGTATGGGGACTAAGAAAGGCTGAGATGGGAATTGAGAGACTGAAAGGAGAACAAATGATTAATGCAGCAGTAGCTGTAGAGGAAGGAAGTGTCTTAATATATCTCTCTGTCAGCAATGCACTGAAGGATGTGCATTCAAGTCCTGTTAATTAGTGAGTACATTATTTAAGGCATAATTAATGTTCAGAATTCTCATCTTGAAGTGGGAAAAGCCTGATTGCTCAAAAGGAATTGGTGTATTTCCCTATTACCTAGGCCTGATCCCTAATAGTATTTTTTCTGATACTGTTTAATTAAGCTAACAATTGTATTTCTTAATTTGTGACTCAGAGCATCTTATTTTTAAACAGATTGTGCATGTATCATAGCATAAATTAAAAAAAAAAAAAGAAACAAAAACCCAGACATAGAAAGGTAAATCTTTTCTGAGGAAAGAAAAATGGAAGAGATGGTTTCAAAGCTTTGCATGTCTTAATTCCTTCAGACCAAGATTGTAACAAGCTTATCTAACCTGAAAATCCTCTTGAACTTTTCTGTGAGGAACACATGCATATTTTGTGAAAAATAAATGTTCACAGTGACGTTTGTGAATGTATCAGGATGTTTTTTTAATAAATCAATAGCAATTCTACATAGGCTAAGCAAGGTATGAATGTTACAGACCTAATCTCAAATACCACTCAAAAGATCAGTTGATGTTATCGTTTGACTTGAAGTGCAAAAGAATAGGAAATTTTGTAAGTTAAGCTTGAAGAAACAAAAAAAAAAAAAAAAACAACCCCAAATTGTAAAATGTGTTCAGCATGGATTTATATTTTCTGCAGAGAATATAGCAAGGTGATCCTTTACTTCCTTCTTAGGATGTTATGATTAAACCCTGTGAGTGAACTGGTTCTGTGTAATATTTTCATAAAACCTTATCATTTCCATGACTTTATTTGCAGCTGTACTCTGATTTATTGCTGGGTTTTGTACTGAATTTTTTTAGAATGGGCAGGGAAAAGGTAAGAGAAAAACATGTCACTTCTACATTATTTTCATGGAACTATAGAATTCCAATAGTTTCTTAGTAGAATAGAATCTGAAACTTGCTATCACTTGAGAACACCTAGATATTTTTCTGCTGAGTCGTTTATCTTTCCATGTTGTACCTTTACCTCTTAGCTAGCTATGCACTCTTCATTCTAGAGGAATAAAGTAATTGAAGATATTAACTGCAAGGTACATCTATTAAACTCCTGCTTCTTATCTTGAAACTTTTCTAGGCTGATGGAACATAAGTTAGCTATGGGATGTGGTTGAAACATTGCAAAGACTAGTGAGCAACTATTTTGACTTCTACAACAGCAGATTGTAGTAAATATAACTAGGGCTGCTTGTCTTTGTTTCCTGTAGGTGAAGTATGTTTTTACTGACATCTGTTCTCCTTTCATGTTGAACAGCACTGTGCTGACATCTCCTTTTTCAATTCCTGTCTTTGTACCACAGTTCAGTGTGTGTGTTTTCAGCCTTGCATGTAAAACTGGCTGCATGAATCAGAGCAGCTGGGTGGGATTTGAACGAGCACACTCTGGAAAAAGCATCTCGTGTGACTAGCTCCTTTTGCTTATGTAAGAACAGTGGGATCACATGTCCACAGCAAAAATGTGGGCAGTTCCTTATTTGGTAGTGCATTAATAACCTTGATCTTGCGTGAGCATAACAACAATTAAAACAATACCATGTAGCTGAGTCGCTTTTCAACTGGATTTATTGTGTTAGTAGTTTATCTCTTCATCAAGGCTGAAAAAATTAGGTTTTTTTTTCTGCTGGAAACTGGTTACTTCTGTCACCCTTAAAGGGGAAAAAAACCCTAGAAAACACAAGCAGGGTTTGCCTAGGGATTGTGCAAGTATCTTCCACCTATCCTTCAGCTTCCCTGGCTAGGTCCCTGTGTGGGACCTGTAACGATGATCACTGTCTTGTGTATTCAATTGTTTCTCATTGATAGCTTTTTAATTATGTCAGAAAAAATGTAATGCTTTTGCAAGAAGAAGAAAAATAACTTGCAGACATGACTTCTGCCTGTTCCTTAGCTACAGAACATGACTGAAGTAGTGATAAAATTCTAGATTGTCACACTTCTTTGTAAACCTGTGGAGTATATTCATCGTTAGAAATATATTTCTGTGTAATGTTCACTAATGAACATTCCAAACTGGCAGTGTGTTGGAGCAGTGGGTTTTTGTTTTTGGGTTTTGTTGTTGTTGTTGTTTTTTTTTTTTTTTTTTTTTAAGAATAAATCCAAATTCCTAATGGTAGGCTGAGAACCATTGGAAAGACAAACTTCAGGTTCAGGTCAGGTCACATTTGAGTTGTGTCTGTGCCAGCATCACAGAAACTTTTTTGCAGGAG
This sequence comes from Muscicapa striata striata, assembly GCA_030060385.1. Classification (NCBI taxonomy): domain Eukaryota; kingdom Metazoa; phylum Chordata; class Aves; order Passeriformes; family Muscicapidae; genus Muscicapa; species Muscicapa striata. The sequence continues at coordinate 913,302 of JAREIS010000086.1, forward strand.
CTAATTAGTTAGGAATATCATTATTCTACAGGTGCCCTGATTCTGTATTGCTGTATCTTTGCTAAGACAGCAGGTTATTATTGTTCGGTGGGTTACTTTGGGTGGATGAAGGGATTGCTACTGTGGTTAAGGGAAACAACAGTAAATTGTTACAGGTGGTAGATATCCTCCTTTTCCTACAGATGAAATCCTAAAAGAGGAGCTGTACATAGTACAGCCATCGAAGTAGTTATTAAATAAAACATACTGCCCATCCTAATGTTTCCTGGGGGATCAGAATTGTGATAACTGACTTTCTGTAGGATGTTGAAACACATGCCTTTGAAACACCTTCTTTAATGCGTTTCTTGAAGGAAAGTCAGCAAGACTTATTGTGGAAACTTGTGCTGAGTTTTCCATTGTCCCTTTCCTGTTAATCAGTACATAGCACTAGGATGAGGTCACAGAAGTTCTCCTACACCAGGATTCATTGGTGGGAGATCTTTTAGGGAGCCAATCCCAGTTCTCAGGGGCTGAGCTGCCTGCCTGACTTTGTGTCCAGTCCCAGCCAGCCCAGAGCAAATGTTATTTTGGTTTGTCCCAGCTGGCCCTGGGCTGGGGTGGGGAATGCTGGACTGCAGAATGAGCTGGCCATTCTGTCCTTACATTTTTAGAGAGATTTCTGCCCCTTCTGTGCTGCTGGAGTGGGGCTGAATCTGTTGACTAAATGTCAAATTAAGCCTCACTTTTACTGAAAAGGTGTACTGGAAACATATTCACAAGTGTCACTAAATGCCTGCTTTTAAAAAGTTTGTTTATTGTTAACACCTACTCTCTGTTTCACTTAGGTATAAACAATACAGGTATAAATATTCATTGTTTATTATCCAAGATTTGTATAATAAGCACATCTGCAGGACAAACAAGGAGAGGTCAACGCATCTTTTCAGTATTTTTTAGTTGTCCGACATTCCTGCTCTGGTTTCTTTGTTAAGAAACTGGCAGTGCATCTCTTGCATAGTATTTTTTCAGTGTCCCACTGACACCATTACTGAGTCTTGAGTGTTCTTTGGCAGGAATTCTATCACTTCTAGAACTTCTTCATTTTATTATTTCAACTGGCTTCTTCTGATTACGCTCTGGATCTGGCAATGGGCATAGACCATAAACTATTCATTTCCTCTTTTCTCCATCTGTTGTTGACCTTGCAGACCTTTGTGATTTCTTTAGTTTTCAGAGAGTGAAGAATTAAATCCTCCTCAGTTGTTTCTTACGTGGAAATACTTGCATTTTTTTATTATCTGTTCTCTGAACATTTTTTATTTTAAACCATGCACGTGATTTGGGGGAGCTGAAGCAGGTAGAATAGCTGGATGTTACAGTGTAGATGTACTACTGGTTCTGTAATGTTTATGTGATAGTAGAGTAATGTTTTCTGGGGTTTTTACATCCTAGTATTTCCTAGTACTTAATTTGCTTTTTTTTTTCCTGGTTACCAAGCAGTCTTGTATTCCTTTTTATACTGATTAGAATTAATCTGTACTTTTTTAAACCTTTTATAAGCAACTTAAAATATAAGTGGTGTAGTCTTCATGCTAAGAAAAGAGTGTAGTATGGAAGCCCGTGGCTATGTGTAAAGTATATGTACATCCAGTAAATTAGTCCTGTGTGATGGTATTGATAACATTCAGGGTCTGAGTGTGTTGGCACTTGAGAATCTGAAAGACTTGGATTGTAACTTAAAACTGTTAGATTGTTTTCTTAAAATAGTTAGCAGAAGGACTGTAAGACTTTTTACAATTAAAAGCAGCTAGTGTTTGAAACAGAACGTACACAAAGCATTAAGCTGTTCATCATATTAAATATCTTTACTTGTTATATAACCCACACGAGAAGTTGGTGACATGTGAGTCAGAAACCTGACTAGTACAGTGTGATAAATATGTGATTAAGTCTAACTCTTCATTTGCATCTGGGCTATTTCAGGACAGAATTCCTTGAGGCTTGGGTAAATTCCTGAGTGATAACCATCGATGCAACAGGTAGTTAGGACAAAAATCCGAGCTTTTTATATGTAAAGCTGGAAGAAAGAAGTTTGGCTATGGTATTTTTCGGCTTTCTTTGCCCCAAATTGATAACTTAAGTAGTGAATTGTGCCAAACTTGTTAAAATCAAACATTTTCTTGGTGGAAAGAGAGCTTAGCTTCGTTGTGAATGTGGGGATTTTTTTTGGTAATAACAGGAGATGTTTCTCCTTCCCAAGACACTGCACTTTTCAATACAGATATTTACAAAAGTATGTGTGTCAACATTCTTAACTACTTGAAGTTAGTGTGTTAAACAGGCGTAGTCAGTAATGTGAGAGAACCTGTTAAATGTTTTGCATGATTGGCATTTTTCCTGATGAGGCTCAAATTGAGTGAGAACCCCTTTACAGAAACACATGGGTGGGAACTGAAATGGGCTCAGGATCTAAGTAAGGAATTGAAAAGCACCTGTGAAATGTGGATTCTTTTAGAAGAGGGAAGTCTTTACCAGTAGATGGAAATACTTTGTGTTGCTTTGTGTGGCCATTCTTCGGATGTTTCCTTTCGGTGCATTCAGGTGCTTGTACTTGGCTAAAGGAGTTGTTAGTTCATCGCCCTCCCAAGAGGGAGTTAGTTGTGTTTGCATCAATCAGGACATCACTGCTGAATCCAAAAAACTCTGCCTACTTTCAGATAGTTGTTCATTCCCTCTTAGCGGTGAGAAGTTAAAATGTGGAAGATTATTCCGAGAGTATTTTTGTTTTTCAGCTATAGTAGAGATCGTGACTTAGTAGACAGGAATTGGGTATGAGATTCTTAGTTCTGATCAGTGTGTAATGGAAATAATCATTTCCTGAAGAGAAGAACCCAACCCATAACTCAGCATATAATAAACTATAGTAGGTTTAAAAGTATGATGGACGTTTTCAGTTGTACATTTCATTTATAACTTTCGGTCTATCATTACAAAAGGTAATAAGAAAATTAAAACTAATTTGAAAAAAAAGCCTAGCATCATGTCATGTAGTCTTTTCCAAATAAAATTGAAGACTATGTGAATCACATGCTTAAAAATACATTTTGGAGATTCAGGTGGTAACAGTGTATCTCTGGTTTGAGATTTTACACTAGACCTAATTCATGTAAATTCTGGGATGTATATTTAAAGTAATCTTTTCCACAAAAGACCTTAAAAATATATCTCTTGGCCTTTTGGCAGAATTTCACGTATGTTCCCGTAATATTACTGACACTTTTAAAAGACATATTGCCAGTGAAAAATAGAAAACATTTTTGTTGATGCTAGGACTGATGTAACTTAAATATAATGAATTTAATTGTAAGGTATGTGGCATTTCACTTTGCTTTTGTGATTATTCATTTAGATGTAAAATCATCCCCAGAATCCTTAAGTACAGAAGTTTTTACTTCTGTCACAAATTTTTCTGAATTATATATGAGTGTGCTTTCCTCAAACAATTGTAGACGGGTATAAATTTATTCCATTCATTAATGTGGGTTTGCAAATATTATGACACTTCATTGTGAAAGCTTTTCCTGGGGAGGGATTTGGCTCCTGTGCCTTGACATTTATGTGCACATGTGTATTTATAGTTGTGATCTGTCTGGAATTTGCCTTTGTGGTTTTGTTTGCTCTTTAATTTGTTCTGTGATCTAGTCCCCTGTCTTTCTCAGTTTTGTTTCTGTGGTTTAATAAGTGAGAAGTACTGAAGAAATTGCTTAATTTAATGGAAATAATGAGCATTTTTATTCAGCTTCAGGGAATATTGTCACTTCTGTGTCCTTGATTCCCTAGCTAGGAAGGGATTGTTTTGTCTAACTGCTCTGCAGAGAGAACTTCCTAACACCTAACATGAAGTTTCAGAGTTACACGCTAAGCAGCAGAGGATCTGAAAAATATAAAAGCTAAACCCCAAGGCATCATTTCTTTAATGAAAGCATTTCTTTAATCAAAACAGATGTTGTCAGTACAGCTGTTTGAAGACCTGGAAGTGCTGCGACCCTGCCCCCACTTTCTGCCAAACAAGATGTACAGCTCTTGGCCAGATATATATATGAGTGAAACTATGTTTATTCTGAGAGAAAAATGGAAAAGACATTTTAAAGCAACAATTCTTTCACTGAAATACTAACTCAAGAGGAATGCAGTAGTCAGACTCTGTCTCCGAAGTGGAGCTGTTAAAGGAACAATTTTCAGCTTCCTAGTATGTATTTCATATACATTTTTAGATGAAAAAAAGTGAATGTTATAGGTTGTGATCAAAGAAAACAGAAAATCCTCTAGGTAGGAGATTTCTATGTTTTCAAAATGTTATTCAATTTTTCTGACAATAAAATTTTAATAGTCTATTTGGCATTTTAATAATTTGTTACATTTGAAGATGTAGCATTTTTCCCCCTCAGTCAACATGAAAAAGCTTGAACTGAAATTCCCTTTTTTAAAATTTATACTGTAACATAAACCAGTGATGCAAAGAAGCACTGGACAAATCCAGACTGTTAACTTTCTCCCCAGACATTACCCTGAAGTAGCTTATGAGAACAGAACGACATGTCTGTGACTGCCTAGTTTGGTGGAAAATTGTTTTAGAGGGTTGACTATAACCAGGAGCTTCATAGATACCACTTGATACTGGAATGATGATAACTGTGTGTGCATGCCTGAAATGGAATGTAGCTGTTGTATTTGAATACTGTGCAAAGAACTGATGATATAAAGGATTAATTGAGTCAGAATGTGATATAACAGTTGGAGAGTTAATGTGATAGCGTGAGGAAGAAAGTTGAGTGATGGTGAGGGGTTTTTTTCTCTGTTACATTTTTGAGGTGCCTTCACAGCCAAGTACATTTACTGGATTTGTTTGCCTGAGAATTTCCTTAGCTTTCTTTCAGGAGCATCCTTAATCAAGTCTTGTATTATGGCCTTACTAATTTTATAGCTTTTTAATGTAGTGATTTCTGGAAGGCTGGAGTGAGTTGCAGGACTCTGTACTGCTGGCTTATCTCAGCTGAGGGTGGCCTTTGCTATGTAGAATCTCTGGGCTGTGTGCTCTTAATGCTGCCTGAGCAAACCTGAAATTCCAGCACCACCCTGCCTTGAGGCTGGAGGGGAAAGTCCCTGTGGAAGGTGAGCTCACAGCCCAGTGTGCCCAGGTACCAGTGGGTGTGAGCAGGGGCACAAAACTGCAATACCTGCAGGACTGGGACACCAAGTGTGATCTCTGAAATGGGAGCTGACAAATGCAGGGGTTCTGGCAAATGGCCAGACTGACAGCAGGCCCTGGCAGTTCCAGTTTCTACTGCAAAAGGGGAAGACATCAAGGTAGAAATACAGTAACTTGGTTTTTAGGTATTTAGGTGGTTTTGGTATTTAGGAGGAAATGTCTCAAAAAGGTGTCTCTTCTGAAGAGTTTTAGCAGCTTGTCCCCCACAGGTTTTCACATGTTAGAAAAGATTTTCCTTGGAGAAAGTGAAAAAAACAAAATTGTTTCTTTAACAAGTAGAGCGCTCACAGAAGAACAAAATAATCCCATAAAGGAGTTCATATGTCATTCCTTTATGTAGGTAAATGACTTTATTTGGATTTTTAGGGGACAATTACTCAGGTGTTTAAAAAGATAAAGCATATGGGAAGTGAAATCTTCCCATAGTCTAGAAGGGTGTTTTTCTAGATATATATATGGTAGCAGGGAAAATAGGATTATAGCAGTATAACTAAATACTTGTGGTTTTTTAGGGCTGTTTTGTTTTCTGTTTATCTGTGCTTATTTGAAGGGACTGCAGAACCAGAAGTCCTTGAAGACAGTACTAAATGGATTTTCCTCTCTTTCCTTCATACAGTAATTCTGGAGGTGAATATGGGATAAAACAACAAAAAGAGCAGCAAGGAACTACAAATACCAGATATTTGGAGTTCTAAAAATCTAGCAGCTCTGATATGACAAAATTGGAAGATATAAAAGCTTACCACACTTAGCAGATGGATTTCACTGTCTGAAGTAGTGCTGGTATGATTAATGTACCAAATGATGATTAGTATAATTAATAAATGTTCATTTTATGTCCACTATTACAAACTGTTTAAAGAGCTCACTAAGCTTGTAAGGAGGCCTGTGTATATTTTCAGAGATCTCTGTATGATGAAAGGAAGGTCTCAACATGCAGAAGGGACATGCTTTCAGGAATTGACTATTAAAAATTGTAAGATTCCAGACTATAAATTCATTCTGACATGAAGATCTCCTATAGGGCAGGAAGTAGAAGTAATACAGTCATTGCTGTACATCCCACTCAGAATCTTAAGTAGTTTAATTTTTATGGAATAACTTACATCATTATGGTACAACTCAGCACTTAGGCCAGAATAGGCATGTCCCCCTCTGTAGGGAGAGAAAGGATGCCTGAGCACTGAGTCACTGTGATACTGGGCAAAAAGTCCCAGTGGAACTTCATTGTTATCAGAATTTGCTGTAAGTTTTAAGAATAAAGTTAAAGAATCTTTTATTTAAAGAGAAATCCTGATTATTGTGCTTTTAATGAAACTTTTAAAATTAATGACTGTGTTGTTACAAAGTGGGGGGGATGTGTGTTGAGAATCTGTCACTAAGCCTTGTTAATTGCACTGCTTGAGTATTTCTGTGATACTTTAAAGGAGAGAGTCCTTAATGCAATATTCGTGGCAGAGAAAATACTGAATTTAGGATGTGGGTTTCAAAGAATTTATCTGAAATACTAATTTTAGATTAAATAAAAGAACACTTCAAAAAGAAAGGCAGGGAGGAAAGGGTGATTTAGTAAAAAAACTAGCTTAATTCCAGGTGGAGCTCAGCAATAACTTCTTCCTTCAGCTGTAAAGGTAATTAATTCTGTAACCCTGTGACTCCCACTGTGCCAAAAATGCAAGTGAGTCCTGAGAGATTTGGTGACAAGGGGAGCTAGTTCCTTCTTTTGATACTCTTTGGCCTCTTTTACATTTGAAACCATAACTACATATATGCTAAAAGTTCTTGCTTTTTGTTGACATTTTGACCTTATTCTCTCTTGAACTTTTCCACACATATTCTAAGGAGAATGTAAAAAACACCAGATAAATAATTAGGCAAATCTTGTATACACTGAAAGGAGTCTAGTAAATGCTATTGCAGACCCTGGAAAAGAAAAGGTAATGGTGTGAGGATTAGGAGGATGACGTCAGTTAAGAAAGTGAAAGTAAAGTCCCATATCTTTTTCTAGTACTTTCTGGTTAAGGAAGCATTTTCTCTCCCTTCTAAACAGTCTCTTTTAAGTTTGAGCAGGTTCCAGAAAACGGCTTCAAATAAAATGCTCCCTGAGTCAGAGGATTAGTGGGTTTTATTGTTAGGAGGAAGGCAGCTGAGCTTAATTACCTCCATAACAGTGACTTCATAATTCAGCCTAGAAATGTCTTTGTATCGACAACGTTCAGATATCACCAAAGGTGTTGTTTTTTTACTGCTTTGTTCCAGGGAGGAGTAATTTTTCAGTTGTGTTAATCTGTCGTGTAGTTCACTGCCCTACTGATAAATGCAGCTAATTTCTTGACCTATAGCTCTTAACAGAGGTATGAAAGAAATCTTGCAGGCTAAAACTTCATAGCCTTTTCTCTATGGAGCGTGAGAAATACTTCAGTAGTAGAATTTGTTTTAAAACAAATGTGAAAGAACCAAGTATTTTTCTGTTATTAGCATCTCATCAGATGAAAGCTATTTGTTTGGTATATTGCCATCCTTGTATAATAATCTTGGTATTTCCTATTCCATAGAAGAGGGCTGAGGCAGGATTTTGATCTTGAGTTGTGGTAAACAAAGTGGTATTTTTTTGCTCAGATTCATTCTTACTGCTTAATAGTACATGGTCAGCTGTGTTGAAGGTGGCTTAATTTTATTTTTAAAGAAACGAAATTTTGCATTTGGACGTAAAATTCTTCATAGCCTTTGCTGGAAAGGCTACACTTGACGTTGGTGTATTTGGAGAAGAGTTGTGTCCAGCTGTCTCTATAATTACTCCGGATGGGTTCCAGCCTGTCTCCTGGGGCAGCCGGGGGTTCGGAGCCGCCCGGGCCGGGCCGTGCTGTGCAGGGCGCTGCTGTCACCGCTGTCACCTTTCCATGGGGCTGGGGCTGCGCTGGGCGCCAGTGCGCACGCGCGGGGCGGGGCAGTGACGTCACGGCATAGTGACGTCACGGGGCTCGGCGTTCTAGAAAGAGCGCAGACACGTCCTTGGGTGGGAGGGCTGTGCTGTGCCCCGTGTGTCATCGCTTATAAATGAGCTACGGGCGCCGAATGAAATACCCAGAAGCTTGCTTTAATGTATCGGGGAGTTTGTTGTTTTGTAGCGGCTCTGTTGGTTTCAATTCGAAGTTTGATTTTTGTTTTTTCTTCTCTAGCATCTCCACCTTGCTGAGACACTGGTCGCTGCTTTCTTTCCAGCAAGGAAAATCTGAACTCCTCCAACAGTCAGGATGGGGAAAGATTACTATTCTATCCTGGGAATTGAAAAAGGGGCTTCTGATGAAGATATCAAAAAGGCTTACAGAAAACAAGCACTGAAATGGCATCCAGATAAGAACAAATCTCCCCATGCAGAAGAAAAATTCAAAGAGGTTGCAGAAGCTTATGAAGTGCTAAGTGATCCCAAAAAGAGAGACATTTATGATCAGTTTGGGGAGGAAGGTATGTATATCTCTCTTATACTTTGATTGGTCACTGTCATGTTGAATGAAGCAAAATGAACATAGACAACCTGGTGTGTGTTCATCTTTAGACAATGTATTTGTTTGGCTTATGAGATTTTAAGTATAAAATGCATTGCTGCACTTTAATGCTGATAAAGTTTTCATTTCTTAACTTAATGGGGTTTTTTACAAATCCCATCCCAGATACCTGCCAGGCAAAAAGTTGCTGTACAGAAAAAGTTTCTATCACCCATGAATAGCTTTCTGTAATCTTTTACTGCTGCCTTCCTTTGCCAGAGCAGTTTTTGAGATGCAGTTCAGAAGGCATGTATTTTTTTCTTCAGTTTTTGCTTAAGGGCAATCTGCTTGATCTAGGCAAAGCAGTCCTTCTGAGCAGAAGCCCAGGTGTCCAGCCTGTAGTTGTCCTTGGCTTTGTGCCTGGAGAGGAAAGAATTTGGCTGATGTCATTAAATACCAGAACAATTTTTTAGCTTTAATTGTAAACAGTGATAACATGCCAGGAGAATGAGGCCTCAGAAATGTCACATTTATCCTAAAATGGTTATCTGGAGAGGATGATTTTTTAATTTTTTATTTTTTTCATTTTTGACCAACATGACTTTCAGCTTATGATTGAGCAACAGAGGAAGTCATTAACATCCCTTCCCATAAATGTGTATGGTATCAGGAATTCCATTTGAAATAGCTACTTCCGTTGTGACAAGTAGGCCTGCACATTGCTATTTGCTTGGGGCCATGGTTTTTACAATTATAAAGGGGGACACTTACATAGCAGTGTTTAGTATTTTGGGCAAAGGTATAAAGTATGGGTTTTTTAGAATGAGGAATGTGGGAATACCTCCTGATGCCTCAGTTACTCTAAGCTTTTCTAGGAGTGTGATTAGTTGTTGTAAGGGAAATGCAGAGGGTTGGGGTCTGTAAGAAAGAGGAAACTTCAGTGTTTTTACAGCCAGGAACTGAATGTACCTCCAGTAACTTCTGGCTAGCTATTCCAGGAGGTGTCCTTCTGCTATCACACATTGAACCCCCTGATCTGCATGTTTGGCATTAACAGTAGTGTGACAGAAGGATGTATTATAGTTTGCTAAATACTTTTGATTAGTCTGCTATTGAAATGGGGAAAGCATTCTAATGTCTTAGTTGGTTAGTGTTGGTACCCAACATGAAGGTTATGCATGAGAACACTGAGCTAAAAAAAAACCCCAACAAACCCCTCTTTCAAATTTATAGAATGCCTCCCTCATAATGTAAGCCTTCATTTTTCTGTGGTGCTAAAAGTATGATAGCAGCTGTAGTTGTGAGTTAGTCTAAGACTGGGGAAAACAAAGTTTAAAAAAACAGCATTGTAAGTTTGGAGACAAAAGTCTCTTCAGAAGGCTTTCAGTCTTCCAGTTGTTTGAGAAAGTACCCTGACAAGGAAATACTTGATCACCTATTGGGAAAGAGGCATTGAAAAAAATTGATTTTAGCTTGGTTTGGAATGGGAACACAGGAAGTACAAGAAAATTATCAGTGAGAATTCTTTACAGGAAAAATGAGATTTAGATCTCTCCATGTGAAAAATAGAGCAAAGCTATTGAGAACCTTCTGATTTTTTGCACAGAGACAGTGATAGTGTAAACAAGGTTTTTGTACCCAAACGGTTCTTAGTAAGTTCCATGATGCTTTTTTTTTTTTTTGGGGCTGCATTGAAGAGAGTTCCCAGGATTTGTACCTGCTTTATATGATAGGAACACAAGCTGTGATCATTTTGGGATTCTAAACTGAATATTGAGGAAGCATATATCTGCTTGACTGTTGGCATGTTACCTTTTACTCAGAACAAATGGCAGGAAAATGGGTAAAACTGGTTAACACTGAGTTACAGCTGAGCTATATAGGCTATGGAATATGTTGCATATGATAGTGAGTGGTTTTCCCCAGAAGTGACCTTGTAGAAGGATGCAGTTCTCAAAACACTTCGAAGAACAAGGAGCCATCAAATCAAGCAAACCTGTCTTTGCTGTTAAGATGCTAATCCATTGAAATAACTGGTTTCAATGATGTGCAATAAAATGGGCACTATCAGAATACCTGTTCTTCTGAAGTGATTAGTTCTAGAGCTTCAGAAGCTTTGTGGCTGAACGAGCTATTGAATTGCTAGTTAGTGCCTCCTAATCTCATGGTGAATGCTCCTTAGAAAGCAGACCTTTCACTTTACTGCAAATATCTTCCTGACTCATCAGTCCTGATATCATTACTCTGTACAGCAGGAAAGCTTGTACCAATACCCAATGTTTTTTTTTTAACAAATTCTTTGCTTATTTTACTTATTTAGGTCTTAAAGGAGGAGCTGGAGGATCTGATGGCCAGGGTGGTACCTTCCGGTACTCCTTCCATGGCGACCCCCATGCTACATTTGCAGCTTTCTTTGGTGGCACAAATCCTTTTGAGATCTTCTTTGGGAGGAGGATGCCTGGTGGCAGAGACACTGAAGACATGGAGGTGGATGGTGATCCCTTTGGATCCTTCACTAGTTTTAGCATGAATGGTTTTCCAAGGGAAAGGAATACAGTTGGCAGCCAAGTACGGCGTAAGCAAGATCCCCCTGTAATCCATGAACTCAAAGTGTCCCTGGAAGAGATCTACCATGGCTGCACAAAAAGAATGAGGATTTCACGTAAAAGGCTTAACCCAGATGGCAGAAGTGTCCGAACAGAGGACAAAATTCTTACTATTGAGATCAAAAGAGGATGGAAAGAAGGCACCAAGATCACTTTTCCAAAAGAAGGCGATGAAACACCCAACACAATTCCAGCTGATATTGTTTTTATCATTAAAGATAAACCTCACTCCCATTTCAAGAGAGATGGATCAAATATTATCTATCCTGTTAAGATCAGCTTAAGGGAGGTGAGTTGTGGTAGAACTCTTAAGTGTTTGATGTTATTACAATATGATGCAATGACTAAAGCTGTATGGTAGCTATGAAATTTTAAGGATTTCAAGGTTGGGTGGTTTTTTAAAATAGTTTCACTTCCGTGTGTGTGTGTGGCTGAAAAGCAGGATCACAGTGGAAACAATAGCTGTTTTGATAAAAATGGAATCTTGTTCAAGCTGTTTGCTATAGAGGTGGCAGAGGATAAGGGTGGAAGGGTGAGAATAAATGTTGAGATGTCTTAAATCTTTATGCATCACCCTTCTAGCTAATGATGTGTTAGGGTGAAGTGACAAATGCAAACTAAGAAATAGATCCTATGAGTATGCTCCTTGTTGCTTCTGTAGGTCAAACTAGACATGTCTTAAGTATTTTCATTGCCATCAAAGTCTCCCTTTTTAGCTAATAAGTTACTGTACTGTGATTTCAAACTACACAGATTCATTTCATGAAGATAAAAAATTGTGAACAGGTGTAAGAGGAGCTCTATGTCACAACAAAAATGGTATAGCTTTTTAAAATTCAATTCCAAGTAAATACATGTTGGCTTTCTGAAGGAAAAGTCAGACAACTTCCCAGAGTTCTTAAGAGTCTGAAGCCTCAACATAATCGTCATTTAAAAGATGTAGCTGAGTGTGTGTAATGTATTTTTTTTCTTCTTAATTAGTATCAGGAGGAGAAATAAACTCTTGCTTTCATTAGAAGCTTTGTGTAAATTAAGCTACCTTAAAGAATTCTACAATAAATGTGAAGTGAGGCAAAGCACCTGAAGTAGTGAGGGAGAAAAGACAATATTTAATGTTAATGTGGCTAATACAGTTCTTTCATAGATAAAAGCATGTTTAGACTCATTGCATTGTTATGTAAATTGGACATTATCCACATGGACTAAGTGTGCTGAATCAGGTGAAGTTGCAGGCATCAAAATCTTATTCTTAGAGATCTTAAAAAGAAAAGCTTTTGAATAAAGCAGGAGATCTGTAACAGTCTAATTTTGGTGCAACAAAATTATTGTTTAGATTTCTTTAGGCACCAGAAATATTCACACAAGACAGCTGTGAAATTTGATATGCCTCTGCTTATAGACACTTAAATGTTGTTCTGAAATTTAATATAAAAGAGGTTGATAATGTATTAGAAGAAAGATAGGTCCTGTGCAATGAAAGCAAACAAAAAGTGAAATAGGATTCTAAATTTTCAGTGGAAAATTAGAATACTAAGATCTACAGAGTATGAGTGAGGAGTTCACTTTGCTCAGCTTTCTTACTATTTGATAAAGTCTTTGAAGGACACATAAACTCAATTGCCCTCTAGTAGCCATTGTATAACATTCATAAATTCAGTGATATTCAATGACAAATTGAAGTTTTCCCTTTTTAAGAGAGGAACATTGTATTTCAATTTTGACATCTCAGCAGCGCACAGGAGAAATGCTATTTAGAATTCTAGTCACTTTTAACTAATCCAAATTCATTTATAGGTACAAAAAAGTTCTGACCAATTTCTTTTTTTTTCTGTTACAATCTTTCTTTAGGCTTTGTGTGGCAGCTCTTTCAACGTGCCAACGATAGAAGGAAGAACCATACCCATGACAGTCAATGAAGTGGTAAAGCCTGGGATGAGAAGAAGAATTATAGGCTATGGTTTGCCATTTCCCAAAAATCCTGACCAGCGTGGAGACTTAATTATAGAGTTTGAAGTAATTTTCCCAGATAACATTTCTCCAGCATCAAAAGAAGTACTTAGGCGAAATCTTCCAGTTTCATAAAATGGAAGACTGTATGTCAACAGATTAAAATAGGACACTGGAAATGCAGAAGACTGGCGAGTCTGTGCTTTAAAAGTGCAATCTGTAACATCTAGTGGAATCTTTTGTTTTTTTTGTTTTGTGGGATGGGTGGGGGGAAAATACTGTAATGCTGCATGAGAAGAAAAGGGTTTAAGTAGAAGTCATACAGGTGAATTCTGCAGTAAAAATTACAGGGGAAACCACTCATTTTGTTTTACATCTTCCTAATCAACAAGGTTTAGTCATTATTTTGCTTAATATAATTACAGTAATTTTTTTACAAAGTCTGCATATTTCTGATACAGTACTTGAGCCTCCAAGTACATTATTTCTTATATCCTCACTGTCTATAACATTACACATTTATACAGAAATTTGAGATTGTAGTAGAAATACACAAAGGTATAAATATTTTAAAGAGCAAAACATGAGAGAGATCATATCAGTATGTTGCCTTCCACTGCACAAAGCATAGGCCAGAAAAATCAGTTTGGACTCCTGAACAGAGCCCCCCCCTGTGCAATGAAAACCTTCTCTTTACTGCCCCTGGAAGTGCTGGGACTGCCCTGTGGGTGTGGCAAAGCCAGAGTAGCCACTTGTAGCCACTTGCTGTGGGATAGTTTCTCAGCCTTCAGGCAGAACAGCAAGAAGGGATTCTTCAAGAACATGACCAACAAAGGGTGAGCCTGCTGTCAGATGGGGCAGGGAAGCTGGTGAGCAATGACATGGGGGAGGCTGAGGTGCTCTGTGCTGCCTTTGCATCAGTCACGACCAGGAAAACAGGCATGCAGGAATTCAGGCCCTGAGACTAAAGGGGAAATCCAGAGCCTTGGTGGTGGAGGGCTGGGTTAGGGTGCACTTTACCTGAAGTCTGTGAGCCTGACAGATTGCACCCAAGTGTTGAGGAAGCTGGCTAGTGCTGTTGCAGGGCCACTCATGTTTATCTTTGAATGGCCAGGGAGACTGAGGGATGTTCCAGTAGGCTGGAAAAGAGAAAATGCCACTCTTCAAGAAAACCAGGAAGGAAGATGTGGGAATCTACAGGCTAATCAGCTTCACTTAAGCCCTTGGTAACGTGATGGAAAAGAATCCTTCTGGAAAGCATTTCTGAAAGGTGGTTGGGGTAGTCAGCATAGATGTACAGCAGGGAAATCTTCCTTGACCAATTCTACTGCCATCTACAGTGATCTTTGGGGATGTTGGGAGAGCAGTCTGGGTTGTTTTTCTTTTACATCAGCAGCCAGACTGATGAAGTACAGGTTAGATAAGTGGGAAGTGAGGTGGATTAAAAGCTGGCTGAATGAGGGGGAACAGGGGGTTTTATCAATGGCACAAAGTCCAGTTGGAGGCAGGCCAGTAGTGGCTCAGTACTGGGGCAAATACCAGTCAGCATCATTAATGACCTGAATGATGGGATGGAGTTTACAAATCATATGAACTGGGAGGAGTAACTGGTGCCAGCAGCTGATGTACTGCCTTTCAAAGGGGGCCTCAATGGGCTGAAGAACTGGACAGAGGATTCTCGTGAAGTTCAGTGAGGGGGAATGCAAGGTCTTGCCCTGTTGGGGAGTAACAAACAAACTGTCAATAAACTGACTGAGCTGGCAGTGCTGCCTTATGGCAACTGGCCAAAGCTTTGCTGGCAGGTGAGGGGAGATGATCCTTCCTCGTTAGTCTCAGCATTGATGAGGATCCATCTGGAGTACTGGACTGCCTGGTACTTGAAGGATATAAACTTAGTGGAGCACTCTAGCACAGGACCATGTATGAGAGGCTGAGAGAGCTGGAACTTGCCAGTGTGGGGAAGAAAAGACTTGGGGGAGATCTTGGCACCTGGCAGGAGGGAATGAGGATGGAGGAGCCAGGCTCTTCTCAGTAGTTTTGACAGGACTAAATGGGGCACAAGTTAGTTAGGGACTCTATCTGAACACAGGGAAACAGGAGTTTTACTGATAGGATGTCAAACACTGGAGCAGTTTTCCTGGAGGGTTTCAGGAGTTGCTGTCCCTGCCTCACAGCCTGACTGGACCCTGTGCAGTACAGCCTGCTCTGGCTGACCACGTGTGAGCTGGGGTGTTGAACTACATGATGCCAAGAGGTTTCTTGTAAGCAAGATGATTCTGTCAACTTGTACTTTGCATTTTTCCCTATGGGCCATGTTCTGTAAATGAGGCTTAGCCCAAAGATGGAGGTGCTCATGTGAGAACTCCCTAGGGAGCATGTCTCTGCCAGGTAGAAAGATGCACAAAGAGCCCTGGAAAAGCATTTGACTAGGGCAGCTGTTTAAAGATCATGCTGATCTCAAGTATTCATTATTTTCAAAGGTCAAACTTTACTCCCATGAAAAAGATGGAAGAGCTAGTTCCTACCTAAAGCAAAGTTTGCTTAACAGTTAATGTAGGATAGGGGTTGCCCAGAAACTTTCATATGCTTGAATTGAGTTATTTTTTTAAAATTCAAATATGAGTTAGTTGTCTTTGAAGTTAAAAGGTGCAGAGAGAGATGGATAGCCCTCTGTAATAGTCTAGTTTTATATACAGTAATAGGGCTGGTTCCCTTGGTTGCAGCATGGTATTGGTGAAAGAAATGCCTTGTGGGCATGCTTTATTACTTGAGTTTAAAACCATAATACAGTGCTTTAACAACACTTTCAAAGGGTTTGGGATTTTTTTGTTGTTGTTTTTCATAAAAAAATATTTCAAGATTTGCTGTCATCCTTTTGCCTGTGGAAATTTAGAGGTTGCCTGCTCTGTTAGGTAGCCTAAGAAATAGCAGTGTTCTATATGTGACTCTGCAGGAAATCATATGGGAGTTGGGATTTAATTTACAGTAATTTTTTAATGAGTGTAAGAAGAATCCCATTTCTTAAAAATAGGGTTTATGTGGGGTATTGTTCAAGTCAATTTTTTAACTGCAGATCTCTTCATGCAGTATCAGTTAGTTGTAGTTCTAAATTTGCAGGAAGTAAACAATTGCTGGAGCAGTATTACAAAGAGAAAAAATTTGCTGCTTAGTGCTTCTGCATATTGTTAATACTATATATTGTTTGTTGAAAAAATTTCCATTTCAGTATGTTCCGTATTGCATTTCTTATGTGGTTTTTAAGTAAAAAGTGTAAAGTTGGTTTTTAACTTTCTCTTATATTTTGTTATGATGGCAAATGCTACAAGCTACACGACTTTAAAGCATATCAACCTAAAATACCTATTTGTCAGTTTAAAAGCTAATGGAATCAAGCATTTTGTAATCCAGGATCTTGTAACCATATTCAACTTGTAAAAAAAAAAAAAGTTACAGCAACTAGAACTATTATTTTGTAACTATCTTCAGGTAAGAGGAGTAGTGTTAAATTGAGGAATTGCAGTATCTTGTGTATTTAGAGGTGTACATATATATATATGTGTATAGCAAACTAAACTTTTCCAACTGTTTTCATGCTCAAAATATAAAACTTATAGAACTGGTATGAAATAAATGCTTGTATTTCTTTTCTTATGGCGAGGTAACAAAGTATATGTTTCAGAAACCAGCATGTAGACTTATTTCAAAATATGAGAGGAAGCATTAATATCTATCTAATCCAGGATTCACAAAAAATATTTTTCTAATCAAAAATGTGCTTAAAAGCTATGTTTTAAAACCCACTTGATTATTTAATAAAGCTACTTGGGAGAAGGAAGCAAATACTCAGTCAACTACTATATTTGTAACTACTGAAAAACATGAAAATAAAATGGTCATTCATGAAATTGGGATGGGTTTTTGATCTCTTGAAGGTTGCTTAGGTGCCACAGAATAAAAAAGTCATTTAGTTGCTTTGGAATTCATCCAGCAAATCTGAACACCTCTGCTTCTAAAGATCCTTTTTTAATCTCTCCAGCATCAAGCCTTAGGATAACCTCAAGCTGTTGGAAGAGTAGGTCAAGCAGCATGCCAGCCCTTTCTCCTTGCTGCCATGCAGCACTGCTCTGCTTGCTCCACAGCTTTCTGCTGTCATGAGGGGTGTGACATTCTAGCATGCCATTCTTTCACTCAGCCATTTTTGTAGTAGCTGTGCTGAAAGTTTCCTGAAGCCTGTTTGTGGTGTGTTGAACAAATGCACTCTGTTCTTTTCTAGTATGTGCATCTTGCGTGCTAGGCTGACTCACCAGAAGCAGACTTTTTGGGGGTCAAATAGGTTTTCCTTAAACAGTGAAATTTGCTATAACTTAGGGTGAGATTCTGTGTACGTGAATTCATGTGCTGTACCTAAAAAATATGAGCCATGAATATGATGCTGTGCATACAATTAAAAGACAATTTAACTTTTCCAGTCAGTAAATGCTATTCTCTGTTGCAGCTGACATGAGTAGTTCTTACTGTATTGCTTACTGAACACATCCTATAGAACCAGGGAGTTTATCATACAGTCACTTACTGTCTAGCACCCAAACTGAGCTAATAGCAGCACTTACCTCCTCATGAGGTGCAGAATCTCAGTTCTTCATTTGTCAGATTGCTCAGCAATGGACTGTTGCATGGCATGATTTGTTCCCTTCAGGCTTCTCCAGTTAATTGCTCTGTTATTTAACCACTGAAAATAGAGACCTGTTGTTGATCCACTTGGGTGTAGAAGGTGAGAGTGCCCTGTGCTTGTTGCCCTGGAATTACTGGCTTATCCAAGGGAGGAGCTGTACAACAACAATCTTGTTAGTCATGCCTGATTGCTTTATCAAGGACAAACTGCCATGTTCACAGCCCTTCTGCCCCACATTGCCACCCAACCAGCACCTGGAACACCAAATAGCATTTCCCTGAGTAAGGATAGATACCCTTTGTTCCACATACAGTCACAAACTTGCTGGCTGTTGCACACCATGATTCTTGCATCCCAAGTATTATATGTGAGAAACTGAACAATGGGATAGCCTGTAGTGTGCAATATACTCAGGATAAAAGGATCAAACCCAGTTTTCTTTTTTCAAGTACATGGTTTATTTTTCTTTCTAAAACCAAGGCTAATAGCAATTTTATTTAAGTTGTTAAATTTCTTCAAAAAAGTAATTTGGAGTAATTTTTGGATCCTTAGTACCCTGAGTTGCTGGAGGCTCATTTGGATTAATTCATCTGTGCATCACTGTGTATTAATTAGTGTTGGCAGGTACTTCCTTAGAGAGGATGCACATTCAAGGGAATCTGAAAACAGGATTGGTTGTAGTTGGAGAAAAAGTGTCTCCTGTCCATTACAGCCTTCTTTTCACTGAGGTTCTCAGCAGACTGGCTGAGTTCCAGCTCTACAAATCATCCAGTCAGCATTGTGTTATGCTGATCAAATCTAAATTCATTCAAACTGCTAATCCAAGCAATATTAATAAATAGTACCTGTAGATCAGGAAAAAAATGTCCATGGTAATCCATCAGTAACAGATGAAATGGAGTGTCAAACACTTCTTTGCCCTTCCTTCCAAAGCACAGGACTGCTATGGCAATTTCATGTAGGCACTTTTCTGGGTTTGGGTTTTGAGAATAATTAGGCATGTGTGCAGTGTCATCTTCCTCCAATTTAAATGTCACAAAAAAGATTTCATTTCACTTGTTGTATCATGTAACTAATGATGGCATATATATGCTCCATACTGTTTGTGTCTTCTGTTTATTTTATCAGCTGCATTGGCCTCATTATTTTTTCTTTCCATAGTTAAAAGCTGATGCTATTGCTCCAAGCTGTAGGTAGGCTCAGCATAGCTTTGTACCAACTTCAACTTTTTTCTCCATCTGCCTCCATATGAAACATGGAAACACACTTTCACTGAAGAAAGATTTGCAACAGATACCTGAATTAGGACTGTTAATGTCCATGAATTCTTTTTTAAATAAATCTGCTCAGCTTCTGTATATGTGGAAACTTGACTGTGTTCATTTAGTAAACCTCATTAACAAAATTATTAATAAACAGTACTGGGTTTTAAGATTCAATTATCTTTTCACAAGAAAAGGAAGGAGTAGAGACAAGACTTAAATACCTGTCACCAATTCCTTTTATATTTTAGTAAATGAGAAAAGGCTTTTTAAAAAAGAAGTTGATTATTTAAAATTGAAAACCATCAAAACTCCCTAAATACCAAAATGAACGTGAACAGTTTGGTAATGTTAATATCTCATTTTGTCTCACTGCAATGTCACCCAGTGAATGCAAACATGTTGTCTGAATTGCATTCCAGTAACGGGAAAAAGAAACAAATTCAGAGAAACCTTCAGTTTAAGTTTTTGTTTTCAAACTGAACTGGAAAGTCAGCTATTAAAGTGTGGGGGCAAGTTTACTGTGCAGTTTTGCTACGTTTTTTTAATGGTGGAAATTCCTACAAAATTAGTAACAATACTGAATCTCTTGCTAGAACTGGATAAAAGCAATTTTTGAGTATTCATTTAAATCTACTACATGCTATCTTGGAAATGCTGAAGTCAAATTGGCTTCAAACCTTTTCTTACCTCACAGCATAAGCAGTTTAAAATCTGCATGTAATTTCATGTAATCAGAGGTGTTCTGATTAGATCTGCTAAGAACTTTTGACTCAGGGCTGCCACACAGTACTTCATTGTCTTTGTCTGCCTGGTCTGACTCCTTGTGCCAGAATCCTTTTTCTCTGCAATGGCTTGTCTATTTTTTTATTCTGAAAGTCAGAAGATGTGGTAAGGCAGTGCTGCTTCTCTCTGTGCTTTTTGAGCAGTTTCCTTTAGAAGTGCCGAATGTTGCCTCATGAATTTTGTACTCTTCACATCTTGGGAGAGTTCAGTGCAGTACTGAAAATGGAGCAGTTCCACTGAGCTGAGTGTGGAGCACAGATGTCTCCCGTAATGTGAACATCTAACTACAATATACAGCTCTATTTCACAGAGGAAACATTTTGAATTCATTAAATGTTACAAATACTTGAAAAGTGTATTTTCTCTGTAAAATCTCAGTATTTCAGAGATGTTGTCCAGTGCAATAGGAAGTCTCTTAAACTTTGGTTATGTTACTGTTGCTTTATTAATTCTCAAGAGATTTATAGCTATTCTGTGAGAAAGGCAAAAGACTTGCCTGAAGACCTTGTATATATCCTGTCATGTTCAGTACTTCGCTATTAGCAGAAATCCCTGAACTATGGAGTGGTGAATCGGTAAAGGACCGTGCTGTGGCGGAGGCAGGAGCGGCCTGAGCGCAGCCAGGGCAGCGCCGATGGCCCCGAGCTGCTGGGGAGGGGGAGCGCCGGGGGCGGCGGCGGCGCTGCGGGCCCAGCGGCCCGCGCCGGGCAGGGCTGGGAAGGGTTTTTTGCGGCTGGGCCGGGCCGAGCCGGGGCTGAGCAGGGCTGGGCAGAGTTCTCTGCGGCCGGGGCTGGGCCGGAGCTGGGCTCGCGGCCGGGCCGGGCCTCGGGCCGGGCCGGGGCGGGGCTGGGCGGGGCCGGGCCGGGCCCTCTGCAGCCAAGACCGGGCTGGCGCTGGGCTGGGCCCTCCTCAGCCTGGGCTGGGCCGGGCGCTCTCCGGCCGGGGCGGGCCTGAGGCTGAGCTGGGGCTGGGCCGGGCCCTCCTCAGCCGGGGCTGGGCGGGCGCTCTCCGGCGGGGGGGGCACCTGGCGGCCGCGATGGCCGCGGGGCCGGGGCGGTGCCGCGCCGGGGGCAGAGTCCAGCGCGGGCGGCGGCGGCCGCAGGAGCCCGGGGCCGGCGCGGAAGATGCCGCTGGGGCTGAGGAGCAAGAAGAAGGACAAGTCCAAGGAGACCTTCAAGCTGGTGGAGAGCGAGGCGGCGGCCCCGGCCCCCGCGGCGGCCCCGGCGCCGTCGGGCGGCGCGGCGCGGCTGCAGTTCCACACGCAGCTGGCGCACGGCAGCCCCACGGGCCGCGTGGAGGGCTTCGGCAGCGCCCGCGAGCTGTACGCGCGCATCGGAGCCGCCTTCGGCATCCCGCCCGCACAGGTACGGCCGGCACCGCGCCCGCCCTGCGGCCCGGGCGCTGCCCGGTGTGCGAGCGAACAACTCCCTCTGCTACTCCACACCAGCCGCACCACATGGGAAATCATATTTAACTCTTACGTGGTAAAAACAATGATCCTCTTGAGCAAAACTCCGGTGTCTCCGTTGCCCTGTTGCCAGCTGCTGTTTGACACAGCTCTTGAGCGCTGCTTCGTTCCAGTTAAAAAAGGGACAACGGATTTATGAGGCTAAATGCACAGAATGGAGGCATTGGAAGGGGAGGGGATGTGGTATAAACGCCCTGAATCGTAGCACATTTTAAAATTTTAGCTGAAAGTGATGTTTGGAAAGTTTTCTGCTTTATCAGGTAATTATTTTTAAAAGGCTCGTTGTTCAAATGGAGTTATTTAAGTCTGTAACAGGGTTCCTTTTTAAGCCCTGCTGCCCTTTTGATCTTTTTTTTTTTTTTTTTTCTGAGCCATGTTCTAAACATTTGTTTGGATAATGATTCATTTGTGTTTGTAAATGCATTGTTTTCTCTTAGTTAAAAGGTAGTGGCCATATCAAGTTCTTCCTATGTGGTTCTGTGAACCTTAACCTCTGAGAGGCAAGTTGAAACACAGGGCTAACATTTCGTTTTGCCTACGTGTGGCTTTGCAGCTTTCCTTGTTTCCTTCTTTGTAGATGACTTTTAAAAAAGTTGTAAAGGCTTCTGCTACACGGGCTTTGTTCTGAGTTTGCTGTGGCCTGACGTAGCATTTCAAGCAGTAAATTGTAAATGGAAAGTGGCAGTAGTAGCGAGCACAATTTAACCAGTCACTGTTGCATTAAGTAATTAAGAGGCAATGCATCCATGTCCCAGACCTTCCCAGCTGCTTTCTGACCTTCTGCTCCTTTGTTTTCTTTTCATCCTGAGCTGCTGTTCCCCTTTTGTTCTCTTCCATTTCGTTATAGCTTTTATTCTCAAGTTCTCATAATTACCAGATTGTCTTCTATTTTAGTTTTCTTCCTTTCACTGTTGAACTTTTGGCTCCACTGACTTGAGAAAGAACAGCTTTCACAGAGAAATTTAATTTTGTATGAATGGTGTGCTCCTGTTTCTCCTGCTAGATATATAATCTGACACCCTCAAAGAGGGTGCACCACATATCATAGGCATATATTGCCGACCTTGTGCCAGACTAGAGAATTTTCTTATTTTCTTTTTCTCCCCAATGCTTCATTCCTTTTAAATTTTAAGTGGCTTATTGCTAAAAATGGATGGAGAATTATTGCTGGAGGCACTGAACTTAAAACCTTTTACTCTAGAAATTCAGTTGGCTTTAAGAAAGTTGTATGAAGTGAAAACAGTGAGCAAAAATATTTCCTGGTGTAAAGGAGGCATAACAGAGTGAAGAATTCAGACCAGAGAGTCATGCATAGAGACAAGAACAGCCAAGGAATGTGAATTTATTCAAAATTATTTTGAATTGTATTTATTTTTTAAAACTGCTTTTGTACAGATAAACAGGTGTAAAGAATAATGCATCTCAGCAAACTGAAAGACACCGAGGTACTCAGATGCCATTTGTAGGTGTTACCTGTCTAGGAAAGTTTCAGTGACCCAGCTGTGCTGTGCCTGTGGAAACAGGTCCTATCACAGAGATCTCTGGCCTGTGGTGGCTGAGCTGGAAAACACTGGGGGGGAGTGGAGGGGAAGAGCTCTCTGTAGAGAGTTCAGGTGCCTTTTGCAGAAGTGAATACATTTAGTATGTTGAGTGAGTTCACCTTTTGCAGAAGTGAATATGTTTAATATGATGTGTGAGTTTAGCAGAGGGTAGGCAAGAGTAGGGATTCTTGGATAAGTTCCTGCCTGTTTAAATACGATTCTGAATGAGCTATACTTGTAATCTGTCCCTTCTCCTTTTGACTCCACATGCTTCCAGCAGCTCTTTTCCTCTTTGGATCACATCTCCCAGGACCAGCTGAGTTTAGCTTCTGCTGGAGAATCCTTTCCAGGTTCTATGATTGACTGCCAGCAGTGACAGAGAGAAGTTTACATAAAACACAGTATTTGTTGGACAGACACTGACAGAAACATCTTTGCAGACCTGGATCATGAGTTAGGGTAGACTGGGGACAGGACAAGGTGGGTATAGCTTCAGAGGGGATGTTTGCTAGGTATCTGTGGAGGAGTGAGACATAACAGCAGCTTTCTGAGGCTTTTCCTGTGCTCACCCTTTCTTGTAGGTGTGTTATTCTTCACCCATCTTCCTAGGTGAATATATATTTGTTACCCCTTGAAGCCTTCCTTTCTGCCTACCCCTCTGACTTCTACCAGGTCAGCATTTCTTCTTTTCTCTATCCTGTTCTTTCCACCGGGAGGAGGAGTGAATATGGCTTCTAGCAATAGATTGCCTGATTGTCACTGAAACTGCAGGAAAACCAAAACTCTCCAACAACATTTTTTTTTTTATGTTAGAGAATTAATGCATTACTTTATTCTGGCCAGGATGTGCAGTATAAATAATTTCATCCACACAAGCCCAGGTTGTGCAGTGAAAATCATTCCATCACACATGATGCCTTATCAGAGCTTTTCACACATTCAGGCAAAACAAAGAAATTCTCATTACTTGGTCTTAAATTGCACAATTCCTAGTATTCGATCTCCTATTGGCTACTGATCCTTTTGCTTTCGATGCTAATTTGGTCCTCATTCTTCAGTTCTTTTATCAGTCTTTTCCCAGACCAGGTGTCTCTGGCCATGCCAGGGGTGATGTTGGGGGTAATGGTCCTTAATGTTCGCTTATCTCCTGTGTATCTTCTGGCTGCTCCCAATCTGTGGATGTTAAAATTTTCAATTTTAAACCCAACTGAAGAGTTTTGTAAAGAGAAACTTCAACTCCCCTCCCCCCGGGCAAGGGAGAACAACCCCCTGACTAAAGTTATGTAAAAAAATGTAGTTGTATAATTTCCAGCATCATTATTAGGAGTGTTGTTTGAGGTAGATCACATTCTTGACTTTTAACTTGATTACTTCAACAGGCTTTCAACAAGAAATACAGAGCTAAAAAAAATAAAGATAGATAGATGCAACTCTTAAGTAACAACACAACCCACACACAGTTACGTGTATGTTTCTATTTGCATAAATAATAGAAATGCCTCCCCCTATTTTTTCTATGGAGGTTGAAGTAGGAAAAGTAGTTGGAAAACGTATTTATGTGTAGCTTTGTCCTTTTAGGATTACTATTCCACTCTGACTCTAGAGAATGTAGCAGGGAATGTAATGTTCCCCGGAGGGGGAAAGTGCTGGGTGCAGCCTGTATGATAAATAAATGAACACTGACTGAAGGACAATGTGGGTCTGTTAAAGCATTTGGTGGTGGTGTGCTCCTGGGAGAGCACATGGTAGGGCTTTAAAGTATTCAGAGTAGCTAATCAGGCACTGAGAACATGGATATTAAAGTCCAGCTGTAGCAAGGCTGTGTCTTGATCAGATAAGAAGGGAATGGTAACCCATAGAAGCTGTATGGACTTCTGGTTTGTCTTCTTGCAATTTGCCTTTTGATTATTTTGTTTGCTTTGAAAGGTGAAATGTGGTGGGGCTAGTGAACTAAACTTAATGCTCAGTGTCTGTCCAGAGCCCTTGGAGGCTGGGGTTTCTTTCACAGTGGAAGGAATTTTGCATCACAAGGGTAATTGAGGAAAAGAGAGACCTTTCTGGCAGCAGTAAGAGCAGAAATGCAGCTCCCTCTTTCTGTTCCAGTAACCAGAGTCCCGCTCTGAGCTTGTGCCTGGGCTGTTGTTGCACAGCCCTTGCCTCCTCATGCTAAACAGGCAAGCATACGGTGAGGCTGAGCCACATTAAACTTTCATAGAAGTATTTGATTTAAACCTGTTGAATTTAAACTTTTATGAAAGACTACTGACAAATAAGCCGCTGCTGAAATTTGTGTTTCTGAACAAAACTGTCCTTTTAACAATAAAAAATCCGAAGTGTGTTTTAGAGAAAAGAGTCAGCTTGTGAAATCCTCATCATCAAAATGTTGGAAGTTTTATTGTTATGCTTATCTGTCGAAACAAATTGCTCACAATCACGCCTACGGATTGAATACTTTAAATGAGCAAACTTAACACTCCCTACAAAACACCTCCTCCCAACCCTATGGCAAGAATTGTTTGCTTGCTCTTTCTCTAGGCAGTGGTTAAATGTCACACCCATATTGCATGTGATGCTTGCTGTGTCTTTTTCAAATACTTTAATTGAAAGTATTTGAAATATTAGTATGGAAATAATTGGGTGGAAGAACTTACACTGTAATACTTGTGTACAAAAAAACCTAAAAATCAACCCAACAAACCCCAAACAAAAAGAAACCCCAGCCAAATCCCAAAACACAGCAAAACTGAATGCTTATTTTATAAGACTTTGAATGTGTTGACCAGGTTGAATACCTGACAGTACCAAAGGCACACTAGAACTCAGAGGAGCTGGTTACTTTTCCTGTTGCTGAAGCTGGTCAGGGCTCCCACATTTTCCTTGGGGAAGATAAAGTGATACCAGAAAATGCGTTGGTGATTTCTTGATATGAGGACATCTGCATATGTAGGGAAATGTGTCAGTGGGTGTTGCATCTTGCTCAGAATTAAAATTCACAATTCCTTACCTCTTAAACAGAAAGTGATTATGATCTCTGTAAAGTTATCTGAGATTTTTAATACATTTTCAATAGCTCCTGAGTCTGTAATCTATCAATCAACTTATTATTGAGTTCTTCTCAAGGTTCAAGGTTCAGCTCAGTATGGGAGATGAGAGTATAATTATTGTATAGAACATGCAATATGGTACTGCATATATACTTTATATAGCACATCATGTACCCCTCTTTTTCTTAGCTAATACCATTTCTTTATATAACACACAGTATAGTCCTGGTTTGTTGGCTAATGTGGTCTCTTCCTATTGAAAATATGGATGCAGGGAATAACCTTTAGTAATCTTGTTGGACACATGTATTTGATGAAGTTGTGCATAAGCCCCTAATGTCCAGTGATGTGGAATTTCCTTGTTCTGAGTGCTGCAGAAGATAACTCTCAGTGAAGGAGGTATCCTAGATACTCTGTGAGTGATGTAACAGTTCTGATTTATTATATCTTGCTAAAGTTGGTGTGAAATATTCACAGCACTGGTATGCTGAGTTAAAGACCAAATGCTTGTGAAGTTTTAGGGTAAGGACAGAAAAGACTTAACAATGAGAATTGCACATTGAATTTTTTTCTTGCTTCATTTTTGAATAAGAAAATTACTATTAAAAGTATGCAAAAGTTTGAGTGAGTGGAAGCTGTCATTTAAATATTCAAGTATATAATCTGTGATTAGGTACCAGTATTAAACTTAGGTGAGATCTAGGAAAAAATACCATTTTTGAATGAATAGGTCTCAGTTGTGTACAAATAAAGCTATGCTATAACTGGGAGATGGTGTAGTGATATATCTTTCTAGGTAGATACATCTTTAGTACATTACTCTTTGCATATATCTGTTCTGAGAAAAAGCAGTTGTTCACTAAAGAGGATGAAGAATGATTTAAGTTTTATTTTTGACTGGCTGATGCTCTCTCAGCCTTGTGGTTAGCACAGAACTGACTCACAAAAAATTCTGCAGACTTATAGGCTGTAGTAGGAATGCCATCCAGATGAAGATCTATAAAGAGAAACTCTGGATCAAGTTTCTAAATATCACATTTCTGCTCTGTTGCCAATTTTATCTATTCAAAGGTGTGACAGTATTTAGTAGATTGTCTGTTTGACAAGGTCAGATGAAGGATGCTAATATCTGAAATGTGAAGAGAGTGCTTGCTATTCATCACAGGAACAATGAACAGAGAACTGAGTTGCTGTTTTAAACTGGCAAAATTATGTAGCTTGAGAGAGCTGAAAATGTCTGTGGACTTGATATCATCTGTTTTAATTTTTTGGTTTTAAAAAAGAGCTTGTCATTAGAGATTTTTTTTTCCAATTTTATTCTTAAAACCAGATTAATTTCTCTGGTGTTGTTATATCCAGAGTATTGTTTATCTGAAAACCTTTGCATTACCTGAGCAAATAAAACTAATGTGTGTTAAAGGTGTGCTGTTATGACTTTTATTGTTAAATAAGGTGTTAGATTGCAGTGGATGTTTGATGGATTAGAAGAGATAAGCAAGTTGCCATTGAAGTAATGCTGTTTGGTGGAGGGGTTTTGTTTGTTTTGTTTTTAAAAAAACAACTAAACAAGACTCCATCAAGAAACACCATCTCTCTATTAGCTTTCAGTCTTTTAAGATGAAAACCCCTATAGTTACATGTGTAGTTACAGAATCTAAGTTCTGGAAAGCTCCAGAAGCTTGAATGCTGTCTGTGAAATTCATCAGTAAAAGTAGCTGCTCTTTGTTTGACCTGGAATCAATTTAAACAGGTTGGTGCCAGTGATGCCAGAAGGAAAGAAAAGGCATGTGCAGTGTTCTGGATGGATTACTCTCACCCTGCCTGTGCCCAGGACAAGAAAACTCCCTGCTGAAGAACTGCCATAAGTGGAGAGAGAAAAAGCACTGCCTGATACCCAGTGCTGAAGGGAAATCCCTCAGAAAATATTTATAAATAATAATTTTTAAAGAATTATTTATAGAGAAGCAATTTGACCTTTTTATTAAGCCTTGCTTTGACTGGAACAGGGATGAGCCCAGCTCATGCTGGGGAAGGTAGGAAATAAGCAAGCCCATTGCAGAAAATGTGCTCTGAGCTGAGGAGGGAACACGTGAAGCAATAAAAAGCATTTTTTATTTTTTTCTCCATTAAATTGCTTTCAACCAATCAAGTTTTAAAGCAGTCCCTAGTGATTTTTGGATCGGTGGAATTGGAGGTGTGTGAATGATGAAGCACAAGATGCTTTCCTGTTTCCTGCCTGCACTTGGAGCTACTGGTGCTTTCTGTTGTGTGTGGATGAGACCATCCCTTCTCCTGGTACAGCTGGTACAGTCATTTCAGCTCTGGACCTGTCACAGGGACCTCTGCTCTCATCTTAGCTTCCTATCAAGCTCACCAAACCTAATACACTGTTAATGTGTTTGCTTTCCTTCTGCACAGATCATGTTTTGCACTTTGAACACTCACAAAGTTGATATGGACAAGCTCTTAGGTGCACAAATTGGCCTTGAGGATTTCATATTTGCCCACGTGAAAGGACAACGAAAAGAAGTGGAAGTTCTTAAAACTGATGATATGCTGGGGCTTACCATTACAGACAATGGAACTGGCTGTGCCTTTATAAAGGTAAACTTAATTACCAGTGTAATACTTTGTTCTATAGAAGCTCCTGTTACTGTAATAGGTTAATTATTGGTTTAATGATCCTTTAGAATTATAAAATCTTCTATTATCATATATATGGTAAGTAAAGATAAAAGTTGCTTTTCTTTAGGTACATAATTCAAAATTAGTTCAGCTAATCTGTACTGCATGTCATTCAAAATCAGTTCATTTTTTCACTGCTTCTGTAATGTGTATCAGCTTTACAATGAGGCCATTGTATCTCCTGGGCTACCCTGAGGTGGTAGGTGTTAGATACTGCTTGCATCTGCCCCCTCCTGTTTTAAACTGATTTTCTGATGTCATTTATTAGATGCTTATAGAACTACTGTCACTCATGTGATAATGAGATCATGTTCTTTCAGTCTTTGGTGTTCTCAGGGCAGAAGCCTTTGTGCTGTACAAGAGTAGGGGGAAGTGTAGTGGTTTTTTCAGCTTTCCAGTTTTGTTGCCTTAGATAGGGTGAATTACAAGGATATGGATTAACACAATTTACCACAATGAACCTGAGTAGCAAGTATGGACAGTAACATACACAATATATTAATCATAATTGCTTTCCTTCTCCTCTTCTGTATGACCTAGAGGCAGCATGTTTTGAGACAAGCAGAGGCTGAGGAAATGATGCTGCCTTTCTTGCTAGACTAGGTATTAGGAGCTTTAATCACATTTTCTACCTTTTTGACATTCTTTGCTCTAATATACTGCAATTACCCATTATTAGTGAGGCATTAGCAATTATCTTTGATTACTGCTGCCCCAATCACTGTTCTCCTTGTAAACAGAGCTTCTTGTATGGAGAGGTTGTATTTTCTGTTCATTCCTTAGCTACCATGGCTATAAAACAAGACATGGTTTAGAAATCAGTTTGCTTGTCTTTGCTGTGGAAAAATGTGACTTGAGGTCCTGCTTGTGAAAGTCAAGATGCAGTGAAGGTTTCACTAAGCATTTTGGCAAAATCATAGCCTAACTTTTATGTTTTTGGACAAAGAACTGTGCATTTCCAGTGATGGCATCTATAGAGCCCCTAACATTCAGTCATGCTGCTGCTCATGTGGCATTTTCAAAGAAGGCACTGGAAGCAGTGCTGCAGTGAGCAGTGTTCATGTGTGCAGCCCTGGGCAGTGACATGACACTCCCTTTGTGCTTGCTTGGTCACAGACAGAGAGAACAGCCCTCACACAGACTCCTGCACAATTGGAGCACACTGGAAAACCCTCACAATTTTAGCCAGGCCAGCTGTAATTTCCAGTAAATTGTGTAAAACTCCTCTGAGCACATATATGGTTTTCCCTTTACTGGTCTAATAACAAGCATTGTAATGGAAATGGTGTGGTCTTCAAGGGAATGCATACATTTTAAGGAGTTTCTAGGAGCTTACTTTGTTTTTGTTGTGAATTTAGCTAATGGATTTTTAAACCAGCACAGAAAACACATACACAAAAGTTAAAGCTTTTTTTAAAATCTTTTTTTTACTTGTTGTCTAGGTAAATGACAGAGCAGATCCTGCCTCTAAAGTTTTATTGAATTGTTTTTACTTATATACATATATTTTCCTTGAAAATTTGTAACTGTGTCCCATTTTTAATTAAAAATTAATACTAAATTTGCTGATTGCTGGGTTGTTGAAGGTTGCTATGGGGTGGTTGTAGTTATTTTACAGCATTTTGAATAGCAGAGAGATTTCTAGGTGAAATGTGGTAACCTGACCAATTTTAAGCCTGACACTGAGCTGCAGGGTTTTTTTCCTACAAAATTTAATCTTGTTTAGCCTTACCAAGGACAAAACCTGATGTCATTCTGCTTTCACAGATTTGGTTTTGACATACATGGGCAGGTGGGAAAAAATATTACTGAGTCCAATTAGCATTCAAAGAACAGCAGTGGAACTTGAGGTGTGACTGAGTGGTGTGCAAGGAGACATTATCAACTGGGGAGGCATTGCAGAGGAAATATAGATCCTCATAGCTTCTCAATGGGCTGTAGAGCACTTGAAATACAGGCAATTGCATCTTAATTACTGTGACAGTGTAGCTCGACTGTCTCAGTTAACTTGGAGTGATGATAAAAAGTGACACAAATAACAGCCAGTGAATGTTATTTAAACAGCTTTAGTGTTGGGATCCAAGTGCAGAAGAAAAGCTAAATGAGTATTCAGCTTGTGGACTAGACATTAATTGAAGCCAGGTGGGACAGATTTCAAGTCCTGGTAACAGAAATGCATTTGGCACATTTGGTTTCTACTGTGTCCATATTCACCACCAGGCTCTGTTTGGTGCTAGAGAGAGTTAAACTCAGCTTGAAACTTAAAATCATTGACTGTAGGACAGTGAGAGCTCTCACACTTCCCACTGACTCAGATGGAGGCTCATGTGTGGGCTCAGAGCAGCTCCTGGAGCATTGCACAGCCAGGCTGGCTGCAGTGGGAGGTGGCAATGTGTTTATCTCACACAGAGTTAGCCTGAACCACGTCAGCCTTTGTTGAAAAGATTGTTACTCAGGAACACATTAGAATGAAATTTGTATCTGCAAAATGTAAGATATTTTACTATGTGGCAGCTTTTCTATAGCTAGCTATAGAAAATAGCTATATTTCTATATAGCTATTATATAGCTATATATTTCTAATTCCTATAGAATATAATTCTATATTTCTAATTTCTATAGCTAGTTATGTGGCTAGCTTTTCTATTCAATAATGAATAGAAAATTCATTATTCTATTGAAATAGAATTCAATAATAATGGCTTACATGATGTATGCACATGATGAACATATATGGCAGAATGCAACAACAATAAACAGAATCACTGACATTTAAAGTGTGATAAATCACAGAGATATTTTAAAGGCTTTTCCCCCAACTTTTTAAATTACACTTCATAAAAGCTGTAACTTCTTTTATGACCTTTAGACTATTTGTGTATTCCATGAGACAGGAGTTAGAAGATTTTCTTATTCTTTATTATTTCAGAGGATATCCTATAATATACAGATGTATAGCTTGATGAGGAAAACAGTAGTTTCACCACTGGAGATGGGTCTTTTTAAGATCAGCCCTTTACAGTATATAATTTTTTTACTAAATCTCTGGACCATACTTGAGAAGACAAAACTTCTGTTCCTATGCTTGTCAAGCTATTAAATAGAAAAACCCCCAAAAACTTGAATAACTATTCCCATTACTGGGATGTTTGTGATCTGTTTTAAAGCACAAAAAATATTACATTATT
The DNA here is from genome assembly GCA_030060385.1 of Muscicapa striata striata. Classification (NCBI taxonomy): domain Eukaryota; kingdom Metazoa; phylum Chordata; class Aves; order Passeriformes; family Muscicapidae; genus Muscicapa; species Muscicapa striata. The sequence continues at coordinate 945,237 of JAREIS010000086.1, forward strand.
GAGAACCCTTTATTTCTAAAGTGTGTTTGCATTCTTTTTGCCCCCTCTCTGATTGTATATTCAAAGCTTATTAAAATACTTTGTTTGAAAAATAATGCTTTTCAAAATGTTTTATGATAATGTTATAGACAAAACACACTGCTGGAATAATAAGCTCAGTAGTATTCATATTGTTAACTGGCATTCTTGAAACTCAGTGGTGTCACCTCTTAAAAACAATCACCTTTTAAAGAAATGTTTCTAATTCTGGTGTGTTTTTTTTTTTAAACAATAGCGAATCAAAGAAGGCAGCCTGATGGACCAAACCAAAACTGTGTGTGTGGGTGACCACATAGAGACCATCAATGGGAACAATGTCTCCGAGTGTCGGCATTATGAAGTTGCCAAAATGCTGAAAGATCTGGAGAAAGGTCAGAAGTTTAAGTTGGAGTTGGTAGAGCCTTTGAAAGCATTTGGTGAGTGACCTGACTGTCCACCTTGCTCAGTAAAACACCTTGATAGTCAAATCCCAACATTGCATTATGTTGTGAGTTTGTTTTCAGAATGCAGTCACATGTCCACCTATGGTAACCTAATGACCACCAGAAAGTATATTTAGTTTTTTTTCTTTGAAGTGGAAGATTTATGGAAGGATTTTCTTCCATCTTGCTTTTTCCAGCAGTCATCCTAGTGTGGGCTCCCTCATCCTGAGCCTTAGTCAGTCACTTTTTCCACTACATGATGTTGCAAAATAAGAGCAGGAGTTATTTCATGGGTACAGTTTTAAAGCATGGATCACTTCACTGATGTCCTGATCCTCAGAACTCCTTTTTTCCTCTGTTGATACATAACCCCTGTTGTTCTGTGCCTCAGACTTTTCTATTTCTGTGCCCTTTCCTGTTCTCTCTAATGCAGAAGGAGTCTGCAGCACTGGCTGGGATTCCCCAGAGCACCTCCTTTGCTGCTGCCTGTTCCTCTCCCAGCCTTTTTGGGCATCTCCAGTCATTCAGCAGGTGTACTCAGAACTGGAAGAAAGCAGAATTGCAAACCTCTGTGTCTGCTTGCCACCTGCATGCTATAAGCAGGTGCTCTTTAAATAGGAGGAATGCATACTTACTGCTAATTCTTGTATATATTAATTCTATCAATGTAGCAAACAAACAAGGAAGGTTTTGCTCAGGCAGCCAAACTAGAGACTGAGTTATTTTTTTATCTCAGTTTTTTTGATTCATTCCCCAAACAATGTAGCATTTTCCTGTAATAAAAACTTCGAAATAGTGCTAAATCATAAATTTTTATGAGGCTTTCTGCACACCTGCAATAACAGTCAATTCAATATCACTATCTTCACTACAGCAGCAAAAATTTTAAATGTTTATTTTTCAAAATTTTTTAATGTGTTAGTAGTTTACAGCTACTGTTATACACTAGTCTTGACACTTGGTGTCAGAATAGCAGCAGAAATTGAAAATGAGAGAAATGCAAAGATTTCTTTTTGCTTTTGCTGCTTCTGTGAAGAATGAGAGTAATGAGTTGATCTCTAATGTGTTTGTATGTAAGTTGGTCCTGATGTTAAGTGAATGTGTATGTTATACATTTTGCTAAAGAATTGCATCACAATTAGTAATGCAGCAATACCTTTTATTAATATTGGCCTGTAATTTGTGTTCAATGCTACAAGTATTACACAGTCTGTTTGTAAAGAGCAGGGTAAATCAGCATTTGATTGATGACTTCAGCCATAATTTAGTAGTATTTACTTTAGTCAGGTGACTAAGATACCTTTTAGTCTGCCTGTGGTGTAGAGGAGGAAATGCACTAACTTCACAGCAATACCTTTTTTCTGACATTGATTTAAGAGGCAACCAGAGCTGTGGGGACAGATTTTTTGGAAGATGCATGATATTTTTTACCCTACAGAAATTAACTTGCAGGTTGCAGTGCTCAGTAGGTTAAAACATCCTGCAGTTAGGGTTCAGGCACAGAGATAATGCTTAAACTGCAGCTTAAGCATTAAGCTTAGCCCCAGAGGAGATGACAGACAAGATCCAGATCCTGCTGGACAAGTAGGTGCTGAATTCCTGTTAATTTCAACAGAATTTGGTGACAGTACAGAAATAAGAGACAAGCCTCTGTGTGAAATTATTTTGATTTTTCTTCCTCTCATTGGAATGTGAAATAAGTGCAATTTACTGATTGGACATCTTTCTACCACAGGCTGTCTCAGCTACTCTAGGCAGGGCTTGTAGCACAGAATTAAAGATTTGTACCAGTCACAACCTTGCCCTCTGTGAATTGGGAAAAATGAATAGAAACAAAGTAAAAGCAACATAATACAAACTCTGCATTTTAATTATGTGAACATGATCAATAGTTTCTGTGATAGCCAGAGTGTTATGGTCTGAAGTACTGCAAATAAAAGTTATGTCAAATCATGAGTTTTAAGGTGATAATGGTGACAGAATTTGAAAAATGTAGTTTTGTTATCAGGAATGACTTTTTGAAACAAGTCTAGCAGAAATGATGACAATCTTAAGGATGTTTTAAACTATCCTTGAAGCAATAAAAGGATTAAGAAAAAGTGCTGATCCTAAGTATATATATAAGGGACTGTGACATACCTATTTGTATTGTAAAACTTAATAAAATTGACTTCTCAAGGCCTGTTCAGCATAATAATCTAGATTTGTGGCTAGTTATGCAAGAATGATGAGTTGAAATCTATCTGAGCAAAATTAATGTGTTAAAGTGTTGCCTTCAAGAACAGGTTATTAGAAAGGCCTGATATTAAGAGGAGGAATAATCTGTTAGATAAAACAGGACAATTAAAAGCAGTTCTGCAAGATTATCTTGTCTATTCTAGCACTTTCCAGATTCACTATGTGACTCCCAAGTCAATAAGTAAATTATAGCCTTGCCACTCTTGAATGTAAAATTGCATCCTGGAACAAGAAACCCAAAACTTTAATGATTCTGTGCTCCAGTTACTAACTGGGGTGCCCTTACTCAGGATTAAACAAGAGAGACTGAATTCAGGTAAAGGAAACTTTGTGTAAACCAGATACTCATCCTGGAGGTTTATCAGCTGTGAAATAATTTTGGTGAAACCAGTGGAAAACCTGCTGCAGATCTGCTTATGGCCACGTTTCACTCTGGAGTGCTGATAAGCAAATTGTCAGCTCAGCTCAATGTGGCTCATCACCACCTGCTTAACAGGAATGGTTGCACCATTGCATCAGTGAAAGATGGCAATGTTGCAGTGCTAAACCTGCTATGTGTTCTGTCTGTAAAGAGCAGAATAAATCAGCAGTTGGCTGCTGATTTCAGCCACTGTCTAATATAAAGGTATAAATACTTTTCTGTGGAATAGGGAAATAAAATTATACAAGGTGCATATATGAAGTGAATGCCATAGTCCTGCTTAGATGTATTGGTGGATGGAAGTCCTGGCCTCTGTGCAGTTGAGAAGATATTAGAATTTCAAGACAAGAAATTGTCAACAAAGCTATACTTAGGATAGTTAATTTATAATTAGATTTTTACATTATTTAGATCTCCATTAGAATAAAATGTGAAGATATTGTAATAACTGGAACAGACACCTCATATTCTGTTGTACTGTGTACATAATTTTGTTTGGTATTTTATTTTTTGTTGGATTTTTTTTTTTTTTTTTTTTTTCTTCAGAAAAGCTGGAACCAAGGTCCAAAGGCAGAACTGTGTCAGAGGCTAAAATCTCCAAAGGGAGAGAAACACTTCGCCTGAGAACCAGAGGCCCTGCCACTGTGGAGGAAATGGTATGGTGTGGTGGCTGCCCTTCAGCAGTTTCATCACCTAGCTTCTGGTTTATTCTTCCCCAAGGCTGATAAGTAGGGAGGAAAAAATATGGATGTTATAGAACTTGTGGGACTAAAGAGAAAATTGAAGTTGACAACTAGCAGGGATAGGATGGGGCTGAAGAGCCTGGAAGCAGAGAACCTATATTTAGATATCATGGATTCCATGGATAAATTTAAGGTAGATTAGATCAAGGAGTGCTGAGAAGAGGGAAGGGGAGAAAAAAGAGTTGAGATGGTTGTGAAGAATTTGTTCCATTTCTGACACTGAAGTGTGCAGGGTTGGTGAAAGGGTTGTTAGGAGAGGCTAATTAGATACATTGGCATGAATTTGTGCAAAACCAGGATTAGAGTTTGATGAATAAATGTCATTTATTCTGGGCTCTTCTAAAGCTGATGGGGATTTGATGGAGATCTGTATTGTCAGGAGATAAAAGGCCCCTGTTCAGTTTGAATGTGAGAGTTCTGTGGCTTGATGTTAGGAGGAAAGCTCATGTTTGTGGGAAGAGGGAAGGAGAGTGGAATAGTGTGTTTTATCTGTAGATTTTGTAAGTCTAGGTGGCCAAATGGGAGTAAGGATAATCACTGGCACATTGCTGATTATTTTGAAATCTGTGTGGATATAATCATACTTTTTCTTTCCCTTTATTCTAACACAGCCAACTGAAGTTGAAGAAAAAGCAATTAAAAAAGTGGATGAGCTTCTTGAAACATACATGGGCATAAGAGATATTGAATTAGGTGAGTTTTTAGCAGATGCATTACTACAAGATTAAGTAATTTCTCATTTTCTTTGGTCTAAAATTTTATTGAGTACTTTAGTCTGTGGATGTAAGTGAAGCAAAATTTGTCCAGCCTGCAGTCTCAATAACTTGCCTGTATTTCTACAAATGAGTTTGTCAGATAAAAGAATCTCCCTCCCACTTCAATCCTTATGATGTAATTGCTCAATCAATCTGTTCTTTCTGCACATTATCTTTATGCTGTTGCATGAATTTTTTTGTTGTTTGCTATGACTGTCACCACTTGTTCTTTCTGGCACATATTTTGTAGTGAATCTTGTGTGTGCCATGGTTAAGGATTCTCAAGGATAAGTATGTTTATTTGCTTTTTTTCCCCCTTGGCATAGACACATCAAAGTTGATTGCTAAGGTTTGAACCTGAGATCTTTGTCATTGAACAAGAAACTGGAACAAGGGAACTGACAGAATAATTACACAAATTTATCAAAATCTCTAAAACCTGTGTTCTGATGAACATGAGAAAACTTACAGAATATTTAGTAGTTATAAGAATCATTGATTTATAATAAAAGAAACTACTTAACCTTAAGTTCCTTAAAGATGCACCAAACTTTTACTTGCAGCTGTTGCTTTTCTTTGTTATTCTGACAACAACTAAATAGGAATTTTTATTTGTGTGGGAAGAAGCTGCAGTCTAGCTGTTGTAGTTCTCCTGGGATCTTGTGGAACTGCTGGTACTGAGACAAAGAGGAAGGTATTTATTATTATGGTAATATCTTAAAAGAATCAGCCAGAAAAAAAGATAGAATAAGTTAAATGTAAAAGATCTTGAAAGGAAAGCTTTCATGAGAGAGAAGTGGAAAAGGCAAAGCAGAAGAGAAAATAGGTCTGGCATGGAGCTCCAGAGGGTGAAGCATCAGGGCTGGAGGGGCCCTGAGAGGAATGGGAACAAAGGATGATTATCTGAACAGCCAAAAGGCCTTTGCTGGCTGCTCCTACCAGCAAGCATCTGTTTGGCAGATTCTACTAGTTTTCTCACAGGAAAAAACCTAGGTAAAAGTGCTTGTCCTTCAGTCTAAGGCAGAAGTGGGCTTTCCTGGCATAGAGGAGAAGGCACAGCTGCCCAAAACTCCAGTTCTGTTTTGTAGGTTCTAACTTAACTTTCCTTTCCCAGGAAACTAGAAGCTCACTAAATTTCTGTTCCCAGCAGCTCTAACATGTGAGGCTGCTGCCATGTCCTACACTCCTGGGGGCTGTGTGGTGCTGAGCCATGTTTAGGTTGGGGAGAATTCCATGTTCCATCTCACTCCTGCAGCCTCTGTGCCTCAGCCCCTCTCTGGCTCAGGCTTCAAAGCTCTGAGTCCCCTGCCAGCTGTCCCTGTGGGAGCTGTTTTTGTCCTGCAGCTGTTGCAGTCCTGGCTCAGGCTGGGCTTCTGGAAGCTCCTGTCCTTGCAAGTCACTCCCAAGGTCCCCAGGCTCCTTGCCCTACAGGAATAAGCAGCTCTAGGTGCTCTGCTTTTGGTGTCCATGGCAGCAGTCCTGTGGGAACTGGTGTTCCCTGTATTTTTGGCTCTCAGGGCTGTAAACAGGATGGCTCTTGCACAGTAGACTGAGAAGTTCAGCTTTCAACACATGTGGGTGAGTTAATAGCCAAGCACCTGGTAGAGTTTTCCCATGAATTCCTTGAATTTTTTCCCCCTAAAAAGATCTAATGCCCTTCATCTTTCAGTATGTAGTTAGGAAACTTAAAAAAAAAAAAAAAAAAAAAAAAAAAAACCTTAAAAGAATACTCAAAGAAGGAAGAGGTCTTTGTTCAAAGAGAGGATCTTTCCTTCCCAGCTGGGTGGTTGTCTTGTCCCTCACCTCTTCTTTTCCTCCCCAAAAGGTGAAACCAAGAGAAGCTGTCAGAAATCAAAGACCACAGGGTTCATGTAGCTTTAGTTTGCACCTTTGAAGCCATATCCTGAAGTTCAAATCTGAGTCAACAGCAAACAGTGATGACTCAAACCCCCCAACTTTACCATTTTAAAATAATTAAACAGCTCTAGGATCCTTTAGGAAAGGAGAGCTAATCACCTGTCACAGATCTGTTCAATTAACACATGTCAGTTTTTCACATACTGGATGTGATCAGTCACCCATGAAAATGAAATATGAGGAAAAAATTCATTCAGAGAATGCCAATCACTTAGCTCCAAATTTCACTCTTTACTCAAGCCAGATTAGTTGAAAATGCAAGTCATCACAGTGTGCAACTGACAAGTGATTAAGATCTCAATCATTGCTCACTTCTATGCACTTCTGTTTGTCAGAATCTTTGGATGTCAGTTAATGTTACTCTTTCATCTCCATTAAAATGACACTTGCATGGTGTGATTGAGTTCTGAAACAGTGCCCCAGTTTCAAGCCATAAGTTAGAAAGAAAGGAAAGAAAAACTAATGTTAAATTACAGACAGAATTAAAGGTGAGATAAAGCCCTTAATTTTTGCATGGTTAAGTATCTTGACAGTTTCAAGAATGGCTGACTAAATCTGCACACAAATCCCCAGGCTGGACCAAAATACTTGGAAATTGTTGAAGAAAATCCATGCACTTTTTTCTGGCACAGTTTTTTAATTTTTATTTTCAGAAATCTAAATGCTGTTGAGATTTACATACCTGTTTTTGGATGCATTTTTACCTTTTTACTTTCTTACTCCATTGTACTGAAAACTGGACTTAACCCAGAGAAGGGACAGTTGGCTCTGGAAATGTATTCCTCAGCCATTTTATGGGCACATTAAAAATTGGGCCAAGGTTTGACTTCAGCATTCTTTAAAACATAAATACACAGCTATATACAGATAATTCAGGTTATTTTAAATTCTGTGAGTGCTTTCTGGTAAAGGAATTTGAGCAGTTGATTAATAGGAGGGACTCAGGACACAGTGTTAGTGAAAAATATTGGCTTTTTTTTTTTTTTTTTTTTTTTTTTTTAAATCAGAAAGACTTGAATTGTCATGGACTGTATTAAATCCCAAAAATTCTGGGTGGGAGGAAGCCTGGATCTAACCCCAAAATGGTACTGATTGTAAATGATGGCAGAAGGGCTTCCTGTCCAAATTTTTTTTCAGCATCTTTTGGCTTCATCCACCAGTACTTTGTTCCCATTCTTCTATGTTTCTACTGTTGGATGATTATTTCCTTTCTGTTGCTCTCTGTGATATTATCAGACATGATGTATCATAGAATAATTAGGGACCTCCAGTGTCACTGAGTCCAACCTTTGGCCAAACACCACCATGCCAACTAAACACAGACCAAGTGTCACCCCCAGTAATTTGTGGAATACTTACAGCTATGGTGGCCCCACCACTTCCCTGTGCAGCCCATTCCCATGCTTTTCCACCCTTTCAGTGAAGAAATTTTTCCTGATTTCCAGCCTGAACATCCCCTGGTGCAGTCGTGGCTGCCAGTTCCTCTGGGAGGAAGGTGTGGGGAGCAGTGTCAGGGTCCAGGGGGACACAGGCACAGCCTTGCCCTCATCCTGTGGGTGGGTCACCTATCCAAAAAGGAGATCAGGTTGGTCAGGCAGGACCTGCCTTTCCTAAACCCCTGCTGGCTGGGCCTGGTCCCCTGTTTGTCCCCTGCATGCTGTGTGACCACACCTGAGATAGTCTGGTTTGTAACCTGCCACCACTGAGATCAGGCTGAAATATCCTTGTATATTCTGTCTTGGTTTAAAAAAAATGTAAATCTACTTCTCCATTTTTTACTTCATTTTTCAAATTTACCATCTAATCAAAAGATCTTAACAGGTTTAAACCTTTTTTGTTACTCAAGCTTTTTCTCTTAGCTCACAAATCCAACCCATCAATGTTCAATAGATGTTTCTATCTCTAAATGCTTTAACTGAAGTGATATTCTCCCTGAATATCTCCCTGTTTTCTTCTCCTTCTGTCACCAGACTTCCTTTCCCAAAGGGTTTTATTGCATACATCCTGAGTTATATTGTTTATGGCTGTTCATTTACTCTGAGAGAATAATGGGAGTTTTTTGATAAAAGGAAGGGCAGCAAGTCCAGTCAAACAAAAAAACTTCAAGAAGAATTAATACTTAAGAAAAAAGAACAAGAAGAAATATTTGTAATATTTCTTGAGTACCAGATCTGACAATGTTCAACATGAAATTTAAACCAAGTAATGTTAAATACTGGAAACTGCAATAACATGCTTCATTTTCTGCTTTAGAGTGACAGGACAGGACAATATTTGTTACCTTTTGATGAAGGCAAAACTTCTAATAGCATTACAGCTAAATAAATATCGAGACTTCTGTTAGGACTTCAGAAAAAAGTTTCTTCAGAAGTTCCAGTAGAGGATACAGGTAGTAAAACCACTATGTAAGGTAGATAAGAATGGCAGGCAGAAGATGCCCCATGTGTCTCTTAAAAGTGAAAATAGGATTTTATGAAACATCTTTGAAGTTATTTTAAAGGAACTATATTTGAAAAGCCAACATATTATTTTGTTCATATTCTGGGAAGTCTGATATTAACTTCTCAGCTAAAATTGACAGGACTTCTAATTCCTTTCACCACTTTTAAGATTGCTGAGCTTTTCACATTTTATGTAAAAATTAATCCGATATTAGCATTGACTGAAGTGAAGAAAAGGAAAATCAGAAAACAATTGAGGCTCTTTTGACTGTGGAAAAATATTCTATTGGAACGAAATTCCTGTAATCACTTACTGTGCAGCTCTTACAAGCAATGGGGAAAAGGGAGGGGAGTGGAGACAATTTGGCACAAAGCTGAGATCCAGCAGAGTTTTCTTCAAGCTGGCAAGGACGTGCTGAATGGCCTGGGAGTTCAGATGTCCCTGTGGGAGTGTGTTCTGCACAGCTGTGCTGCCCTGGGAACGCAGGCAGGGATGGCTTCAGGGGCTGCTGGGGCAGCTGCACGGGTTTGAGCATGGAAACAGGGCTGGGTTTGCCTGGGGCACAGGCAGAGGCACAGGCAGGGCTGGGTTTGCCTGTGGCACAGGCACAGGCAGGGCTGGGTTTGCCTGTGGCACAGGCAGAGGCACAGGCAGGGCTGGGTTTGCCTGTGGCACAGGCACAGGCAGGGATTCAGGGAGCAGGCAGGGATTCAGGGAGCAGGCAGGGATTCAGGGGAGCAGGCAGGGATTCAGGGGAGCAGGCAGGGATTCAGGGAACAGGCAGGGATTCAGGGGCACAGGCAGGGATTCAGGGAGCAGGCAGGGATTCAGGGGCACAGGCAGGGATTCAGGGAACAGGCAGGGATTCAGGGGCACAGGCAGGGATTCAGGGAGCAGGCAGGGATTCAGGGAGCAGGCAGGGATTCAGGGGAGCAGGCAGGGATTCAGGGGAACAGGCAGGGATTCAGGGAACAGGCAGGGATTCAGGGAACAGGCAGGGATTCAGGGGAGCAGGCAGGGATTCAGGGAGCAGGCAGGGATTCAGGGGAGCAGGCAGGGATTCAGGGAGCAGGCAGGGATTCAGGGGAGCAGGCAGGGATTCAGGGAGCAGGCAGGGATTCAGGGAGCAGGCAGGGATTCAGGGGAGCAGGCAGGGATTCAGGGGAGCAGGCAGGCATTCAGGGGAGCAGGCAGGGATTCAGGGGAGCAGGCAGGGATTCAGGGGAAGGATGCTCAGCAATGTGGCCAGGCTGGCACTGGAGGTCAGCACTGCCCTGCTGAAAGTGCCTGTTCCTATGAGGCTGCTTCTCTCCATCAGCTGCAGCTGGGAATGCTCTAACAAATGTACTACATTACATGTGCCCTGCAGTGCTGATTAGACTTACTCAATACAGATGAATTTTTTTTTTTTTTTTTTTTGAGGTCGCTGGTATTCTGATTGTTGCTTGTCTGGGTTGAAAGTTGAGCTGCTAAGTTTTTAGTGTATTTTGTTTTCAAGCTTCATAAATCTATAATAAACCAGTTTCTAGATTCTATTTAATTTTTTGGGAAGGCCAGTCTTTAAAGAGAGCTATGTTTGAAATTACACTGTCTGTTAATGAAAGTTTTTGTACAATTCTGAAGCTTCAGCTAGGGCAGCTGGACTGTGATATAATGCCTTGTCTTGTTTTATTGCTGCTGTGTCTATGGTTTTTCTATATCTCTTGGCCAATTTGTCTTAAAAAGGACTAAATTCCCCACTCCCACCCTGCTGGAGCACTTGTCTAGTTCTTTACTCTTTGATGGCAGCTTTTTCTGAGTATCTGCTGTGACAATATCTTGGTGTGTTTGCTCTTACATCACCTTGTGCAGCTCTTTTCTCTCCACCCTTCTCCTAGTGTCTATAGAAAGTAAGCTCACATCCTGCTTCATATCCAGAAATCTGTGAAGTTTCAATTATACCCTTCACCTCATTATCTGCAGGCTTGCTTCCCTGTGAGTGCCTTCTTGTGTCAGGGAATATAGAGTGGTGCTGGTAGAACAAATCCTTGTTTTCCACTTCTCAGAAACAATAGTCCTGTCTTTAATGGCCATTTCCCATCCAGACTTGTCTGAATCAGAGTCCCAGGAACTTCACAGGGGACACAGAGGGAATCAGTCCAACAGGAATAGGGTTTCTTCTGGCAGGGTCCTTGAAAACCACTAATAGTTCCTGGGAAACTGGGGTACACTTGAACTGTCTCCATCACAGCAGTTTATTTGTCAAGATTTACATAAATTTTCCTTGGACAGCTTTGAGTGGTTTGACACACTTTGTGTGATTGTGTTTGGAGCCTCACATCTGAACACAGTTAAAACCAAAACATCCAGTTTCCTCAGAGTTACTGTTGTTGACGTTTACAATGTGGGATATGGCTCAAGCTTGCTTACAGTTGTTACATGTTTGCACAACAGCAAGCACTGTTGGCCAGAAATTTGTAACTGTCAATAAATTTGAGCTGAGTTTTAGGTCAACTAAATAAAATTAAATAAATTGAGTAAAACTTCAGAGCAGGGAAAGTTTATTTTTGTTTTTATCAGAGAGATTTTGCCATGTTGATTCAATACAGTGTATGTGGTAGATGGCAGAGTGCCCCAGTAAAGATGTTTTTCTGTGGCTTCAAAATTTCCTTCCCTTTCTCAGGCACTATATTATGTAAAACACCCCTGAGAAAAGGCTATCAAATCCTTCACTTTGACACTTTGAATTTGATATGCTCATGAAGGAAGTGGTGATTATTTGATGTTTAACAAAAGATGGAGGACACCTTGCAGTATAAGGCAGATGTGTAAAGTAATCACAAAATGAGGCAGACTTTGATGTTTCATTTATTGTACTATACAGAGAGGCTGTGGAGCAGGGATACAGGTCAGAAAATAAACTGTATTCAGCAGTGCTCTTTGTGCTGAATGTGTCCAGGGAATTCTGCATCCCTCAAACCATGGTAGCTGTTCTGTGGGCCCAGCTTAACCAGGAGAAACTTCTGTGCTGACTCTTTTCACCCTTCATGGAGCTGCAGGTGCCATGATCAAGAGAGGTTTAAGCCCTCACAGTTTTCAGTTGCTCTGACATCCATGGGTTGCCAGCATCCAGTCTGGTTTGGGATAGATTTCTAAGTTTTCCTAGAATCCACAGAACTGCAGTGGCAAAAGGTGAGGGATGAGCACAGTTAGGAAGGAGTCAGTCCAAACCAACAGCCCCAGTGTAGCCACTTCAAAAGTGAGCTCTGACACTTGATAAATTCTGGTACTTTTGTGGTAAATCAGAGAAGATGCTGGACAGTATTGGTATGCAGGATGTCACAGTTTAACTCCATTGTGTCACTCCTCTGCTTCCATTTTCCTGCATACCAAGATGTTCTTTGTGTTTGCTGCTCTGGTTTATTGTGCACAGCAGCAAAACCTTCCTCTCACTTCTGCACAGTTTGACCTACCTGGCTGAGATTTTCAGAAACAACTTTTTCCCTTTCTAGAGGCATAAGGACAAGCTTTAAATACATAATTCCTGTTGAATCCTAAATTCATCTGGTAGACTTTGCATCTCCCTAAGCTGACCTTACCAGGTGTTGAAAACAGACATCCCAAAGCTATCTTGACTGTGTGTTAGCTGTCACTTTCATGGTAATTACATTATATTGTTTTGTTGCTCTTTAGCTGCAACAATTGTGGAAGCTGGAAGAGACAAGAAAAACCCAGATGAATTTGCAGTGGCATTGGATGAAACTCTTGGAGACTTTGCATTTCCAGATGAGTTTGTGTTTGATGTATGGGGAGCAATAGGTGATGCCAAGCAAGGACGACTGGAATGAGAACTGTTTATCAGCCCCTGTTTGAAAATACAAAATGATTTGCAAATGCATCAGAATTTTAATAATTTTATTGATGTGAATTCAGGGTTCTCTGTACAAGTATTCTGACCTGAGACTTTCCTTTGCAAAGGAGGGTTTCTAGTAGAAATGAAGGTAAACCCAAACTTCTGACAACTGCTATTTAAGACATTTAATTTACATGTAGAAGTCACTGTGAGGAGAGTATCAAGGTGATATATTTATACAGAAATTTTATGAAAATTAAGTATTTTTTATTGTACATACACTTTGATACTAATGTTCTGAAAAGTGTTAGACATATGCAACAAGGAGTTTGGATTATTTTATCTCTTTATAAAGTTGTTGAGAAACTACCTAGCTTCATGCTGCAGTTCCCTGCTTTTCTGCTGTCCCTGTGTATTCACCTAAAGCCTTAGGTTTTCTTACAGTTTGGCCTGGACATTGGTTTTACTGTAGGCAAAGCTGGGAAGAAGCTACCCTGTTTCTTTAGAACCCAAATTCAGGGAAAAGAAATTTTTCTGAAACATGGAAACTGAGATCTTTGGATGAGAAAGTCTTGCTTGCATTTGAGTCCTAATGTGCAGTCTGGGTTATTACTGAGGTAAGTAGAGTAGAAATGCCTAATCCAGGAAGCTGCTGCTTTATTCAGATGCCATATTATTGCAATAGGAACTGTGTAGGAAGAAATAAATGTTAATTTTGATTAATATTAATGTATTGGAATAATGTCTGTGATTTGGCACTGGAGACTACAGTGTATCACTAAGTGCTTAATTGTTCTTTGCATATGGTAAATGATTTCTTGAGATCCCATGGAGTTCCCTTCTTGCCTGTGGGTTTTTTCAACATGGCAACACAAGAGAGATATTGAAGGTATTCAAACCCAAAAGATATTGTTGTGGAGTCACAAAGAATTGTAGTTTGGATTGCAATGCATGCCTAGACCCTGAAAAATGTGTTAAATTAATCTTAGGTGTTAGGATATCCAATTATATTGTACATAATTGTTTATTATAACTACTAATTTTTTACTAATAAATCTGAGCTTATTGCAAATGAAATTGAACAAGAATGTGGGTTCTAACCTGGGAAGGTGTCATAGCTTTTTAGTATTTTTATATTTGTATAAGAATATAAAATAATTATTGCTACAAAACTTTTTTTCTAAATCACTACCTGAAGAAAATGTATTTCACTGAATTGCAGAGAACTCTTTAAAATAAAGATTATGCCAATAATTTTGCATGTTCTATGTCAGTGATTTTATGTTTTTGGTCTAAAACCATGACACAATGAAAATATTGAGAGAACAGGTTCTTGTTCTCATTACTAGGTTATTGGGGAAGGATTCTAAACTCCACTCAGCAAATTTCTGTAAAACTTGAAAATAAAATTAAAGAAAACTGTAAGGAGGTGGTAAAATTTTGTACATCCAATTGCTCATTGGGTCCTTGAAGATGTATAACTTGGCAAAAGGAGTTTGAGCATTTCTTCCTTTTCAATAATTGCAAGTCTGAGCCCACAATCTTCTGTCTTGTACAGGGTTACTTTAGCTGATTTACTCATGGTAATGAGGGGTTAAAATGTTGTGGGCTATGTAATTTGTTCTTTAAACTTCTAGGTGAAAAGCAGAGAGGAAATGCCAAGAATTCTTTGTTGGTTTCAAATCATAAAACTCAAATGTCAAATTTTGTGGAAGTGTTTATGTACACTATTGTTAGTTACCAACATGCCCCTGATTATAAAAAAATTAAAATTAGGAATTCCTTTAAAAAAAGAGAGAAGGTACTATAGACAAGGCACAAAATGTTGCCTGTAGCAGGTAACCCCTTGTGTTTTGGCCATTCATTTTATTTTGAAAAACTAATGCTGTTCAGTCAATTTGTAATCAGGGGATAATTTCCTCATTACACTGATAAAATAATAAGATAAAAATCTCTGAAGCTCTTATTCTAATTCTTGTTGCAGTGGACTATTTTTGTGGTGTTTATTTCAGGCCTAAGATTTAAATAATTGGAATTTTTTTAAGTGATTGGAATTTTACTATAATTTACAATAAAGCATGTCAATATATCTTACTTTTTCTGTGTTCTCAAAGCATTCACTATTTCCAGCACATAAGACAGGTGCCACTGCCTAATTTTGGTAGAATATTTGCATTTTCCAGCCGTGCATGAAGAAATTGTCACATGAAAAATCACACTGCCTTATAAAGCATGATAAATACTTTTCTCTGTAATGATTTGTGTAGTAAATTAATGCTGTTTTACTAATAAAATACAGCCTTTAAAACCTAGTCAAATAATGACTCTTAATGTCTTTAGATGCTTTGTACAGTGAAAATATCATTAAATGTCCCTACAATAAAAGTCTTTTTCTGCTTTTGCAGGCTTTAGGTAGTCTTTAGATGCAACAAGGGCATTTCATGAAATCTGCTGTTCATAAAGTTCTGGACTCATAGTTCTTAGAATGAATATTTTACACTTTTAAAGGAACAATTTTGCAAATTACAGATACATCTTTTGTGACACCTTTAATATGCCAAATTATGCTTCAGTTAAACCTGATTTTATGCAACCCTATTCATGCAGCTGTTATTCAAAGAACTATTAATATAATTTGTCTATTGAGGAAAATCTCCTCTGCTGTTCAGATTTGAGTAATGCATATACTCTTATTTCTGTATATTATTTTCATCACAATTTGTCTAATTTCTCCTTTTTCTTGAGATAAATGTAATATAAAGTTTTGAAAATCTTGTTTTTTGTGAATTTGAGAGTGCAATATTAATGTAAAAGTTAAGCTAATTTGTAGTACTTTTTAGATATCTTTCTTCCTGCTTTTTAATGAGGACTTCTGCTACTTTCCCTACTTTTCAAATTAAATACAGTTTTTGATGAAAACAGCTCTGAGAATGTCTCTTCAATAGTCTGAGAGTCTGAGTATTGTAGTAAGATGATATATTATGCTTATTATGCCTTTTTTTTTTTTTTTTTTTTTTTTTGGCCAGGAGATATTTCAGAACACATAGAAATCAGGGTGTTGACTCTTTTCCCTTCTGAAAACAAAGGCATCTTTGCCATGAATTTTAGAACTCAGCTCTAGCAATAAGAGCTTCATCTGAAATTTATATTCAGTAGTTTCTTTTCCAGTTCTCTGACTCAGTATGTTTGTAAGGCATTTTGCATTTAGATGTTGTTATGCATTGAAAGATCTCTGATTTGGTTTATGAAAATATGAACAAATCTACAGACTTGGAAGTCAAAGAGAAAATCCTCAGTGTTTCATGAGGATACTTTTAAATAGTGACAACTTTGAGTAAAAAGTGTGCAGCCTGCAGTACAGGCTACATCTGCTCTGTGTTGAATTGCTTTTTTTCCTGTTTTCTTTTGGAATGAATAATAAAATATTTTGTTGTGATTTTTTGGTTTTTTTTGTTTTAGAATGAACTGCATTAATTAACTATATGAAAGAAATAAGGTATTTGAATTTCAGATGACCTCTAATTGGAGAAACATATTACACCACAATATCTAATGGTGCAAGTTTCTGCTCACTAAAAATAATGTTTTATTAAGTTTTCCCAAATCTTTTCTTTGTGCTTTTAACAGGGAAATAATGGTGAACAGTCAGGGAGGAGACCTCTTAGTTTAGTGGAAAAAGCTTTTAATGACAGGCTTGGAGATACAAGTTGTGCTTGTAACACAGATGACCTGACAATGGTTTGTGTAATCCTTTCACTTGACAGCTCTTCCAGGAAAGGCACAAATTTGTACTTTATAGATATAAACCCACTCTGGCTTGAAATGGGAGAGCAAGCATGGTAAATCCATTGCAAGTCACAGTCTCCAGGCATTCATATCATAGTAGTGGAATCTCTTTTAAAACCCTTCACACACACTTTCCAAACATTCTTATTTTTGCAATGTGGATTTTGTTTCCAGTGAGTATTTTAACAGATAATTTTACTTGCTGAACTTAAGTTTTGAAACCTAAGCCTTTTTTGAAGCATCTCTAAGTAAGCTAAATTTTTAATTTTCAGGTACAGAAACTGACCAACGGAATGACATAAATCTCAGCTCTGTTGGTAACAACACCTGAAGTGCCCATTAGATGCTTGCCATTAGCATGCACAAATTTTGTAGTGAAGAAGTCATTATTGTAGGAGTACAGAAATGGAGGTTAACCTTGTCCTTTCTGTGTCAACAAACTCAAATTTCATATTGTTTCATTGATATGTTTTCATTGTCTATAGAGCAAGCCAGAAAAGAATGAGTTCTACTGTGATCAGAATAAATGGTACAGAGTTACAGGTACAACCTCTTTCCAGGAATAGGAGCATTGTGAATTGAGGCAAAGCTCCAGATAAATATGTTGTCAGTACCTTCTCCTTTGGAGAATAGTGAGCTGGTACCTTGCAATATCAAGGATAAGTGAAGACAGCTTTAACATTGTGTGTCAGAACTCCCTGCTACCAACTGAATGTGCAATTTTTGTGGCAGGGCTCATGGTTAGAGTGAATTGCTGCAAGGGAAAGGTTCATGAAACTCAACTCAGATTGGTGGTTTGGCTCATAATGTCCAAGGCAGATAATGCATTGCCTGTGGGGGAACCAGCTCTTTTCTTGAGGTGTGCTAATTGTCAGACTATTGAGCTAGCAAATTTACCAAAAGACTTTCTCAAGAATTGACCTGGGGGATGATTTCTTTTTTAGAGGCAAAAAAAAGACCATGGCACAAAAAGTGAGCTTATGGTAATGAGATTGCTGAGGACACAAACTGGGAAAGATGACATGACTAAAAAGAATAGTTGAATATTGTCCAACAAGACAGCCTTTAAAACTTGAGTAGTAGTATTTTAATAGTTTAAAATTAAAGGTCATAACTTCAAATTTCAGGGACTGAGGGAAGTTCTTAATTTGTGATGCTGCATGAGAACTACCTTAATGCACCAGTCATTCATTGAGTGATTGTAACCCACCAGAGAGCTGCATCTGGGAAAAAATGACTGGTATGCATCACAGGAAGGAAGAGCAGGAGAAGCTGGGAGGTAATGTTGGAACCTAGAGCAGTGGTGAGATTTTTATTTTCAGCCCTGTGCTCAGTGCACTGTTGTTTAAACATTGGACAGATTTAGAAAAAAGGCCTAATAAAACGATCACAAGAATCTTTAAACATCAAACTGAAGAACCTGTGTTCTGAAAAAGTTTGTTAGTGTGGCAAAAATCTGAGAGAGGAGTTCTTCAAGCTAACCAACTGAGCTGTCAGGAATATAGGTGTGTTTTGAACTCTCACTGTTTGGATTTAAGTGTGGACAGATTTGGACAAGGCAGGTAGGATTGCAGAGAATTTTTAAAAACCAGAATGAAGGAACTTGCCTTTTTGGCAGAAGTGCCATGCCAAAGCCCTCCTGAGGTCTCATCAGGGTAGGTGGTTTTGGGTGTTGCTGCTCCAAAGGTGCAGAGGGGCATGGCTTTTCTTTTGAGTGGTAAAGGTATGGGAGCTGTGTCAGGGGAGGAGATGTCTCTGGAATGCTGAGCTTGCTACTGCTGCTGCAAGTCAAGAAGAATCATTTCCACCAACAGCTGCTGGACTTTGCCTTGGTGTTAAAGGACAGATCCTGGTCTTTGTGTGCATTGGTGTGCTAATTTTTCTATGTTTGAACTGTGTTTAAAGCCATTGCTACAACTTTTGAATGTGGGGAAGGAGGCTGCCCAGGTTTCATCCTATCCCCAGGAACAGGTGAGAGAAGTTCTGGTCTTCATCTAGAATTAGGTGTAGGCTCTGAGTTGCCCAGTGAGGGGGCAGAGCTAAGTTCTGTTTATCTTCTAGCTATGCTTGAATGAAGAAAGGGTGCAGACAAAATGCTGTCTGTGGATTATGCTGCAGACTCTTGCTTGGGACACTATTTTCTCCATTGTCTAGATTTCTAGTCCCTAGTAAATAAAAATATGCCTGCAATTTGTACCCTGCTAAACTGGCTACAATATGCTCTCCTCCTGTATTTCTGGCCTTTCAAATTTGTGGTTAGTCTCTTGAATGATCAGGGGAAAAGGGATTAGTAAATAGCTTTGGCATTAATCTGTATTCAGCTCTGTGTTGAACATCCATTATTTTTATGATTATAATAAAATGAATAGCAATGTAACAGCTGCCTTGGGTTTTCAATTAAATGCATTAATACATATGCAAGAAAATAGCCTGTCTCAATAGTATTTGTAGGGAAAGGAATATTTTTCAAGATTTGTGGCAAATCATTATTATGCCTTTTTTTTTACCATGGCATTTGGAAATATGAGAGTGGAACTGCAGGCATGCTGCTTTATTACTTGCAAGTGGAATGTGTGATCATCAGCCCTTTGCAGCACTTCTTAATGATGACAATTTTCAATGCATAAAAATCAGGCTTTAGAACTTGATGAACAAGTCTGTAGTCAGTGCCTGTTTAGTAAGAACATGGTTAATGCTTGCAAAAGGTCCTAAATGTGTATTTACAGCTTTGCAGAATTATGTGTAAAAGAAATTTTGATGGCATGAGTGAAGTGTGTAAAATCCTGGTTTATTCTGATGGTTTCAGAGCTGGGGACATTTTTCCCCTCATTGTTTCCACACTGCTTTCTCCAACATGCTTTATTTTCTTCATCTTTGCTCCATGTCAGAATGATGTCTTTGACAGTTTCCTTTGCTTACAGCTTTCATTCTTCTTCTTTGTGCCTGTTAGCCTTGCCAAACAACATTGAACAATAAGGGAGTCACTTTTCCACCCAGCTCAGCTTTTGTCAGACTTTGCAGTCCAGCTCATTCTTCTATTCTTTCCAGCTGCATCTTGTATTTGGGGCCTCATGTTCCTGCCTCTGAAAGAATGGTCTTATCACACTCTTTTTACAGATGTTGTTCCTTGTGTGTGAGTAATAGACTGCCTGGTGTCTCTTCATATTTCCACAGTAACAAATGCAATGGCAAAAGTCACCTTGACTTTGTAGCAGAGAAGTTGACTGATTAAAAAAAAAAAAAACCAACAAAATTAGCATCCTGCTGTATTATTTACTTCAGTTCTAGAGCAAGTAGGAGTTCAAGAAGTTTTCTAAATCTTCATTCCCTTTTCCAGAGCCAATAATAAAGCCTGACAGATAATAAGCTTCCTAGGATTAGCATGAGACAATAGTGGTACATGCCTGGTTCAGTCATTTGACTTGTAGCACCAAACTCCTTTATTGAATTGTTTCACTGCAGAAGGATTTTAATCTTCTGTTAGTAAGAATACCTGAATAAAATAATGAATAACCTTGAACCAGTTGGGCTGGCAGGATTGCCATCTTTCTTCCCAATGCCACTCTGTCTCCCATGATCTCACACCCAAGATTCCTGGGCTTTCCCAAATTTCCCAATTTACCAAATTGGTGTTTGCTAATTTACACAGAAACAGAGGCGAGTAAGAGAAATTTTTGAGTGTTGATTTGTTGCAATGGACGTTCATCTATCATAAACAGTTCTCAAAACATTACCTTCAAAATCCTCACAGAAAGTTCTTTAGAATCCAGGGCAACTGGCTCAAAAGCCTTAAAAAAACCCCTGAAATTATTTATACCTGATACTGTCACTGTGTATATAGAAAACAAGTCCTGTGATATATTTAAGTGGACAGACAGTGCAGATTTCATGAATTTCAGAAGTTTATTTTCTGCAGCCCATCACTGTGAATGATTTATAAGGGTGTCATGATTGATGAGAAGGTTAAGTAAGGAGAAAAAAAAAAATTCTATTTACACACTTCAATTTATGAACAGGAATGTATTTCCTTAGTCTGGAAAAAGGATTCTTTATTGACTGCAGTTAATAAACCTGGATTTTCATATTGGGTTTTCACTGTCTGAGGAAGTACATAAATCTACTCTCAAGCATCTGTCCTGAAAAGCATCTCTTCTAGGCAAGGACTAGCAAAGTATAGACAAAGTCATATTTATGATCAATTCTCAGTAGGATTTACAAGAATAAATGTTTTATATTTGCTTCCAAGCATGTGGGGACAATGACACGAGCTCTGCTTTGTCTGAGTCCATGGAGAAGCAGGGAAGGATTTCTTCTGGAAAATGTGGAATGACACTTCTCTTGTCCAGATTAAAACAAGCTTTTCAGCAGTTTCTGCTTCCTGCTTCTTCCCTTGGATTAATTCCAACCAGCTTCTTGCAATTATCTCCCCATTATATTCATGTGGGATGGGAGTTTAAAAGATGACATCACTCAGACACATATTGTGATATGTATGACTAATCAGTAGTTAACAATGCAACAAATAATTCCTCTGTGGCATTTTATTTGTCACTTAAGAATATTCCTTTGACTCACAGAGTAACTCATACCCTGCAGGAAAAAATCTTAGCTCATTAGAGCTGATCTGCAGTTATCACTTGGCTGGTCTCTCCACTGACTCCACTCTCCTCATTTATTTTAACCTTGATCTGAGATCTCACCTCTCTTTTTTTATGTCCTTTTATTTGCAGTGGAAGCCTTGCTTCCAGGCAGAGCAAAGAAGTAAAAAAGTATTATTAAAAGAAAACTAAAAAGTAAAAAAAAAAAAAAAATTTCTTTTTTCTTTAACAAGCCTGTGTGGAAAAAGTACAAAATAAGGTGTGCCCCTGTGTGAATGTTTCCTGAGCTCTAGGCTCAGTGCAAGAACATCAGTGTTTTCCACAGTGTCCTCACTTGCACTTTCTTGCTTTTTCTTGAGATCAGTCCTGCTTGTAGTTTCTCTGTGGATTTGCTTATTATTTTGGAGTTCATCCTCACAAGAATATTATTTTTTTACCTCTGCCTATTTTCAGCATGGCTCATGAAACTGAGAAGCCCATGACATCTGGTTTTCTGAAGAAAAAAGGAAGTCTCTACTACTTCTCTGCTAGGTTAATCTGCACAGATCTTTTGGAGTACTTTTAAAATTTTTATTCATAATGAGAGTTCCAAATGATGTGGTTTTGGCTGTCATGTGGCCTGAAAGCATGAGATTACATTATAAGGTCTTGTTCTATAGCAAATCTTGTTATACACTCATTATTCTATACAGGCAGCTGAGGCAGTGAGGGAGTGACTAGTCTATGAACAGTCTCACAGAGCAAGCAGGAGGAATCAGAGGCAAACCCACTTCTACTCTATGCAGATAAAAACATGAATTTTCACTGCCAAATTATTAACATATTTCTAGAAATATGAAAACAAAAGAGATTATAAATGTATTATAAATGTTAAGGCAGCAGAATATTGCAGGTAACTACTGTGTGCAGTCAGTGAAATTCCCTGTATTCTTAAGAGGCAGTACCTATTTGGAAAGATATCTGAAACTTGCCTAAGTGCACCCTGTCTGAAATGATAATAGTTGAGATATTTATGGATAAGATAGATTTATTATTTTGAAAAGTCTGGTCTAACAAATTTTGCATTTTTTCTTTAAGCTGAAAAATCTGACTTGAACAAACAGAACCTTTTCTTAACCCATTTAATTCAGTTTGATAGCTGAAGAAGGGCTGCATCCTCCTGCAGGGGCAGATGTGGCTCAGCTGGAGCAGTGCTCCTGGAGAAGGGCAGTTTCCTCTGAAGGTGCAGGGATGATGTGGAAAGGTCTGGCTTTCCTCTGGAATCCAGTGGGAAGAAGGTTCCTTGGTGTCCAAAATGTCAGTTTTTCTCTGGGTAGGAAAGGCTTGGCTCCTGCCCTGGCTGGAGCATCTCCCATGGGATGATGGAATTTTATCAGCCATGCCCTGGGACTCACTGGCCATGAACAGGAGATCTCTCCTGGAGGGAGGATGGGCTGTGGAAAGATAAAGATGATTGCCCCAGCTGGTTTGTAACAATGGCCCATTAACAGGAGATATCCCCAGGGAGATTAAATCACTGCCACACCCAGTTTTTAACAATGGCCCATTAACAGGAGATATCTCCTGGGTGAAGGGTGGGGCATGGGAAGGATAAAGATGATTGTCCCAGCTGGATTTTAACACCTGTCCCATGAACAGGAGATCTCTCCTGGAGGGAGGATGGGCTGTGGAAAGATAAAGCTGATTGCCCCAGCTGGTTTAAAGCTGCCCATGAGCAGATAATGTGTGCCAGGAGATCAGGGGCACTGCCACACCTGGGTTAACAGATGGGGACAGAATCCACATTGCTGGGACATCAACCCAACACACAGGTGAGTGCCTGGTGCCATGGTTGTGTCCCAGTGATGTGCTGGGGCTGTACAGCTGCTGCTTCATTCACCAAATGCTTGTGCTTTGCCCCTGGTGTCACCACACAACAGTGTTTAGTACAGCTGGAGCTAAAACCACACTGCTGGAAACAAGCAGGGAAGTGTTTTTCTATGAGGGAAGGCTGTTTTGGGAAGCAGTGACTCAGAAAAAGCTCTGGGGGTGAGGGAGCTCCCAGTGCAATGTTCTGAAGGTGATTCCTTTCCTGTCTGAACAAAGGAGTAGGAAAATTGTTCAAGCTGTAATTACCCATGGTACAATGGTTACCAGAATATCACATTCAGATCTGGAAGTTTTTTAGTCAGGGAGGTGTAAAGAGAAGAACTCTGAGATGTGGAAACTCTTTTCTGCAGCAGAATTCAGCAAAGTTTATTAAAGAGAAGATAAAGGAGCAACTTGCCCATATGTGCAGTATAGATTTGATAACAGCAGCTCTCCTGCCTGTCTGAAAGAGGTAAAATGGGAACCATGCAATTAAATTTAAGACTAGGCAGTTTAGATTCCAAGCAGGCACATCTTAAACAGTGTGAGTGATTTGCCAGTGGAATGATTTAATAAAGATTGTAATAAATTTCCCCTTATTGGCCATTCTAAAATCTGAACTGGATGCTTTTTGGAAGGAAATGCTCCAATTCAAACAAGATGAATACATAACTCTTATAGCACAATTTATTCCAGGGGTCACACTGGAAGATTGTAATGATCCAGTCTATCCTTCTATTATGTAAAAGAAATTGTTCAGTGGTTGGCCTATGCACTTACATCATATGAAAGGATTATTTCTCTAGCAGACCCAAACAATATCAATTTAACAGAGAGCTCTCAAGCCCACTTTTGAGACTCTAGCTTTTGTCCTAGAGGGAATGGTGGCCATAACTCCTCTGGTTTTGTTGCCTTCAGTTAGTTAATCAGACCAAGAGCTGCTAATGTGTTTAATGTTGCTCATGTATCTTGAGCCAGCATGAGGCAATAATGAAAAAGGCAATTACTCATTTTATCTTCAAATTTTAAAAATCTACAGCAGTGGGACTGCTGTACTTTTGATTTGAGGCAATATAAATGAGGCCTCATACACCTGATTTGTGAATAAATTTAATTGCTGGTCTGTGAACTCTTCCTGACTGCAAAGTCCCAGGGAAAGGACAGGTTGCTGCTGTGGGTTATCTGGCAGAATGCAGATGTGCACAGTATTTTACTCCTTCCTGCATTGCTGCTCCTCTCTGCTTGGTTTCTCTATTGGAATATAGAGACCAGGTGGACACTAAAATAAAGCTGTGCTATTGCAGAGCTCAGATGGAGAAAAGGGAAACTTCCTCCAAACTGAGCACACCGTGGCAAATTTGGAAGAGATGGGTATGCTAAATAAATGTTAAGGACAATTTAATTGGAGAAATGTAGTTTAGAATGGGCTAGCTAATGTCTAAATTATATATAATTTAATTACTTGAAATACATTTGATTTGATACTCTAAGCACAGTTTAATGCAATTCTGAAAGACCAGTATTATTCCATGTTGCTTTAGGAAATAATATTTAATACTAATGATTCTCACTCATTTGCATTTTCCTAAACTTCCTGAACTAGATGTGTCAGCATGTAGGAGACACTGCTGCCAGGCATTTCACACCTAGAGGGAGTTCTCTTTATTTCTCCTCCAATAAAGCTATTTATTTCCTGCTATCTCATTTCTTATGAACCCTGTTGTTATTGTAGTTTTTGGGGTTTTTTTCTTTCCTTCTATACCTGGTACAAGGTGAACAGATACTCTAATCTGCTCACAGTGACTACCTCATCTTCTGTCTATGTACTTGCAATCCATGTAAACTCCACAACATGCAAAATAAACTGGTAGAATTGCTAATATTGCATCAGGTTGGGATTTTGGAGGCCTTTTGTTAGGAATGTTTGTTCTCCTAAGTGGCTGCAGCTGGCAGACTGCACCCTGCACACCTGTTTGAAATTTGGCTCAGGGTTAAATTCTGTGTTCTGTGATTTGCCATGCCTTTGATTACCAGTGCAGTATATGTTATGGAGAAAACACAAGAAAACCACATGCCTTTATTTGTTTAAATTTTCCATTCTTTCCATTTCAAGGTAAGAAAGAATTATGTTTTGAAATGGGTGATTCACAGCATAATCATTCCAATTTGGCAATGATGTTAAACCATAATGTCTCATCCTTTAAATACAGCACAAAATTTGCTAGTCTGAAGAAAATGGCTCTGTTTATATCACTGAGACTTCCTTGGTCTTATCATGGCTCTTCTTTTAATGCCTTAGTTTCCTCTTCTAATGCTATCTATTCAGGTAGCAATGAAGTCAATAAATCAGACCTTCCTATTTAGTCAGGTGTGCAAATATACTTTACTTACCTGAAGAGCAAAGAAAGGGACAGGGTGGGTGAGCTGACTCACTGCAAGAAGATTTCTTCTTATTTTTTCCCATGCATGCAGTACTGCAAAGGCAAAACTCTGATTTGTTCCTACACAAGAAGAGCATACCCACAAATTGCTGTATTCTATACATCCAGGTTATTTTTCCACTTACATTTTCTTGCTTCATTCTTTTCCATTGATTTATTGATGAGCTATAAAGGTTTTAGAACTGAAAGCAGAACTGCAGATATATTTACCTTGGAGCATCTCCTGTGCAAGGCAGATGATTTGTTTATTTTCCAGAGAACACAAACTTCTTTCATTGCTTCACCCTCCATGAGCAGTAAAAAGATCCGAGCTCAGCAGGTGGCATAACTTTCTGAAGGGTTATTTTTTTGCCATAAATGCTCAATGTAATAGTATTTAATTGCTTCTGCTAAGCTTTTTTTAAGTGGAAAGCAAGATGGATCTCAGAATGATGGATGGAGACAGGGTCTAATGTGCATTTTCAGCAGACAAATGCCTTGCTGCTTCACCCTCACTCCCCCTGGCTCAACTTTCTGTGCTGTTTGGCCAGCTGGGCTCTTCTCAGCTGGAAACATTGGATCAACAAATGCTAATATTGACTCTCTTCCTGCCTAATTGGGCTTTCTCTTGAAAGGCTACTGTGATTTCCATGTTGAAGGTACAAAACATTGTTCAAGATATGGCTACATTGAGCATTGGTGAAAAGAAAGGAAATTCAAAATCCCAACTCAAAGGCAGTGTGGTTTCTGTTCTATCACAGGGCCATTTGGGCTGCATGGAAAACACTTGTAAAACCTGCCTGATGCTTCAGACTTGTCTCTTATCTCACAAAACATAGAGGAGCAGGCCAGAGGCAGAATTATTGATGTTACTTCTGAGCACTGAATTGCACTGGGAAAGCAGCTCTTATATATCTCTTTTAAAGACAAGAAAACATGATTTCTCTTCCAGAAATGTGCTACAATAAAACACCTTAAGTAACAGCATAGTTTTTAACTTTAAGTTAAAACTTAAGTCCAAGTCCCCAAATACTCAGGAGTTTTCATTGGTGTTGTTTAATAAATATTTTCTTTTTATAATTCTGAGTTGCCTACTTTACTTGCTAAAATTCCTATTTATTTAAATGAGCGAAATTGCTTTGCAGGTCTCTTGTTGTTTAACATTTCCTCTTTCTTAGTGTGTCTGTTTTTGTAAAATGAGAGTCCAGTAAAGGTTATTTCATGAAATATTTTAAGGCATTGTAATTGTAATTGAGTAAAGTCATAAGGTCAGATATTGGAAAAAATGTATTAAAAATATTATGGAAGAAATTCTGACAGAACTATCCGTGCTGTGATGTGCATGAGGTCTGGGGGAAAAAATGCAATTGCATAGTTACAGCATGTATCACAGTACAGAAGCTGTGTTAGGCAACCTTGAGTCTGGCATTTCTTAACTTTTAAGAATTTGCAACCTTTGTGTGTAGCTCACCTCCTGTTGTCACCTAGCAAGGAGAGAATTATGATGCAGCAGATGTTTAACCAGAATGAAGTCCAGGGTTCCTTCCAGTAAAGCTAACTGAAGTAAAGCTAAATTACAGTTACATCCAGCATAAAATGCTGGTGTCTGTGTTGTCCTCTTTTTTATTTACACTGCTGATTTTCTTCCAGTGCTCACAGCTAACTTCTGCTATTTAGGTTAAAAACACATGTACTGAAGATTGGATGCAAATGAACAAACCAACAGTGTGAATTCTCAGCTGGACACGTTGCTGTGTGTCCCCTTTTCAGTACAGCTTTCAATGCTGTCTCTCTCAGGACCTTTCTGCACTAAATGCCCAGGATGAACACGTTGTGTGGTGGCTGAGCACAAGGAGTGTGGGTTCAGGGAGGCTGAGCCCTGCACTGCAATCACACTGCTCTCCCCACCCCTTTCACATCTGGGCTTCATTTCAGTGTGGGACAGCAGCTCCATCAAAATCAATAAAAGAAAAGCATGCAGGACATAAAGGCTGAAACCTTTTTCTGGGCACAGCAATGGTGGAAGTCAGATAATCAACAACAAGACATTGACTAAGATTTCCAGAGCAGGAATATGAGGATCAAGTTGGTTAAAATAGATGGGATGCTTTCATCCACAGTTTGTGTACAACAATCAGCTACCTTCATAATTAGAAATCCAGTTAGGAAAAGGGATACACAGTTAAAGGACATTTTAGTTATTTTAAAAAAGAGAGAAAAGGCAGAACAAAAGAAAGGAAAGGTTTCTTCTTTTTGTCTGTCTGGGTTTGACAGGGGAGTGTATCCAAAAGGAACCATGAAACATCTGGCCGGCTGAGCGAGTGCCCACTCAATGTGATGTGAAAAATTTTTATCAACCAGTTATTTCTCTGTTTTCTACATAGTCTTTGTGTGGAAGAGACCCAGTGAACACAGTGTGTCCTTGCTTCTGCAGTGAGATCTGGCACCTGTTTTCTTTCATGGCATAAAATATGACATGGACCATTCTCTCCCTTTTCCTCATCCTTACATAGTCTTCAGAATTAAATCTGTTTTGTCAGCAGTTTCTGGGATGTCCTGTATTTAGCTGACTCTTAGGTAGGTCTGTGACCAGCTCTTCACAATCAGTTGATGAGGCAATATAGAAATTTCCAAGATGATGATGATGATGGGAGTCCTGCTTTATTCTTGCTTTTGCAGCAGTTGGTGCAATAGATGCCACTGCTACTGAGTAAGGCAATGGTAAACAAAGTTTAAAGGATTTTTATGAGAAATAACGTCCCAGGCTGGATTCAACAATACTGTGACAGCAGTATTCCTGACTGGAATTGGAATATGCTGCATTGATTATTGGTAATTTTCCTTCAAGAAAACCCTGAACCAAACACAAACCAAACCCAAACAAAAAACCTTTTTGAATGGGAGTGTGGAGCCTCTGCTGGGATCTTTAAGATGGCATTTTTTAGTAATGTACTGAAGCTTGAATAGACCAAGAGTTTTACAGGAGTGGGCTGCTTGTTAAGATTGCTACATTTTATATTTTTAAATTATTGTTTGCTGAACTGACTTACATGCAGGTTTTTGAAAAAACATGGCCCTGTATGCATTTATACTGCTTTTTCATAATATTACCAACAAAATGGACGCTGGTGAACATTAATGAGAAGAGCTGGTGATGCTGTTGCAGAGTGTGATGGTGTAAGAACATTTTTTAGCAGGAGGATTTGGCTGCATTTACTGAATGCCCTTTGCCAGATTTGTAGTCTTAAAATTACATGGTAATATGAAATATATTATATGGCATAGAAAGATTTATTTTGACAAATGAACATTCATGAAAATGACTGGGGTTTTAAATTGATTTTCTGTTTTTTTAAATTTATTTAACTGCTTCAGGAAGAGAGACAAAGTGAGTCATTTAATTATTGCACAAAACCAGTCATCACATACCATATAGAGGAACTGGCCTTACTGCAGCCTGTTGGTTCAAATAAGCAGCATCTTGAAAAAATTACCCCATTACTTCAAGTAAAATTGTTTTATTATCCATGTGATAATAGTGGTTACAGTAGAATGGTTGTATTGAAGGTTTGAGGGAGACAAAACTGCAACTAGAGTGACTTTGTTTTGTCCTCTCTTTCCTCTTAGAAAATGTAATTGAAAAAAATGACATGATTTTTTTTTTTTGAAAAAAGCCTGGCCAGTGAGAGGTGTTGTTAATTACAAATACTTCAGATTAGCTGTTTTTAAAGCCATAGGCAATCACAGCACTCTTTCTTTCTGTTCCAGGATTTTAGAATCATGTAGGTTTTGTTAGCCTGGAAGAAAGAGGAGCTGGTTTTTATATTGCATATTTGCATCAATAAGTTGAATGAATGGTAGGAATTTCCCAGCTAGAACTGAACACTGGACACTTAAACTGGCATGATGAATTCTGGCATATAACTCCTGAGTTGTGCTGTGCTGCATTCCTGGCAGAGAATCTGAGCTCTGAGCAAAAGGAGAGATAAAAGGCCTCAGCAAATGGATGGAAAGTGGTTACTCAATGCAAATAAAAGACAAAAAAAGTGGTTGACAAAAGGATCTGAGACTGGCAGGTATTTTTTTCACTGAATTATATACCATGCACTGCAGAGAAGATGGCAGTTTCTTCAGAATACAGGCAGCCTATCCTGTTTGTAAAACTTTCAATTACAAACTGATTAGGAGGAGGATATTCTAGACATTGTCTGTTTATGGTTTACCTCAAACTGCTTCTTCCTTTCAAATTATCTTTCTCTTTTTCTAAAAAAGAAAGGATAATTTCATTTATGCAAAGAGTGACTCTGTGAATGATTCTTTATTTCTTGCTCTTATTTGCATAGGAGCATAAACAGTGCCAATGACTTTAAAAGGACAGTCACACCACTTAACTTTGTATTTTTTTTAGGACAAGTCCTAGTTACAGGTTTTTATCATGGTTCTAATCCATACAACCAAACACAAGTAGTGAATTATACCCAAAATACAGGACAGTTCTAGAATGGTTTTAAGAAGAAATTCTTTGCCTTTTTATTAAAACCAGCAGGACAATGTTATATTTCAACACATGTGTTTGATTTGGGTACATTTTCTGCTCTGGACCACCTCATGCTCTTTGTTAAGAGCCAGGAGTGAGTGATCTCATGGATGCCTTTCCAAGTGGTGCTGATGCAGGATTTCCTTGCCAGGTGCTCAGTGTTCTCCCCTCCTCTTGCTTTCAGTTGTGCCTGAGGCCCTGCTGCATCCTCTGGGTTACAGCCCTGTGCTTGATGAGTTCAAGGCAGCATTGCCAAAAGGAACATGGTGAGAGACAATAAACAGCACTGAGGTTTGCTTTGAGGATCCCCTAAATTAGCTAGGTTTTGGTTTTTTCTACTTGGGAATATAAAAATCTACATCTGGAAAATATTAATGTAACATATAAATACTGTCTGCTAATTTCACAGAACAGTCTTCCTGTACAGCTTGTGGGAAATCAGTTTTATGTTATAGGAATAAGGATCTAAAGTCTCCCACTGACTTAAGAGCTCTCTGGAGCAGTAACTAACTCAGCTTTCCTTCTTGTAACATGACCCAGCCTCTGTTTCAAAACTCCACATTGTGGCCAATTAATTATCATGTTGTTTCCTGATAAAGCCTCAAATAGGCTAATACTTGGATATAACACTGCATGGTTATTACTGACAGTATCCTTCAATGTGCCTTTCAGTATTTTTCAAGAAAAAATGGATCAGAATTGTGAAATGTAATAGGTTGTTGGGTTTTGTTTTTTTTTTTTTTTTTTTTGGTTGGTTGGTTTTTTTTGGGTTTTTTTTTGTTGTTTTTTTTTTTTTTTTTAGGTTTGTTTTTTTTTTTCATTAAATTATGTGATTAATACTGTCTTGTGTCTGATTACACCATGCTTCTCTAAGGAGGTTTGTCCCATTCTTCAAATCATTCCTACTGTGCACAGTTAAAAGATGTGTTAGCTCAAGGATTGATCTGTCAGTTTTTGAGATATCAAGCTGTGTTTAGATGAGTATGATAAAAAATTTGTGAGTTTCCCAATAAAATATGAGAAGTAAGTTCCCTTTAAATGCTCAGACCAAAGTGTAACTGTGTATTGAAAATGATAGAAGTCTCAAAAAGTACAGGGACAATTTGCAATGACAGATAGATAAGATGAGTTGTAATAAATTTCTAACAAAGGGATATAAAATCAGTTCAGATGGGCTAATAATGACAGCAGCAAGTAGACAGCACTGTAAAATTCAAAGTTTAAAACTCAGAATAATTAAAGAATATTTGTAGTGGCTTTCTGTCACTGCACTACCAGAACAGTTATTAAATTTCAATTTCCTGGCACTCTAAGCTTCACATAAAACAGAAGTTACAGCAGAGGTCTCTCAGTATCTCTGAACAAGGTAAAAAACTTACTGTGTTGAGATTCTTTCTATTTTTCCCTTAGGGAGAAATCTTAGTAAAACCTACTCCCTCCAAACTATATTTTGGTTTACTCTTCCTTTAATCTTGAGGTCGGCTTTGAAAAGGAAATACATTGCTGAATGGTGGTAAACAAGTTAATACTGAGAGGCAGCTTTATCAGAATAACCTCTGCATTTTTAAAATTCCTTAAATTTAGGATTAAAATACATTTCTGGACATACACTCTGTGGCCAGCATGGAGATCTTCAATGAGCAGAAGTTTCCATCAGCTGTGACCTCAGTGATGTTGCAACATTCTGCTGTAAAACTCAGATTCTATCTAAGGTGATAAATGTATCTGAGTGCTTGAGAAGGATTAAACTTGTCTGGGGAAGAGCAGCCTAGCCAAAATGTCGATTAAATATGGGGAAAACTTGATTTTTAGAAAACAAAATAAGGAGATGCAGATGGATCCTCTCCTTTCAGAGAGCCCCTCTCTCCTCCAATCAGAGAAATTAATTGGGTTCTAGTCCAAAAGGTTTTAAATGATTGCTAACTTCTCTCATTTTTGTTCTTGACTTTCTGAGTGGGCAGCACATCATCCAGACCTTCACATTCATGGCATGATTTCACACCAGCCAAGGCTGTATGGGGATTTTTGGCATTTTCTCAGCCACCATGTTGCAATCTGAAAAGTTTGTGGCTGCTGGAACCTGATTTAGTCCAAGGGCTTCTGGGAGAGGCAGAATTCTGCTGTGGAGCTGGGAGAGCCTGGGTCCAGCTTTGGGGAGCTGGGACTGACCCATGTCACAAGTACCCATGAAAATTTTAAGGTTCAGGAAAAATTTTTGCTTAGAGCCTTCCAGTTTAAAGCAATGTTTTGTGATGGAAATTTCACTTTCTTTGAGATGAATTTCTGGTAATTTTGTGGCCTGTTGGAAACCAGTCCCAAATTAGTGTGCATATTGTCCTGATTCAGTACAGTTCATGTCTAAGCTCTGCTGAAAAAACATGTATAAAACTAGTGTTTTTATAAAGCACTGTTTAGGGTGTAGAAGTGCAATGTTGTTGTGTCAAATACTCAATATTTTCACACTTCTGGACAAAGCTCATGTGCTGTCTGGGGCTGCAGTTGAAGGGAAGACTCTTCATGAATGTGTTCAGTGTTTTTGGTCTGCCAAAGGAAATTGGCTGGTTTTGGTCTGGGAGAAACCTGACTGAGCACTCCTGCTAAGCTTTTTGGGGAATATCATGTATATCTTATGATTTTTAGGGAGTACAGCTGAGTCCTCACAGAGGCTTGTCTTCCTAAACTGGGACTGAGGTGGGATATTCAGAAACCTGTAGGTCATACCTACATCTTTTAATTTCCTGCTTGCACGGGTTTGCTGAGCAGACAGGAAGCATTGGCTGTTCCTCACTGGGTCTGTTTCTGGACCATCTCTGGAACATGTTTGTTTGATGAGCCATGGACAGAGCAGTGCTGTTCCTCCTCCAGGTTACGAAAGCAGACAGATAACATGTGCAGTAACTCCATGGGCAGGGCTCCAAGGGACCTTGGCTGCATCAGATGCAGGACATTACTGATGTGTCCTGGAATTTGAGTTGGAGAATTGACCAAAGCTGGTGTCTGACAGAAAGCTGAGGAGGGTGCACCTCATGTGCTGCTCTCCTCAGAGCAGCCTTCACCTGCTGCCCCTCCTCTTCCTCAGTGTGTGACAGTCCCTGCTTCCAAAACACAAAGTCTCTGCTTTCCCAACTCCTTCTTCCAAGATCACAGCCTGCACAGAGTCCTGACAGAGCCCTCCTGCTTGTGCCTTGTCCTCAGCAAGGAGAGACAGGGGTGTTCCAAAAGGAGATGGATCCATTTGCATCTCACACTGTTTTCCAAATGTCTGAGTCTTAGCACCATCAGTTGCTAGGAATTCCTTTCCTTTGGATAGATTTTATTATGCAACCCATGTGTGAGGAGGTTTTCTGGAGGCTCTTTCCCAAAACTCATCCTGGCTGCACAAGAAGCCAGTCTCAGGGTTTGCTGGTTGGGTCTGATTCTTGCTGGGATTGTGGAAGGACCTTTGGCAGATAACTTGGGGCACAGAATTGCCAAGTCTTGTTTTATCTAGTACCAACTTAACTTAGTGAAGTATATGCTTATTTTTGACTGTGTTTTAAAATTAATATGGAGGTATAACAGAGGTACAACCCCTAGTGAGAGTATAAATAATTGGGTTTTGTTATAAATATAAATAGTATAAATAATAATAAATATAAGTGTAATAATATAAATATATGTAAATATAAAAATGTATATATATTATAAGTATATATAAGTACAATAATATAATAGATGTATGTATAATATAAATAATAAATATAAATAGTATAAATAATAATAAATATAAGTATAATAATATAAATATAAAAAGTATATATAAGTATATATAATATAAGTACAATAATATAATGGATGTATGTATAATATAAGTATAAATATATATAAATATAAAAAAGTATATATAAGTGTATATATAATATAAGTACAATAATATAATAGATGTATGTATAATATAAGTATAAATAATAAATATAAATGGTATAAATAATTGGGTTTTGTTTCTGAGGTAATTGAAAGACTGGAAACAATCTCAGCTATATGGTTGAATAAGGGAAAAGCAAGCCTTTGGTTAATACAAGTGAAGAAGAAGTTTTAAAAATGGCATTGTTTAAAATATTATCAGAACCCACTTTTTGGAACTTCATAAATTCTGTAATGGAGATGATGGTAGTTATTACTGCAATGATAAGTTTTGTTCTTCAGGCTGGATCAGGTCTCTAGCTGTGCTCTGTGTATTCTGGAAGTTTGAATTCAACTCCATTGAGGGGAAATGCTCTTCTGAAGCATTTAGCTTCTTTTCAACAACACCACCATTAAGTGGAGAACTACATGTTGCCTATTTTTATGCTACATTCTACTTTTACTGCTATAATTATTTGTTACATGTTCACTGCTTGTTGTTGTCTGCTGTTCAGCCTGCAGCTAAGTTATTTGTGCTAAAAATATACTGAATTTTACCCACTTTCCCCTTAGTTTTCCCCTTCCTCTGCCTGTCCCTTCATCAACCCATACAATAAATCTGTATCTGGTATTGCAAACAGATGGAGAAGGAGAATGATGCTCAGAAAATTCTGTTTCCTGCAACTGTAATTATAATTTTCAGTTCTGAGGAAGAGTTGGTAACAGTTTCTGGTTTTGCTATTCTCAACATCATCACTCTGAAAAGTTTTTAATTGACCTCTTAAAAACTTCTACTAGATTAATGTATCAATTATTATTCATTAATTTTCTTATTTTGGGCTAAGTTTGTGTGTACCATCTGATTCTATAATATTGTCTTTTTTGAAAGCACTAAACTAAGCTGGACAAGGACTGGAAACATTTAATCTGAATTAAACATTTAATCTGAATTAAACATTTATCTGCAGACTTGCATTGGGAAAATAGAATGTATGAATTACAGCTGCTGTAGTTACAGTATTTTGGTGTAAGTTTGTAAAGGGGAACTACCAAAAGCAATTGCTTAGAAGCATCTGCCATGGCACAGAGTGGCCAGATGGAGATCACTGCACTTCTTAACTGAATCTTGGCAAGGGGAGTGTGTGAAAGCTTCTCATCTGCTATTCTGCAGGTTTCCTTGGCTTTGCTTAAATTTGCCTTCAGCAGCCTTTAAGTTCATTTTCAGGCTGTTTAAGCAGTGGTGTATTCCCAGTGAGGTGGGTAAGAAATGCTCACCCACCCTGCTATAGCAGATCAGGATTGCTGGAATGGAGACTGGCTTGGAGCAAGATCCTCAGTGGTTTTAACCAGCTCCCTAGGCAGATTATTGACTGATTTTTTTGGTTGTGGTATTTGCTTTTGTTTGTTTATTTGATTCTCTTGTTTGTTAGTTTTATTTTTGTGGATCGTTGACTACAGAAATACATTTTGGTTGTATCTAAACTTGTGTAATGGATGTATGTATACAAACCTAGCAGATATTTAATTTTTTATATTGGTCAAAATACCTTTCATTAACTTATAGCCTTAGGTACTCTGTATATTGTTTTGCCAGTGTGGAACCGTTTCTGATTAAAATGGCTCCACATGTGAGCTGTATCTGTTTAATAGATCATGAATTTTACAGCTAAATATTGGGTTATTTTAATAGAATTCAAATTTAATCTTGAATGTTCACCACTAGGCTGAGAAGATGTAATTTGTCTCAGCTGGAGCACATGGTCTGGCTAGATCACCATTTAAAAACTGAATTCACCAGTTATTTATTAAGCCCTTGAAGAATCCAGTAATTCTTTCCACTGCTACTTCAGAGATGTCCCAGGAGAAAAATTCTGTATCCATCAAACTGCAGCTCCATGGAAAAATTAAAAGATAAAAAGTGACTTGCAGTTAACATGGTCTAATAGCTGAACATTTTAAATTTTATACTGTAGTCCTTTTGCAAAAGTAAGAATTCTTTCTTCTTAAAAAACATATGAATGGAAAAGAAATTAAATTCTCAGCCATAACAGTGAAGCTTTATGATGCAGATTTAGAATGTCAAACCCTTCCTCAGAAATCAGATAATTGTCTCATAAAATGCAAATGGGAAAGATCTTCCCTTATTTCAAAAATGTGAGCCATTATCTGGAATGTTCTTTTTCACCTTGTTGTTAAAGCTCATTTTTCACTAAGTTCTAAAACAACTGTAGAGCTATTCAGCAGTTCTCTGAATCCCTAATCTCACAAGTATTTAGTACATATTTAACCTCAGGCATATAAGGGACAACTTTTAATAGCTTGAAGATTGGCCAATATGCAAACACTTTTACAGTTGTTTGTGTTTTGTTTTCTTTTTTTCTCCGTGGGTTTTTAAATTGAAAAATAGAAAATACTTCAATTTAAAAACAAATTACTTACTGGAGAAGATGAGGAATCATATTTTCATCACTCTGAGATCCTGCAGGAGTCAAGAGCTGCACATCAGACATTTAAGTCAATTATACCTTGAGGACTTAGGGATGACTTTGAAATCTTTATATTCTCTTTGGCAGTGTCTGTTCTTAAAACTTGCACTTCATGTACCTTATTAATGTTCTGGTGTGGCTTGCTCATCTCCTTCTATTTATGATGCCTTCCAGAGGTTAATTGCACAAAATAATTGTGGCAATTGTGTAAGATGGAAGTTGAAGCTCATGTTTGGGTTAGGCTCTGAGCAGCAGCAATTCCCTGCACTGAAGTTCTGAGTGATTTTTTGGAAGGCCAAGCCATAAAGGAGAAATGGAGGCATTGTACAGAGCAGTTGTCTGTACTGAAGTGGGAATTCACCACAACTGTGCTTGGAGTGAGCAGTTCAAAAGCAATGCCAATGAATGTTCTCTTCTGGATTCAGAGAAATACTCAATTTACTTTACAACCCCTTTTCAGGGCCAAATTTATTATAAACATCTCCCTCACAGGAATGCCCTTTACCTTAATGCCACTTCAATTCAGATGTGAGTCCTTGTTTTAAAATACTACTTAGACTGGGAATAAAAGGCTTTTGCAGCCTGTTTTTATTCTTTCAGCTTCCCTTAATGAGTCACTATGCCCTTCATTTTCCTAAGTCCTTATGCAAACTCTGCAATGAGGGGGAAAAACCCAATAATTTGAAGTTTTAAAACAATTTTGTGTAAAGATTTTGTTAGTACCTTGAAAATGCCAACTAATTTCTTCTTGCTTTCTCATGACCTTTTCAAAAAAGCCTACTAAAATTTGTTCCAGTTCTTAAAGTTTTTCCCTGGATAAAGTTTCCACTGATTTAACTGGCAATTTTGTTTGAAAATATAGTTGCAATTCTTTATTTTTTTTTCTTTATTTGTTACTTTTAGTGGTTTTAGTGATTTGAAATCTTGTTCTTTTTTTATTGTTCATGTGAAATTTATTGTGAGCTGCATTCTGTAACTCATTCAGAGGCCTTTGTTCCTTGGTTGCACAGGTTTTATGACCACACTGTTATTTCAGAGATGTACTATTTGAATCTATCTTTACTGCTGTCTAGACTTCCAGTCTGTAGTAATAAATATATTATCTCAATATTTCATATACAGCCTGATATTTCTATCTTTAACATGCTTCTGACTGAATTTATGGCCCTTATTATTACATCATGCAAGATAAATTAGCTATATAAATGAAGTTCTCAATTGATGAAAGCTAGCATGAATTTTTTAGGTTTTCTTAATAATTCTTTGCTGGAAAATATCCTGTGTGTAAAGTCTGTGCAGGTCTGTACCCAAGGGCTGTTTGGGTCACTGATTCTGATTCTGAGCACATGGTTTGCTGTGCAGAGATCTAAACCCTGCACTTTGCTGAAGCTGTGTACCAACTTGCAGTTTAATCAGGTGTGTTTATCTTGTTATTCCAGGTCCCCAGCTGCTTTGGAAATTGCAGTTTTGTGGGGTGTCTTTTCAGTGAAAGCTTCATCTTTGTTTGGGAAAGGTGGGCATTGTGTTGTATGACATGGATTTTCAGGTATTAAAGAAAGGTGTGTCTCTAAAATTTTAAAGGCTAAAAGAAATATTTGTGTTTCTGTTAAGGGATGGGAAACTGCTGTGGTAGTGAGATGTAATCTGATTTGTACCTACACAGGCAAATTGTTCAGAAATTAAAAAAAACAAACATAGAGGTGAATAAAATTATAGGGTTACCACTGTCACCCCTAAACCCACTAAACCTTATCACCCAGAATGAGAAATGCTGAATGGTATTGCTGGGAAGCTGAAGTGTGTAATTCTTCATGGTGCTCTGAGGAGAGTGTTTTCAGCTGTTGAATTCACTCCACAGCTTTTATTGAGCTCCATTTGTTATGAAACTACATGGGGACATTGGGGCCTGTTCCAGAAAACTGTGCAACACCTCCTAAAGATGCTGTTAATGGACTTGATGGGACTTGTATCAGCCTGGTGGTCACCATCCCATCACTGTCCTTCTGTTACAGGAGGTGGCATCTGTGCAGAGCAAATGTCACTGCCACCATCCTTCTCCCAGAGACATGATAAAGTGGTAAAAATACACCTGTTCACTTTCCAAACTATCACATGCAGGTAGGAGCTGAATCTATTACTTGAAAGACTTGTTAATGTGACCAAAATGTAAATATAAATAAATATAAAATTATAAAAATTATAAATGATATAAAAGAATAAATAAATATAAAATTAAATATAAATATAAATGCATATAAAATCCTTATCCTTTGTGGCCTTGTTGTCCAGAAGGATGACTAAGCTGCTCTGCTCAGATGGCAGCTCTGGTTGGGGTTTTCAAATCTCTGATTTTCTGACATACACAGCTTGTGTGTAAAATAAAATTATGACAAGCCACGTCTGCATCAGGCAATTCTCTTTTTTACAAACAGAACAGAGCCAACAAGTCCTTGCTGAGATATAAGAGTAAACAACTTGGTCCTCTGTCCTCTTTGTGGTTGTTAGCAGAGGCAGTGTTAATAGGACCAAAAGGATACTTGGGCTGTGTCACAGGGAAAAAAAGAAGGAATATCTGACAGTGTTCTTGTTTCAGGCATTATAAACACAGATAATCTGAGCTGGCTACCCAGTAAAACAATGATGTGACTAAAAAGGCTTTGTGTGCACAGAGTGGTTTCATCTAATTAGCACAGCATACAAAATAAGAGCAGAGTTATGGAAACCCCAGTGTTTTCTGTGTCCAGTACCAAGGCAAGGAATTCTTTATTCTTGGAGAGCTTATATTGTCTAAGAGTTACCAACACATATTGATGTCTGTGGCTGCATTTTCAAGGATGTGACAGCTGGATCCAAGGTGACAATCCTCCTTGTGACACAAAAATTCTGATGCCTTTTCCTTTAATGATACACCAGAAGCTGAGAAAAAGCAGCTTTAACCAGTCAGTCTGGGATACATGCATTTTTAGGCTGGCAAAGGATTTCTGTCTTCCTTGTGGTTTTGTTTTTGCTTCCCTTGTGCTTTCAATTTTATTCATGAAACACTGGTTTAAATAGTCTATTCCTGCAGAGAATTCCTGGATGCAGAATGGTGTGAATAGCCAAGAAATCTGTAATTGTTCATCCTGACTAGTCTTGGGATGTAGTTCCTTCCTCAGGTCTGCCCAAATTAAAATGTTTGGCTGATATGTATGGGGAGATTTGTGGATTTGAGGGAGTTTTTCTATTAAAGGGAAGCATATTGCAGTTTAGAGACATCTTTTCATTATTAATGCATTAGTAATGACTTGTGTTTAAACTGAAATAATGTAAAATGAAGCACAGGATGGGACACAGTATCACAATTTCACTTGCAACCTTGAACTGCCAAAGAATCATAATGCAGATTTCCTTTTATTATAAATTCTTCTGACTAAATTAGGAGACATACCTGAGAAACCTCAAGTTTTTAATTAATCATTTTAATTTTGATGCACTTTTTACACTAATTCATTACCTTTTTAAATTGCTTTCTTAGTGTCTTAGTTACATCAATTACTAAGGAATTGGCTGCAGGGAAACTTCAAAAACATCCTTGTGGCAACTTCTCATGACATTTTGGCTTTTATTTGCAGATGTCTAAAGAGATGCTTCAAAACAGGGGTACAAACCTTTACTTATTTTCCTTTCCAGTACTGGCTACTCTTCCTAGACTGCACAGTCCTGGTAATAGACAGGCTGGTGATGGACTAATGGAATATTTGTCTCTCTGTGTTCTCTCTGGCAGCATTTGCCTTGGTGCTAAACTACCTCATTTCCCACTCTTCTTTAAGAGCACTTAATAAGGGTTAATGCTATTTCATGACTTGGTTTCATAATCAGGTACTGCCAATGCTAATCTGCTTAGTTCCTGGGCAATTAAGTGACCACACGCTGCCTACACTTGTTAACTGGAAGTCAAGTGACTTTTAAAGATGGTCTGAATAAATCAGGTGGAAATGTGACCTTGTGTTAGGTTTTATTTTCTGTACACATAGCGCTATGTTGTTTGCTGAAGTTTTTTTCAGTTGATTTGGCAATTTCAAGTCCACAGTATCAAGTATGAAGAAATGCAAAATCCTGAGCACACTTTCCTTTACATTACTGATCGTGTTTTTAATGTGTTACTGTGTCAAAATTGTCCTTTTCATACAAAAAAGCAGAGAATAATAATTTTGAAAATACTCAGTGATTAGAAAATAAATAAAAAATTAATTTTTCTAAACAATTTCAAGTGACATCCTGTAATAAGATATTTTACATAAAATGCTAAAATTCTATGGATGAAACACTTCCAGCACCTTATGCTTAAATTTTTTATTTGTCTGCTAATAATATAATAAAAAAATAAATATAAAGTTGTTCAGTATAAACAACTAAATAAATATAAAATATAAAGTTGTTTATTTTTTTTTGCATTTGAATACTCTAAATTCCTTTTAAAAAGAAGTGTTTATCTTACATAATTTATCATAATGCATATTTGCAAATATATTTATGATATATGATATATGATATGTTATATATGATATGTTATATATGATATGTTATATATGATATGTTATATATGATATGTTATATATGATATGTTTTATATACCTTGAAAGGAAGGTGATATATGTATATATAGACAGGTAGTGCAAGTATAGAACTAAATATAGATTTATAGGTACTGTAGCACAAGCCAGGAACCTTTTCAGTAGCAATTCACCTCTGAGTGGAACCATAGATCACCAGGTGAATGCAGAAGGGACTGAACCTGCTTTTATGGTCTGCACAGCACAGATAATATTTAGTGCTGGCAGATGGAATGGAGTGCTCAGGACTCTGTAATGAGGAACAAGAGCA
This sequence comes from Muscicapa striata striata, assembly GCA_030060385.1. NCBI lineage: Eukaryota > Metazoa > Chordata > Aves > Passeriformes > Muscicapidae > Muscicapa > Muscicapa striata. Next base: position 986,466 of record JAREIS010000086.1, read on the forward strand.
CAGCAGAGAAGAAAACACAGAGTGTGGAGGGCATAACTCTGCAGCAGACACAGTGTTTGGATGAGGAGCAATATAACAAACTAATTATGTGCCAGTACAAACAGTCCTGAGCAGAAATGCTCTGAGCCAGGCTCTTGGTACCCAGAAACACTCTCTCTCTTCAAAGCTGCAGATAATGAGGAATTTTTTGCATTTATTTACATGCAATTAAAAAAATCCAGTGGTACCTACAGTTTGAAGATGCTTGTCGACATTTTTAACATTTAAAAAAAAAAGGGAAATTCTAAATTTGTTTTCTTCAGCTAATAGGAATATATTTATTATGAAGTAAAAATGGATGAAAATGAAACTGAAAATTTTAGGTCAATGTTAAACATTAAAATATTATTCTGCAAGATAATACAATTGTTTTACCTCTTTGTCTCTTATTAGAATACTTCAGCATGTTTCATGTGGTGGGGAATTATGTTTTGCCCAATTTAAAAATCATTGTTTTTTCTTCACAAATTGGCATGAATCCTTACCTCCTCTGGCTCTTTGAATTTTCCACCAAGAAACTGCTCAATAAAACTTCATTTGAAGATTCACCTCAGATTAGTATGAGCTGTCAACTCTCTTTAAACTCTTGAGGGCTCTCTGTATTTTTAAATAATGTCTCAATACATTAACTTCCCTGTCTGTGCCTTTGAGTTCACTTATACATACAGCAATTCTGACCCATAACTTTGAATTAACTTCTGCCAGATAAATTCTCTTCACTGGTATGTCATATAAGAAATTACTGCAGGAACCAGGGAATTAAAATTGCCAACATGTGGTTCCTCTGGTTGTAATAAAACAATTGCAAGAAAACACATTTGTAAATGACAGTAATAAAAAAATTCTCCAACCTTCAGGAATAGGCTATAGGAGTTACTAGAGTTTTGGAATATTTTTATATGGACAGGATGTTCTTTACTCTTGAAGGAAAAAAAAATTACTTTGTGATGTCTCCAGTAGTAGTTCTCCTTAACCTGAACATGAAACTGAATGAAAAATAGATTTTGAACTGTTGATTCAAGAGATTTACTATCTTTTTAAGTGTCTGAAGACTACACAGGATTACTGGGTTCAATTTTTGTCTGCTATTGTGTATGTAATAGGATATGAAACAGCTCTGAACCTATAGTAACTCAATAGGCAAATTTAAATTGCCATAGCTGTACTTTTTTTCCTGTGCACTGTGGTGTTCTTATTGCCAAAATATGATAGTAAAAATGGTAAAAAGAAAATTGAAGAGCAGAAAAAAAATTGCACTCTTGTACATAATTTATAATTGGTCATGTTCCTTCTGAATTTTGCCAGTGGCTTGAATGGGACAGAATAGAGTCTTCCTCCTGCTGAAAAGGAATAGGTTAAACTTTTATTGAATTTACTTTAATTTTTAAAAATTTAAATGAAATTTAAATTAAAATTTAAAAACTTTAAATTGTATTGTGACTGTGAATTGTGGTCAGAAAACTTGCTGGTCAGTTTCTGTTTGTTCCAAAGTACCAGGTAGGTGTTGGGGATATATCTCAGTAAGTACTGAACAGCTAAAAGGCTGCAGAGAAATTGGCTCTATAAATCCTTGCATTAGGGTCCCAGAGGGGTCCCTTGCTTTGGTGCCTGAAAATAAGTGAGAGCTCATTGTGGGAATGGCTCTGAGGCAGAAGGTTCTTGTGGAGGGGTGTGTGTTTGATGTGCTGCCTTTGTGTGGTTTTACCTTGGTGTGAGACACAGTGATGAAAGGATGGAAGAGGCTGAATAACCTCCCTGTGTTCCTGAGAATCCCCTGTTCCTCATGTCATTGCCTAATAGCTTGTACAGAAATGTTTATTTCCAAACAACTCTCCCTCTATTGCCTTCAGGAGCAGCAGGTTGGGTGACACTGTTCAGGTGACAGGACATTTTGTGTGCTCAAGTAATTAAATGCAGACAGAAGCCATTCTTAGAACAAATGAATTCCACATCTAGAGCCGTGTACTTCCCTCTGTGGGAGAAATTAAATCATGATGTATTCATGACTGGAGAGATTTCATGGAACTATCTGCCAATACTGTCCCTTTCCAGATTGCTTCCATTTCACCACAGGAATTTCAGGGCTCCTCCAACTGTGATTTTTCTGGGTGCCCTTTAAAATTTTTTTAACTGAGATAGCTAGAATAACCCTTTGGCTCTTAGCTTTTTTTGTAAAAAAACATGAGAACAAAAGAAAATTAAAAGAAAAAAAAGCAAAAATTTCACATGGTGAATCTTACAGGATTCTTTCTTTTGCTGTTGAAATTCTGGTTTTGTTCAACAGTTTTAAATAGTTGCTTGATTTCCAGGCTTCAAAATCAGAGAGAGCAGGCAGTAAGATTTCTTGTATTTTCTACGTGGGAAATAATTACTTGCATATACACCATTTGCAGTGACCTCATGTTTGTGGGTTGTCAGTGTCTCTTCTAAGGACTGGATAACTTTACATCCAAGTTGAGTTCCCTCCACTCTGGGTGCATTGAGTTTTTAATGTGCAAGTGTGACTAACTATGGTATCTGTTGATATTTTTGAATGTGATACTTAAAGGTTTCTGATTAACTCAGCAGGATTTACCAGAAAAAAAAATCAGAACTATTTATGCAGAACACTCCAAAATTCAGATACCTCAAGAACACAAGCTACAGAAAGCTGACAGAGGAGTTTCAGACTGGATATTTGGAAAAATTACTTAACTGGAAGGTTTGTCAATCATTGGAACAGGCTGCCAAAGGACGTGGTTTAGTCACCATTCCTGCAGGTGTAGATTTGCTCTTGGGGACTTAGGGCCATGTTTTAGTGGTGGATGTGGCAGTTCTGGATTAATGGTTGGTCTCAATGATCTTAAAGGTCTTTTTTAATCTAAATGATTTTTTTATTCCTATTGTCCTTTGCTGCCTGTGGGGTTTTTTTTTGTTGTTGTTGTTGATTTTTTTTTTTTTTTTTTTTTTTTGTTTTCCCAGATTCTTAGCACGTTTATTCAAGATGTCTCTACCTTGAAGTATATATCTCAACTGATTTGAAATATGGAGGCTGGGAAGCCTTACTCCAAAAAAACCCCGAAAACAAAAGATGCTAAATTGTAAAAAAGGCTTGAAATTCAGCCTTGGATTTCAGTGTGGTGTGTTGCCCATTTTTAGTAAGTAAAATGTGGATAGCTTTGTTTACATTGGAGAGGAGCTTTGCCAAAGGAAATGCAAAAGGATCTGTACAGAGAAAAAGCAGCTCTCCAACTACTTATGAGTAGTAATTATGTGAATGATTTAATGCAGAATGCAATTATCTGGTGAAAGGTAAATGCATTGGAAATGCTCAAAAGCTCAGTTCCCATTAAAATACATGTGAGTGATACACCTAGAAACAAAAGAAACAGGCTCTGATGATACAGAAATGGCAGCTGATGACAATGAGAGCATTTGGAGCTGTTCCCCACAAATCCCAAACCATTTTCCCTCCTGCCTGCTGCTTATCTCTAAGGCTGGGCTCCTACTTCTGCATGGGTACTGACTTCATCCAGAGCCCTGAACAATAGTGACAAATTCAGCCACTTACTGCAACTGCCAGAGTGACAGCAGCAGAGGGAAAGGACAAAGCAAAGCCAAAAAATCTGGTGCTGACAAGGACATCTAACATGTGCCATGGGCTGGAGCCCTGGCTGTAACCTGGCACCCAGTGCTGCAGAGATGGGCAGACAATAAATGACATTGTTTTGTGCACAATGAGGATGAGTCAGGATGCTGAGCAGGCAGGGCATGATTCATGTTCAGCCTTCAGAGCTCCATCAGCTGTGAGCTATTCTGCTTGCCCTCAGGAATTCATTAACTGGGATGGGGAAACACAGAGTTATTGCTGTGCTACTGCTGTGCTTGCCTATTCTATGTTAATTTACAATTGCTCCATGTTCAAGGAAATTGTTGCTTATTCCTCAGGTGGCTGTAGTAAGGATATTGTGAGGAATTGCATATTTTAGGATGATTAGATTGAATCTTTCTGCCATTACAAGCTATGGAAGTGAATAACAAAAAACAAAACAAATTAACTGTAGTCTGACTTCTCCTCTGCTACAAGTGCCTTTCTGAGGAAACATTAACATTATTTTTCTCAGTCCTGCACCTAATATTTTAATTCCTTTTACATAATTTGGTGCCTTTTTCTTTCTTCCTAGAGTGTGACACAATGTCATGGTCCTAAGCTACACTTGTTCTTCTCATTACAAAGAGATACTCAAAGAAAAAGTGTAGCTCAATTTGAAGTTATAATTTCCTTCATCTGTATTTCTTCATGGCCATGAAAGAGCTCCACTCACTACTGCATCCTGTTCTTGCATACAGATGGAGCTGGTTGGTCTTGTGCCTTTTCTCTGCTGGTGAAGTCCAACTCTAAACAACACAAAGACTCATCAGATCTGTCACAAAGTGAGAGTGTTACAACTTGGGGAACAGAGGCACAAATTTAGAAATTAACTTGTGTGGTAGAAAAATTACACAGTGGTTATTCTGAGAGGCTGCTAAAAACTCCAGGTTCAATTCCCTTACCTGGGAGGCTCTGAAGGCAAGGTTCTATAGAAAATTCTCACATGGCCATTCTGCATTGTTTACAAGCTCTTATTCTTCTGTCTTTATTACAGCTTGACAGCTGTGATTAGAAGCAAATGTCTAATTTGAGAAGGCCAATTCAGGGATACAGTTGCTGTCTGGCACAGTCTTCTGTCCTGTGTAAACCTACACAGCCATGAGCATCCAGCTTTGGGCAGCATGGGATCCAGATGGATCTTTTTGCTGAGTCTGGGATTTTGTTTACAAATGTTCAACTCAAAAAAAAAAAAAAAAAAACCCCAAAAAACAAAAAAAAAAACCCAAAACCAAAAAACAAAAAAAACCCAAAACCAAAACAAAATAAACAAAAAACAAACAAAAAAAAACCCAACAAAAAACAAAATAAACAAACGAACAAGACAAAAAAAAAAACCCAACCAAACAAAAAAAACCAAAACAAAACCACAAACAAAAAACTTTAAACCTCCCATAAGGTTAATATAGTAATTTAAAAAATGGATTTGAAGTTCATCTATATTTAACTCATGTCCTGAAGTTGGAGATGCTGAATTTTCCTGCTAGATTTTAACTTCATTTTAACCTTTTTTGTTGCTTGGGTTGTTTTTCCTTTGAGTGTGGGTTTTGACATGCTGAGTTTTTTTTTCAGCTGAGCTTTTTTTCCATGTTTCCTAAGGAAAAGAGCCTCCTTGTGCTTCACTCGTTGTATTTGTGTGTTACAACACAATCACTGCAGGAGGATTATGTTTGTCAAACAAAATTAAAACTTATTTAAAGAACAGACTTCTCCTGTGCTCTGTAGGCTCCTGGAATAAATTTTGTGATACAGGAGACAAATTCAACATGCTTTTGACTAAATTTTAGATGGAAGGTTTTTTTTACATCTGCTCAGGATGTTGCTCAGGAAAGAAGCCTAATTCCTGTAGAATATTCCTAGAAATTCTTGAATATTTAGAGAAAATTGTTCTGCAATAATTGCCAATATACCCTATGCTTTGCCATCCAGTAGCCATAAATGGCTGCTAAAACTTTCTTGTGACTAATTTTTAGATGCTTTTAAATTTAACCTTTCTGTTACTTCATCATCTTTATCCCATTTTTCATCCTGCAGTCTGGAACAATAATTTTCTTCATTGTTTATTAAAAGATTTTGAAAGATGTATATCTACTCTTCTTGAAACAACCCTATTAATCAAATTCTGTATAAAACACACATTCTACTTTAATATGGTTCAGATCACCAAATGCAGAAATATCATATTTTCAAATGGAATCTTTTCATCATGTCTGCTCAAAATACAACATCTGAGCATGAGGTATGCTGAAATCTCCAACAGCAACCCAGAATCAGATCTATCTGAAATCCCTGAAATGATCTGGAAATACTTCCTAACTGCCAAATTGCACTAAGAGCAGTTTGAAGTACACCAACTTTTGCTCAATTGAGTTGTTGTAATTGCTCTAGGAGTGTGAACAGCTGTGTCTGTGTCTGATATGGATGAGTGAAATAGGGAATTATTACACACCCTCTGCCAGTATTGCTGTCTGGACAAAAAATCCAACAAAGTGCACCTGAATATGATGCAAGATTCTAGCTTGATATAAACTTGACTTGAAGAGAGTCACACATTTAAGGTCTTTGACTGAGAACTAAAGACTTGACTCACAATGCAAAATATTCCCAGGAAAGATTCTTTTGTCCAAAAGTTGAATTCTAATAGGTAGTGAAGTTTTTTTATTCCTTTTCAAGTTGCATTGGATGCATGAGTTTTTTACTGCCTTACAGGTGGCATGATATAAAATTTTGTAATGTATGGGAGGAAAAAAAAGAAATCAAAGACTGGTTAATGGTAAAGAAAAGTAAAAAAAATTATTTGAAAACTAATTATATCGAGGAGCTTGAAAGAAAAAACCTGGAGATTTGGTGGTCAGGACAAGGGGAAGTGTTTGAGACAAACATGCAGAAGGAAATAGGTGTTAATGTAATTTTACCTTTTACTTCTGTAATGCTAAATCTGAATAGATGCACAATGATCTGGAATTTGGTATTTTAAAGATTATGACATTTATTTTCTTCATCTCTTTCTTTTCTGGGCTCATCTCCACTGTGTCTGATCAACTTTATGTATTGGCTGTTTTTTGGGAGATTCCATTGCTCATTAATTAATTCCATTGCTCATTCATTAATCATATTTAGGCAGGATGAATCCCCATGTTCCTGCTTGAACAGTACATCCAAGGCTGTATTGGAGACACCCCAATATAGCTCTCAAATAGATTTGATTTAATGTGATTTTTTCAGTTCTTTGTATATCATGAGATTTGGGAGTTGATTGAACAAGCCTAACCCAATGCTTATGTTTCAATTTTTGCCAGTGGAAAAAAACAGAACAAATGATTCTTGATACAAAGCAGAGTCTGCCTGGGGTCTAATTTTATATCACAGCTGTTAATGCTACTCTTGCCAAGTCCCCTTCACTCCCTAGAGTGGTCACTGGGTTTGCAATTTTGAGTTTATGCTTGTGCTGAAGGATTTCACTGTGTGCTTTGTGGTCAGCCCCCAGCACTGCCATCATCAAACTCCTTAAAGCAAACTCTCCCTTTGGAAAGCAGTGCTCATGAGGAGAAGTTAATCACCTCTGGCCACAGCAGTTACCAAACCACTCGTGGGGACTTGTTCAGCAAGGCTCTGTGGGACAAAAGCAAACTGTTTCTCCAATGTTTGTTTATTTCTCTTATGTCTGTTTAACAAACACTTCTGAAATATTTGTAGTCACCAGTTCTTGCTGGGTGATTGGAGTCAGTTGATATTGGATTTCTTTACACTGTGTTCCTTGTTCCCATTTGGAATTCTGCAGGAATAATGCACACCTTCTAAACTGTCTGTAGACACTACTTACTGAAATCAGGCAGATTTCTGGTAAAAAAATCTTTTCTGTGCTGGTTGGCTGACCCAGCTACTGATCTGCAGGCAGCCCCTCCAAAGAGCCAGCTGTGCTTATTCCTCACTCCAGATTTGGGTAAATGGTCACTACAGACATTAGACATCCATGCCTGTTGATTTTTAGCAATGACTGAGAAAGTTCTTGGTTAGATAATAGTTACTAGTGAGCGACTTAGCAATTTAAATTTACTTAGATTCTTTTCTAATTGTTCAGTTGCAAATTGGCTGGGATATCTTGTATCTTCATTTGACTCTGCACCTTGCCAAACAGCAGCACCACTAGTCCTTCTGGATCCCTGGTGTGACATGGCATTGCTTTTAGGAGCTGGGGAAAGATTTTGTATCTCCAGAAGGAAATGACATATGATCTCTGTTTTTTTAATTCAGCCTTCAAGGAAAGTGATTAACAAATGGTTGTACCTTGCAGAGAATGAGAGACCTTTTGCAGAAAATGGCTGGAGAAAGGTCAAATTTGTGACTATTGTATGTTGTGAAATATACATTGTGAAACTAATGAAAAACTTATGGAATTGGTTTCTACTGAGTAGAGGAAAAGCAGAATCAGGCCCATAGGGAGAAGCAGTGAGTATGGAGTATGAACAGTACAATAGCTCTATTTACACAAAGACTTAGTAAAACAAGCTGTGTTGTTTTAGCTGAGTCTGCCTGATTTGCTATCCAAACACAATATTACTGATACATAACTGGCACCTGATCAGCACCACAGAGGTGGAATGTTGTTGTGCAATGTTCTGTTTCCAGAGCATTCCCTTTCTCAGTGTGTTACCAGCCAGGGCTGCCACACTGTGCTGGGAGAGGGCAGCAGCCCCAGTGCTCTTTTGGAAGGTGTGTGTAATCCTGGGCAATAATGACAAATCCATGGTGTTCCTGACTGCCTGTGCTCTGCTCCAGCTGCAGCTTTGGTGGGAGTGCAGCTCAGCCTGGGGCTGCTCAGAGCCTTGAGCTGCTGCAGTGCAGGATGCTGGGTCAGCCCTGAGCCCCCCCTGCATCCTGTGCTGTGCTCCCCCTGAAGAGCTCCAAGGAGCTGTGTCCTGGTTTGAAGGACAGGTGTCTGCCAAGAAAGGCAGAAGCTTCTCTTTGAAATGAAGAATGTAAGCCCCCTCCCTCTAAATTATTATTAATTTGAAATTAAGGGGCTCTCAGGCAAAGATATGGGAATTAGGAATAACAGTTTTTTACTGGAAAGATTAAAATAGAAATACAGTATTACAAAAAACAACCCCAACCCTGCCAGAGTCAGAATCCAAGCTGACACCCGTCAGTCAGTCAGGGTGTTGGCACAGCCCCATTCCATGGTGGCTGCATCCTCCTGCAGTGGCAGATGTGGCTCAGCTGGAGCAGTGCTCCTGGAGAAGGGGCAGTTTCCTCTGAAGGTGCAGGGATGATGTGGAAAGGTCTGGCTTTCCTCTGGGATCCAGTGGGAAGAAGGTGCCTTGGTGTCCAAAATGTCAGTTTTTCTCTGGGTAGGAAAGGCTTGGCTCCTGCCCTGGCTGGAGCATCTCCCATGGGATGATGGAATTTTATCAGCCATGCCCTGGGACTCACTGGCCATGAACAGGAGATCTCTCCTGGAGGGAGGATGGGCTGTGGGAAGATAAAGATGATTGCCCCAGCTGGTTTAAAGCTGGCCCATGAGCAGATAATGTGTGCCAGGAGATCAGGAATTTCTACCTCACCCGGTTTTAACAGATGGTGACAGAATTCACATTTCTGGCCACATCAACCCAACACAAGCTGCTTCTGGAAATGCATCACAGCTCTGCAGGCACCACTGCAGAGGGCCACAGAAGACCTTGATTTGCTCAGAAGCAAGTGGGAACATATATGATCCTTTAATTCAGAGTGCTTCATCCTCTGGCAGTCATTTTCTCCCATACTTCTTTGTTTGTTTTGCAGTTGTATTTCTTAATTTTCTTCCTTTTTTGTACTCTTGCTATGCTGTATTAATGACGTCCTTTAGAAACTGTGGTGTTCTCTGCAATATTTGGAGTTTTTCAGTATAGTCTGCTTCTATGAATATGTTAAAAACCCTGTGTTCACTCAAGCTAATGGAAGGAACAACTTTGGCCCTGTGAAAGGGCTGCATGCTGTGCTCTGTAGCACTCATGGGACATCATTCCTCTTTTTTTTTTCTGATATAACTGGTTTCCAGAGGTTGGCAAGCCTTCATATTTTAAAATATGGAGGTTTGGAAAAAAAAAAAAAAAAAAAAAAAAGAACTGCTTAGTAGAGGTAGGCTGTAATTCTGTTCTTTATATCTCAATAGTTCAGTTTAAAATATTTTAGAATTAGGAAGCTCAGAACTTGATAATTCTAGGCCATGCCTGGGACATCTTTAGGAAGCAGCTGTTTGTGTGATGAGTCACTACAGAGCTGGCAGAGTAAAGGTCTAGACTGCTGCTTGTGGTTCTCCCAGGCTCCATCTGCTGTCATTTTCCTATAAGCTGAGACCTGACATATGTTTCTGGGGGATATAGAACTGGGTTTTTTTGGTGCTTGATGTTTTGGTGCTCCTCTGCTCTCCTCCCTCCCACCCCCTTTATTTGGAGGTGTTTGCTTCCATGTCAGCCACATCTGACAGTTGTTTCTTCCATTTTTCTCTAAGTACAAATGCATAACACTGCTCTCACCAGGAAAAATGTGGGGTTTCACTTGTGGTCAGAAGGAACTCTGAAGTTTGCATAATGCTTTTCTTTCCTGGAAAATTTTTTGTTCCTACACCATTGTATATCACTGTGATTTTGTAGCATGACTTGTGGTTTAGTCTCAGGATGCATTTCATACAGGAAAAGGTTTCCATAAAATCTAAGTGCTCTGAGGGACATAAATGGAGTAATTTCCATTTTCCTTTTAATTTTGGGTCACCAACCATCAGGAGCAGTTTTTCTCTGCAGCTGTTGCTGGTTGGGTTAAATTCAGATGCTTCTTATCCATATCATGTCAGTGGGAAAAGTACAACTGAATCTCCAGTATCCCAATGTACAGACTTGATCTTACTTTGGACTTCATTTCTCTAAGAGAGTGTTTCTAGAGGAAACTCAAACTAAACAGGTTCAAATCCCTTTGAAAATCTCATCTAGAATACATGTAACAGATGGACTCTTTTGTTTGCTCTGTTATAAATATAGACAAATGAGCCAAAATCTTCAAGGGAGCCCATGAATTCTAGATGTAGAGGGAGAAAAGTAGCTTGGGAAGGAGCTGAACAGATAAAAGCCATGAGCAGCAGTAGCTAAAGCACTGTCACATGCAGTAGTTCCTGTGTGTCCAGAGCTTTGCTAGGTCTGGAGGATATGAATATGGGAGGTCCTGGGAAGGAAAATGTTGTATATTTATATACTGCTCTTTGCTTCTGTCTGTTTGTTTTGTATAGGTCTGGGATATGCTTGGGAGCCCCAGTCATTCCTTTTGTACCACTGAGTTCTGGAAATCTGACAAGTCTTCTCAGCAGGGGTAACAGGTAATTAACACAATAATACCAAAATTAATTTGCCCTAAACCATGTTTTTCCTGAACTCAGCCTGGGGTCTGTGGGAAAGAGAGAGGAATGAAGCCATTACTCCAAATCAGGCTACATTAAAGATTTCTAGTATCTAATTTCTAGTATTCAGCACACATCAAACTTATTTCTGTGCTGAAGGCACAGGCCATTGCACCAGCTGTGGCCAGTGAGTGTTGTGGGTGTGCACTATGAGGAAACCCACAACACAACCTGCTAAATTCACACACACTCTTGTATTGAAGCAAACATCATCCCTGCAGTGCTGCCTGAGTAAGATAATACTTCAAATTCAGTGCCACTTTGATATCAAAAGGCTTCTTTTCTATCATATGAAAATTCATAGAAGTCCTTCTTGGAACCCTGAAATTAAAGAGGAAAATCATCAAAGCTTTCATTCCATATTGAGATAAATTCATCTCCTCCTTCATTAAGTTTGAAATTAGTAGCAAGTCTGCTTTCTGCTTTTTCAATGCCATGCAATATTATTTTGCACTTGACAGTGTGCATGGACTGTTTATTCCTCTGTAGCATCACAAGCTGCCACGTCAAAGTGCTGCTCTTCCACTGGTAGAACCTTTTTAAACCTGTGTTTAATTTTATTACTAATAAATTTATTTCTAGAGAAAGTAATTACCTAGGAAGAAACATAATTTCTGAGCCTTGAAATTAAATGTCAGCTTTGGGGAAGCTTCCAGATGGATGTAAGGGAATTAACTGGAGATGGAAAAGAGTTTTTATGTCTGTGCAAAATATTCCCCTGCCTTGTACCCTAATTCCTCCAGGTCATTTTCTGTACCTTTGCTCATTTTGGCATTGAAAAGCTTTTCCAAAGCTGTAGCCATTTTATTGGTGCTTGTGTACCACTGACTGCAGCACTGTTTGTCATAGCTGACCTGTGTGCAGGAGGTTGCCCATCAGTGACATAAAGGTTTAGTTAATATAAATTTTATAGCTTCATGAATGAAATAAAAATGTCCTGATGGAATGGACTGTAAGCCTGGCAGGATATGGGATATAGGTAACTTGTTTATGCACTACCAAACACAAGCACCTCTACTACTGATTAGATTAGTACCTTTGGGCACAAAATAAACATTTGATAACAGTGATAAAACTAACTCCAGCATATTCCAGGCACAATAAAAAGGCAGCTTGGAAATACTTTTGGCACTGATCAGTTCTTTTGAACTGCTCCACAATGGTATAAATGATTTTATGCACTGAATAGTGTTAACTTACTTGTCCTGCTGATTTTGGGTGCAAAAGGTGCATCAGGTGGCCACATGTGCCTGCATTTATCTGGGGTCATTACTATCCTAGCTGGGATATGGGTACCAAGCACACCTTTCTGAGTTAACCACAGCTGTCTGCTGGGTGCATCATGGACTGTGGGCTAAGCAGGGAATATTCACACCTTGAGCATGAAAAGTTTGTTCTGTCCCTACATTGTGAAATCCCAGCTGCAGAGAGAGTGGACTAGAGGAATTACACACAATCTCAAGAAGCCACAGCTTCATTGCAATATTTTTTTTATCTGTTCTGCTGTTTATCAAGTGGCTGCCAAGAAGCAGGAGGCTCTCATCTTGATTTCTCACTGAAATTAAGAGAAGTAGTTTGTGTATGCCTTCCTGAACACTTGCTGAAACATCCCAGCTGGCACAATCATTTGTGAGCTATTCAGCTTGCCTGAAATTCAGCTGCTAAATTGTCAGCTGTATTCCTTGCATTCATTGTGTTCTGGTCTCCTAAATGAAACAGCTGTGAGTGTATTTACAGCCTGAGAAAGCTGGAGCAGTGATGGAAGTCTGCAACTTTACTCATTGCTCATCAGCTGACGTAAAGGCAAAACCAATGGGGAGCATGTGCTCACTCACTCTCTAGCCTTTAACCATGCCCATGTGTTGCCATTTAATTTGAATGGATCAGAGAAGTCATTATTCAAAACTTCTGATCATTCAGCTTTGTGAGGGCATATTAAATCCCAAACATTATACCTGAAAAATCAGTAAAGACTTCAGAAAATACAGCTATGTATATTCATGGCCGTGGTGAAATATAAATTAACTTCTCAAAGCAAAGAATGAAATTCATAAACCAAAGGTCACAAATTATATAATGATTAGTCTGTAATTAGAAAAAAATCTAAAATGTACTACTTTCTAGCATCCTGAAATTCTGTTGCCTTGAGCAGACGTTCCCACAGATCCTGGCACAAATACACTAAAGCTGCTTCTGAAACTTTAGTGGCGACAGAGAAAATGTTCCTGGATTTGTATTTATCTAGAGAATTCACTTCATTACCACAACGTCACAAATGTCTTTAGAATACTTTATTCTTGTGTTTGCTTTAGAAAAACAACATCTAATTGGCAGCAGTTATCTTAGAGCATAACCAAAAGATGGCAGCAATCCAATATTTTTTTCTGCCAAGCAGACAAGAGAGAGTTTATTTACAGCTTTATGATCTCTGCTGTGTTATAGGAAGGGAAAGATGCTGTGGATTCTATTTCCTATTTGAGAGGAAGTAATTAAAACAATTTGAGAGGTAAGAAACACCCTGCAGTTTTTTTATTAAAGTAAGAAAACAAAGCAGAGAAGGAACCATATTGAGATGAACTTGCCAGACCGAGAAGAAATATCTTTTGCAGTTCCCAGATGGGACTTCACCCTATGGTGACAAAAAGACCCAACCAGATAAAGAATTAGCTTCCCAAAGCACAAGGAACTGGAGGGACAATCAAAGAGGCAAATTTCCTTACTTTTCAGAATGAACCTGTCATGATTTCTTTTCTAGTGTAACCTTCATATCCGTGTGCTTCGACCTTGGCGGTGACATTCAACGGAAATGACTGGATTAATGACTGGATTAATGACTGGATTAATGACTGGATTAATGACTAGATTAATGAGTTGGTCTTCTCAGGCCTTCCTGCAGCCCTCTGAGGTCCAGGAAAAGGTTCCCAGTGAGTCCATTTCTGTGTGAATCAGCTGCTGTCTGGTGGCATGCCAACAGGGCCTGAAGTTGTGCAATGCACTAATATGCACCTTATGCTGGGTTTGGATTATCAGTGCAGTCAGGGAGGTGATAACAAAACAGAAGCTACAAAGAGAGCTTGGGGAAAATGGGGAATTAACTGTTCATTGGGCCTACAGTGCAGAAAAATCCCCAAACTGTAAACCCTCAAATAACCAAGCCCTCAAACAAAGAGCCTTTACTCCCATCCCCAAGGATTTTCAAGTTCAAACACCTCACAAATCATAGCACATAACATCTTTCAAAACAGAAAATCCCTTAGGAAAAGGTTTCTCATAATTACAAATTTCCTTGCAGGAGATTGCTCAACAACTCTTAAGCAACATTTCCATTGTGTGCAAAGCCAACACAAAAGCTTGAAGTGCTCCAGAGTGCATTCACATGTGTAGCTGTGTTTGTAGGGTCGGTGTGAATTAGGGACACAACCCTGGTGACTGATGCTCACACCTGTGAAGTGGCATTATCACTTTATTTATGTCTTTCATGCTTCTCAGCAGGACTAATGCCCTGCCATTCAACCTGTGTGGTACCTCACTGCAGGAATACTTTGGGTAGTTGGAGGCTGTCCTGATTAGGGGCCATCACTTATTTTAAACGATGGAAATCCCACTAACATTTTCCTTTGACTTAGTGTTTATTTTTGGTAGCTCAAGGTTCCAGGCTGAAGTCAGACATTTCATGATATGCCATTAACACACTTTTTTCCTCTGAACAGGAGCAGTTTGTCCAAAGAAAGCAGGGTGAGTAGGATTTTTAGATAAACATCTGCCTTTCACTTCAAGCATTAGGTGAACTTTGAAAATGCAGCACCCTCTGTTTTTATTAAATTCAACAGTTTGACAAAACTTGGCTGTCAAAAGTACTTTAAAAAGAATTGGCCAGTAAAGAATGGTGTCCTTTATCATGTTGCAGAAACAGATGTACAAACCTTTATCTTTTTTTGGTGACTCATCCATGGACCCTTTATGTGGATGGTGGTTCCATTACTGGTTTCACTAAGTCTGTTACTTTTTCTCTAGGTGGTAATTAATTTTTATGTTAAAATCCAAGGCTTTTATTCTCAAGAAAAAGCTGCATAGGAAGAGGATCATTCTCACAGTTATCCTAAAGCTTAAAGATTGTTTATTTTTTCAGGATATACAACATGAAAAGATTTTTTTCCAAAAAAGCAAAAGCATGAAATTATTTAGAAATTTACACAACTTCAGAGGAAATCTGGACTATTACACTGGTTTACACTAAACCCCAAAGAATTTAAGACATACATGAATTTTTCTTTAATACCTTTGACCTACTGTTTTTAGGTGAACAATTTACTCTCAAAGTATGCTGCTCCAGGCAATACAAGATGAATATGTCCTAGGATATGTGCTAACCAGGGTTTGCCCCCATGGTCCCAATCTACTGCTCTGGTCTGCTCATTGGATGAGTGAATTTTCTTCTTGGAGAGTGTTAATGCTCAAGTAACCCATATTTTAGATGATTTTCAACAGAAAAAGAGGTGAAACTTGTGACTTGTGTTCCTTGTTTCACCTGAAATATTTGAAATATCCTTATTTCACCTCTGGTGCACAGAGCAGGCACACAAAGATGTTTCTTTCTTAATGTTTTCTGACTCTGGCTGGCTGGTATTACTATGTCTGATTTATTTCTCTTTGAATGAAATGCTTTGTTTAATCTCGAATGATCTGAGTATGTGGAAACATTTCAGTTTGGGACAGACCCAAAACAATAACCACTAACTTGTTCTTCTTGATTGTTGTTGGTTTTGTGTTTTTTTTATTTTCCTGTTGGCTACTGAACAACAAGAAAAAAGCCCCAATTATTTGCATGTTTTCTGTTTTAACATCAGCTGCAGAGGAACTCAGTAGGATTATGCCTTTATTTGAACCTGAAAACCAATGTGAAATGTCATCAAAACCAAAGAAGGCTCAGAGAAACAACCAGCATAGAGAAGACAGGGTAGCTGGCTGTTTTAGATGTATTTCTTTCTCTGTGACAAACTTGAATTCAAACTGAATTAATATTGGAATCTCTTTAAAGTTGGTATTATTTGGACATTCATGGTTTCCTTTGATTTGGTGTAGAAATAGAGCTAGAGGTGATGCACACATTCTGTTTCAGAATGGGGATCACTTGTCACTTTATAATGTGAATGGCAAGTTCTAAACCTGTTAAAATCAGTGGTTTTTCTGAACCAGGACTTCATATTTTAATTCATCATCAGAATTACAATTTCCAGACAGGATGAGCTTCAAAATCTTCAACTGAGATCAGCTATGTCTCTAGTGAAGGTAAAATACAATGTAGAGAAGGAGACAGCAGGAAGGACAGGGAAATAAATTTTTATGTTTGTCTAACAGTGCTGTAGTACAGAACAGAAATGGAAATAATCTCCACAAACAGGGAGCTGAACAAGAGAGGTGACCAAGGGCTTTGGCTGTGTCCTGCTGAGTCTGAGTGGGATTGCAGACCCCTGCTGCCTCTCCTGTAGAGCCAAGCAAAGGCTGTGGTTTCTGCTGCATCTACGTCAGTAGGTGGAAAATAAGAATTAAAAAAATTCCATTCTTGTTTGTCCAAGCACAAATTAAATAACTATAATTTTCTTTGTCTTCTGTGGCATTGAGGAAATGGAAATAGCTCACTTAGGTGCTGGCTATGGAGGCACTCTCCCTCTCTTCTTTCCTTTCCTCCTCAAGCACTTTGTTATTTCAAGCTGTCATTTGATACCTTGACCACCAAATTAAACATGTTCAACTACTGTTATTTTGTATTGTTGTCACAGGAACAATGCTAAAGCAGTTACCCAGTAAACACAGCTTGGATTAGGTGAAACATAGCTGCCAGAGTAGCTCATATGAAGAAGGTGGTAAAGAATGCAGAGTAAAGTTAGAAGGCAATGTTTTGGGTAAGCTAGATTTGTGATTAGAGTCAATCCAGGGGTCACTTTTGGTCAATTAACATCTTTGGGGTTTTTTTTGGGGGGGGGGGATCCTGTTGTTGTTTTTTTACCCCCTTTTTTTTTTGTTTGTTTGTTTTTGGGTTTTTTTTGTTTGTTTGTTTTTCTGTTTTGTTGGGGATTTTTTTTTTTTTTTTTTGTTTATTTGGGGTTTTTGGGGTTTTTTGGTTTTTTTTGGGGGTTTGTTGTTGTTTTTGGTTTTTTTCTTTTAACTCGATGCTGCATGTCTTTGAAAAGGCTAAACTGAAACACTTACAATTTCAATTACACTTTGGAAGAGCTCCTGTCAGACCTACTTATGTCTGTCTCCAAGCTCAAAGTGTAAGATCACATTGAGGTTTTCTTAACAGCAAGCAGGGCTTGGAATGTCACTGAAAGAAATCAGAACCAAGTTCTGTGGAAAATAATGAATAAGTGAGTAGCTGCACTTTTTGGGAAAGCTTTTGTAAATGAAAGAAGAAGGAGAAACTAGTCAGCTAAAAGAATCTCATACAGTAAGGAAATGCAGTTTCTCTGAGCAGGTGTGTTTGTGGTGCTGCTTTGATGGTCAGATAGAAATGTTTGCAGGCACTGATGTGTCCCCAGACCATGGGCACAGCCCTGCCTGTGCTGGTGGCTTTGCTAATCTGGGTGCAGAGCTAAACTCTGCTTTCACAGCCAGTCCTGTATACACTTGGTTTGGGAGATGGGAGATCCTGATGCTGCATTACCCACTGTCCATCTGCCTTCCTGTTCCCACAGTGGTGCTGTGGCATTTACAGTGGGGCTGTGGTGAGAGGGAACTCCATCTTTTTCTCCTCCAAAACTGCCTGCAAAGTAGCCCACTGAAGCTTTATATTGTGGGCTACTTCTTAGAGAGAAAAAGTTGCCTTAGCAGCTTGAGTTGACAATTTTTCTCCAAGTTTTACTGTTATTGTTGCCTCTAAACCAAATGTCACATTACCTCACTTTACATGTATTGTGTATATTACTTTCTCTAAACCTTTGTAGATGAGATATCACTATGTAAAGAGAATCAAGGAAAAGAAATTATTGGGAAAAATTTGGGTCAGTTATGTGGTGAAGTTGTGGTATTTTCTCCCTCCTGCCAATAAATTGATCTTACAATGATAATGCTAACAACATTTGGGATATGAGTGCAGCATAATGGCCTCCATTAGATTATTGCTCCCTGCTCATCAGTGGACAATAATCTTCACTAGCATTAGTTCTACCTACACCTTTATTGCTCTTTTTACAAAAGGTGGAAGGATTGGACTGAGCTCCCTTCTCTACAGGTGATGAGGTTAGGATTAGTATACACTGCCAAGGCAATGCAGTAATAATGAGTTATCACCCCTTCCTTAGTTAGGATTTCCTCAGTCCTACTTCTCAAACTTTCTAGCCCCAAACTAAATTACATGATTAGTTTATTTATTTTTTTTCCCTACAGTTATGCTGCTGTAACTCAATGAAGTCTATTAGTCTCTGTTTTTTTCCTATTATATTTCCAATATAAATAATTACCTATGACTTTTAATTAAATTTGGATAGTTTATGATTTAACAGGACAGGTTGCTAGGCCATCTTGTCTACACTGTGCTTTTGCCAAGAAAGGTTGGACCAGGTGATCTTTAAAATCCCTTCCAGCCTTGTGTTTTACAATTGGAATATTGACCATTGGTCTGAGTCATCACTTTCCACTATAATTGTGAACTCCATTAGCAGTAACCATATGTGCAGCCCTCAATAGATTTAACAGGCACAAAGACTTTGAAGCTGGGATTAGAAATGTTAAAAACATCCCAAAAAACTCATCATGCATGGACATGGACCAAAGTCTAGAATGGAACAAAATACGTGTCTCTCAAACTTGAATTTCCATTATGGAGCAAACACACAAGCTGGGCTGATAGACATTGAACATTTTTTCAGCTGTGTTTAATTTTCCTTCATCTGTTAACCAGGAAACAGGTATTATTATTATCATTTCATTTTATACAGGAGGATCAGAAATAGAGAGAAATTTGTTTAAGGTCATTCATGAAGTCTACAGCAGAACAGAGGAAATCAGGAATTTCTGAGTTCCAGACCAGGACACTAACCATGGGACAGCTCATTTCCTCTCTGTAGAAGACTCTGCTGCCAAATTGCATGAGATGAGAACAAGTCCCTCTTGTTTATAGTTCTTTAAAACAAACCTTCATTAGGACTGGATTCAATACATCACAAATACATTATCAAGATTACCATGAAATGTTTATAAATCTCTAAATCCAAAGGATAGGATTGGCTCATGTAAATGAAAATGAGATCACAAGACTCAGGACAAAAGCAAGTTTTCTGAGAAGAGTAAGGTTATTTGCTGACGGAAGGCAAACGAACTGAAAAAAGTCAGAGAAGTTTTTCTGAATTGGGAAAACTTGTTTGTGTGATTGAATATGTCAGAATAATTTAAAAGCTCATTTATTATGAAACTGAATCTGTTTATTTAAATACTGCATCTCATCTAGTCCCCTGAGGCTGTTTACATGAAAGCAAACAATCTGCTAATGTTAAAATTTTACTCACTTCCCTCATTTCCCAGTTCTTAAGAAAAAAAAAAAGGAAAAGAAAGAGCACCACTTTTGTGCAACATTCTTAAACTCACAGAGATTGTTCTTTTGCAAGAGCCAAGTGTTGCTGAGCTGTCATCGTCTGCAAAAGATGTTGCTCAAGTAACATGGAAGAAATGGAAAAAACCCTCTGCTTTAAAATCAAATCAAATGAAACTGTTTATGCTTAGTATTATGGAGGCTTACTGGATTATGAGTATTGTTTAACACCTTGAATACACTGTAGTGATGCTCTTAATTTTTACAGCAACACTGCATTCCTCACCTTGCTTCCAGGACAAACAGCTCCCAGATGTAAGTCAGGATATGTTTTCAAAACAGTGGCTGTACAAACACAATTTGTCTTCAATCTTTTTTTCCCTAGGTACTTATATACTTCAGTTAGCATCAGACTAATTCCACGGTAATTTCTGTGTTTTCCCTCACTTTTTAATGAAGGTTTTCTAAGCTGCTCTGAATTTAGGGCTGCATCTTTGCAGCATTATCCCTTCCCTGGCTCTGCTGGGTGACAGGCTGCTCTGTGCTTTGCCTGGGGGTGAACAGCCATTCATTTATTTGGCTGAGTGCAACCCTGCTCAAGTCAATGGGGGCTCTGTCTCTGATTTCCACGAGTCTTGACTTTCAGCCTGTGCCTCAAATGAGGGTCAGAAAGTTCCCAGGGACAGCAGCTGAAGCCATGGATTTGATTCCATGACTCAGCCAGCTGTGCTTATGGGATGAGGAGGTGAGTGTGTCTTCTGGTGGCCAATGGCAGCCACATCCACATGGCCAAACACTGGACTGTCCATTAATTGACTACAATGGAAGATAATAATCTTCATCCAAATTATTTATAATTTTTTTGTTCCATTTTTTTGGGTGTTATTCAGCACCCAAAATCTAGAAAAAATGGAAGTACTTCACCTGGGCCATTTTTGTGATTTCATAATAATGAAAATATGTGTCTTTTAAAAAATAAATGTCTGAATTTCTCTTGTTTCCCAAAAGAACATTACATTCTTGTTTAATGTCTGTCAGGTAAATACAGGTATAAAACTTCTTTTTGATTTCTATTCCTTTCTATTCAACATTGGAACACAGGGAAGAGTGGAGCTGGAGTAAGAGTAAGGCTCCCATAATTGCCTTCTTTATTGCCACCCTTGTCCCCCCTTCCCAAAACTCTGTAACCTTCCTGATCTCTGTCACTTTTCAGTTAAACAATATCTTGCATCCCTCCTATCCTGTTAATGTGGCCACTTGTCCTTCACTCCCTCTTCTCTTCTCTTTGGGAATGATTTTATTTTCTTTTTCAGGCTTATCACTTCATATAATTATTTTTTAAAATATATTGCAACAGAACACAACACGGGGGAACAGCTTTATCACACAAACAACTGTTCTCACAGTTTGGGAAAGGCAGGATGATGTCTTTGGCCAAGAAATGTACTCTTTTTCTTCTGCCAGGTGAGTGGTGATTATTCTAGTCTGGCACTTTTCCCTATTTCCTTATCAACAGTTTTGGTACCTACACAATTTCTCTCTCCTAGCTCTACAATAAAGCAAAAGAATTCTTGACATGCATCATTTATCTCCAAGACTAATACAGGCTTCAATACCAGAATATTATTCCTCAGCTTTACCCATCATCTTGTTTCACATGAATCTTGCCAATAATTTACGGTGCTGCTGCGTCTGTCAAGATGATTCTTCTGCTGTGTTTAAATGTGATATTTCTAATCATGCTTGAAAATGGTGTGCATTTTTTGCTGGAAAAAAATGAATGCCAAAACTATGTCCAGTTTCAATACCTTTTCTTTGATCAGATTTTTCTCTATATTGTTGGCAAGGTCAGAATCACTGCAAAGATTAATTATCAACCGAGACACTGATGTTGTAATGCACAGTGTGTTTTCAGTTGTGGCAGGAAATCTCAGCTCATACAAGGGCTCTGCTCTATGGAACCTGTAAAGCAGCTCTGCCTCCAAACAGGTTGGGCTGGAATCTGAAAGCTGTAATTTTTGTTGGACAACAAAACCTTCCCACCAGTGACCTCCCTTGTGCTCTTCAGCTCAGTGAGTTCCTGCACAAGGTGCTGCAGTCTGATTTCTCAGAATTGGGAATAGAGGAGATGGGGGCACATATTGCAAACTCTGTTTTGATGAATAGGATTTTTCTCCCTAGAATGGAATTGGCAGATTACTAGCCTTTTATTCAAGTGTTTCAATGATTTCACTGCTTTATTGCTATCCAGTATGATGAAAACCAGGTCCTTGGTTTAATTGACCCCTTTTGAAAATGAGACTACTTTCAATTTTTCTGTAAAGACTGCTTTGGAGATTTTGTGTCTTTTGCTTGGTCCAGTGCTGCTGATGGAGAATTGGAGATTCTGCTCAGGTATAGTAAAAACAAGGTTGAGCTCATGCCTAATCTTTCAGAATTTTGTGGTGCACAGTTTTCAGGTAGATGGTAACTACTCAGTTTGGATTATTTCCTGCTCAAAGAACTATATCAATAAATTAGGAATCTAAAAGTGATTGCCACAGAAACTCATAAGAAATCCACACCACAATACAGGCAATTTGAAGATGATGTCTCAGTAGCTGTGTATTCTTCTGGACCCTAAAGAACCTTCATGGGAAAAGAGGCTTCACTGAGGCTGTTATTAAGGATTTTATTCTCTCCTCCTTCAAAAACGATTTTTTTTCTTGGTCAGAAATAATTTCACAGAAGAGAAACTTCTCATCAGGTTTTAGCAGGATCAAGTACCACTTATGGAGCCAGAAGAGTTAATGGAAGAATGAGCTACATTCCAAGAAAGGCTGCTCTAGCTCTTACATGTACCATTTCTCTGATCATCTAAGAAATGATGGAGATTTCGTTAGAAAGAACATTTTTAGCTTTGGATAGGCAAACAATAAGAGGCACACATTATTTTAAAGCAATAATTTAGTTTCCATAAGACTCAACCAGCTCTTCTAGAGCCAGTGGTGACACTGATTACTTCAGCAGGCAGGTGATGATCAGAACCATTTAATATCCATTGAGATAAATATTGAGGTAGAATCAGGGATGCTTGCATACCTCAACATTGACTGATACTGTTATCCAGGAGAGAAAACTTTTAAGAAAAAGGTCAGGTAAAGATGGATTGTGAATCTAGTACTGAACTGAAACAAAGAAACAGCCAAGTAAAGGAATTTGTTAAATAAGAAGGACAGTGTTTATCCTGAGGCTGTCTCAATGACTATGTCTGAAGTGATCACAAGGAGGCAATCTGGACATTTTAACAAAATACAAATGGCTGAGTCAGATGATCCATGGGAACTGTTTGCTCTGTTATTAGTCTGTGGCCAAGGCAAAGCATTGGATGTAATTTTTCTCCCTGCAGAAAGGAGGAAACCACACGAGTGTCTGATCCAGATGACCTCTGGCAGAAGGTTCAGGAGCAGGAGGTGAGCACTGTTTGCATTTATTGATGAAGGGTCCTGATCCTGCTTTTCATGTGTCATGGGGAAGTGGTTGAGACAGCAAAACCTCACCTGCAGAGCCATGAACCCTCATGGAGGTTAATTTTGTCATTAATACAGAACACCAATGATAATGCACTCTATGACATTTAATGAAAATTTCAGGGAAAAGGATGAGATGTAGACCACAGCTGCTCAAACCTGTTGGAATTACTCTTTTCCAAATGCAATCAGGCTCTGTGCTGATCCACAACATCCTCAATGTGATTCAAGTGTTCAGGGCCCTTGCATTTTAAGGATAAGGTTTTGTGTGAAATATGAGAAAACAAGGAACATGAAATATAAATGCCAGCTGTAACAGTGTCTGGTTGTGGAAAAATTCATGCTGTGTTAGAATTTTAATTCCTTCCTGAGTGAATTACTCGAATTCAGACCCACTGGAAAAAAATAAGGCAGAAATTAAATTTCTGATGCAGTTATGCTCCTGTCAACATCATAAACATGGGAAAAATATGGAGTAGCATGAATTTGAGCTTTAATTAACTATTTGTCAGCATAATTGCAAATATGAGCTGATTTAGGTATAATTTTTCACTAAGAAATGCCCCTTAAAGTTTACTAAAGCAGATAGATATTTTCTACTGCTATTTTAGATAATTTTTCTCAACAGGGGTGGGATTTTGCTGTATTACTTGGTATAAGTGATTTCTAGGTTGTTTTTTAATATTTATTTATTTATTTATCTATTTATTTATTTATTTATTTATTTATTTATTTATATTTTTTTTTCTTGATGTTTAAGCCTGAATTCATCTACTAAACAAAACCCAAATTGTTTCTTAGAATTACAGTTTTGCCAATTTTGGTAACTTTTCTTTCTGCTATATCTAACTGGTCACCAGGAGAACTTGAGCCAAAAATGATAAAATTCAGTCCTGTAGTTTATCAGGTAACTCATATATAGCCACCTCATTGTGATTATGTGTGAAAGCATGAAAAAAAAATCCAAAATACTCTGCTACAGAATTGTCCTCATTAGCCCATATCCATTGGAATAGGATTTTTCTAGAGAATAGCTGATTAAGTTCTTGAACACAGTACAGAAATATGTCAAGCAATTTTTTTTTCTTTCAAAAATAAAGTGAAATGGAGATTTTACATGTCCATAATTTCTCATTTAAATGAATATGAGCCATAAGCTTTAATATTTTTATTAGTGATTCACTGCCTAAATGATCTGCTGTTAGAAAGTTGTTATTGATGTCCTGTATTGTTAAACCCAATTATTTCTGCAGGCCCCATTTTATTGTCTGTATCCACACCTGAGTTCAGCAGCATGGCTGACTGCTTTGCTAGGATTTCAATGAAGTTTTAATTCCAGCTTCTCTCTTTTGCCTTCTGCACCAGCAAGGCTCTTGGGTACAGCTTGTCCCTAGAAAAGTTCTAGGGAAATGTAACAAGATTTTCCTCTGCTTTAGTGAGGGTTTAATTGTGCAATGATAAATAACTTAATTTCTCATTTAGCAAAGCCTAAATCAGTGGTGATGCTGCTGCATGGTTATATTCTCTGTTCCAGCCTGTAACTCATTTTCCCTCTGACTCAGAAACCCACTAATTCTAAGGAAAATAGTTCTTTAACAGAATTTAGTGTTTTTAATAGATTTTTTTTTTCCTGTTAGCATGTCTAAAGCTGCAGTGGTTAACCCAAAACCCTGACTCAGCTGTGTGACAGTGTGGCAGCCTGTGACAAGAGGGCACAACAGAAGATTGTCCCCATCAGGTCCTGGCCCAGGTTCTGTGTGCAGTTAGGGGAGCTCTTTATACAGAGTGCAGACTAATTTGTTGTTTGCTCAAGATGATGAGGCAGTAGCAGGACCATTTGTTTGGATCATTATGTTTTGGGTCATTACTGAATTTTGGAAGAGAAGATTGCCCCACAATCTGTTACTATTACTATTTTTGTTGTTTTAGGGTTTGTTTTGTTTTGATTTGATTTGATTTTTTTTTTTTTAATGTTGGCTCAGGAAAAATTTCTCTCTTCATGGATTCAGCTACAATTTATCTGCTCCCAAAAAAGATAACATAAATTTTATGAAGGTATTAACAACTCATGGATATTGATGTATTCACATGGGACTGAATATTGCTAAACTGCTACACAGCTAATTAGGGCCTCAGCAACTTACATGCAGATTTTATTTTGTTGTCAATATGCCTCACCAAAAGTAAGGACAGAGAACCTGAGCAAAACATTAAATATGACTTACTGTAAACAGCTGACAAAATCATCACAGTGGATTTCATCAAACAGTAGGTTCTGGCAAACAAAGGACACTGCTCAGTGATCTTATAAACCTCTGAGTCACTTTGGCCTATTCTTCTTTAATTCTGTACATTGCTTAAGATATTTGCTCCTCTTCTGGAATATTCTGTTTTCACATTCAAATTGTGAAAAATTTTTTTACAAAGTAAAACATGGAAACGTGAGATTTGAAAACAGTAATTTTTCTGGCCTTTGATTATTGAAGGTATATGAAAGAGTCAGTGGTTTCATGCAGCTACAAATTCTCCATTTGTATTTATTTCATTCAAGTATGGAATTTTAAAAAGAATTATTACTCATTGATCTGTATAAAGTATGATGTTTTCATGGGATATCCAGTCCCAGATTAACTCGAGACTTAATAGTTCAGTAAAATTAAAACCTCATGATTTCATTCATTATGATCAATCAATCAATACATCTGAAAAATAGAGCTGCCAGGGAAATATATGTCACACAATATCCTCAATGAACAACAAATACCAATTTTATATTGGTACACTTAGAAAAAATAGAAGTTCTGTAATCAAACTAAAAGCGTTATATTGTTATGGGTGGTTTTGTGTTTTAATTTAGGATGTAGCTGTTATTATTTAAGAAGTAGATTTAAAAAAATGATAGTATTTATTTTCAGAAAGTGGGAAACATTTAGTAAAAATATTTTCTTTTTTCAACCATTGAAATTTCTTTTCTTGTCTTTCATAACTTGCTAGTGTCTTCCCAAAAACTCCAGTGGCCTGTGTCACCACTATGAGCCATGATGTCTTTCTATAAATGTTACCTTTCCATTCTCACATGAAAACCAAATCTACTCATGCAAATCTTGTCTGCTGTGATTCACTGTCTCCTTTTTTTCCCCCTGGCTGTTAAGATAAAAATAATAATGTAAATGCAAAAAAAACCCCAAAAATGAAAAAATAAAAACCCAACCAAACAACAAACCATCTCTTCCAATGTAAAAATTAATTAATTAAGTAAACTGGGAAAACACTGACATGGAATCTGTGTGGTTGAGCTGGGCTGTCAGGTTTGGCTCTCCTGCTCAGTGTTGCATCAGCACCCTACCAGAACACATCACAGCCACCCACCTCCCATTTTACTACATTTTTCTGATATTTTCTATTGCTCAATCTAGTCCAGTTAGCACTAGTTTTTCTCCTTGGGCCTTACCCTTAACATTTTCTTTCTTGTTTTTGGTATTTATGCTCATGTAGAATATAATTTCATCTCCCACTCAATTTCTGCTTAGCCAGGTTTGATTCATTTACAGCATTCCCTCAAAATTCACATTTTTCATTCTAACCCCTTAATTTTTACCCTCATTTAATTCTTTCCAAACTCTTGGTAACCTGTGGTAGCAAGGCAGAGCTATATAAATTTTTCTAGATGGGAGAGAACAGTGACATGTTTTCCTAAATGATTCAATTTTTTAAAGTTTTTATCAGAGATAATGGAAGATCTCCAGAAGATCTCAGGAGAGAGTGCATAACTAGCTGTGAAAACTAAGAAAAAAAATACAGGAAAGACTGATCTTCTTGAAAAATAAACCAAAGTCTGAATGAAACCTGGAAATTCACAGTCAGATTTTACTCCTTGAGTACAGCTCAGGTGCACCAGGACCCAAAGCAGCAAGGGCTCAATGTTTACCCTCCATCCTAAGGGCTGAGTAACTGTCAGCAGGAAATAACTCTGATCTCACACTGACAAATGAAAGTTAAAAAGCAAAGTAGAAGAACTGAAGCTGTTACTCAGGATGGGATGAAATGTCCTCTTATAAATGTCTTCAAAGTTGATGACTTAGGCAAATTTCAGCAGAGATGGGACTTGTCCAGCAGCCTTTCAGACTCATCCATTTAGTATTTTCCTAAACCCAAATCAGGCTTCTCACTGGCTGCCTTGTTTCCCCTGCAGTGTAACACAGCACTATGGATTCTTTCTGCACCTTTTTCCATTTTATTTCTGGAAGGAAAATGTTTTTTTACTGTTTTACTTTTACTAAGTAAACAGCCCTGCCTAGTGCAGTTTCCTGAGCTTGAAAGTTGAAGCCTGATGCATAATTTCTTGGTTTACTATTAACCAGCTGTGACCCCAGGCAATCAGAATGTTAATATGCTATTAATTGTTTTGTTACTAATTAGAGATTAAGAAAAAAAAAAAAAAAAAAAGCCCTTCTTATGTTTTTACAACCTGTAGTGCTACTCATGGACTCACACTCTGCTGAGGAAAGCCCAGTTACTAATTCCTTAAAAGCCAGAATTCAGACTCACTCTTTCTGTGCTTGCTGCCACTTATATTTATGAACAAATATGTGTTGCTGGCCTCCAAGGACTTTTAGGACACTTTTTTCTGAGTACACAAAGCCAAACTTTCTCACCAAGGCCCTGTTCCTGGAGAGTGTGGCTGCAGCTCTGTGACTCACAGGTGTTTTGTTTCTGCACCTCCAGGAGCACAGGGACCCTCCTGATTATTAAATCCTTGTAGCTGCAGTTTGCTCACTCAGTCCAGTCCTGTGGAGGTTCCTCACTGAAGCTGAACATTTCCTCTGAGCTGGAAATTCAGCCCTCTGCCCTTCAGGACACAAAGGCAGGGAAAATCAGTGCTGGCATGCACTGCATGTGAATTCCCCTTTGCTCTCTTCCTTCACCAGGAGCTCTCAGGCTTTGACACTCTGCTTCCTCTCCAAACACCTTCTTGCTCTTCTCTCCAGTGAAACTCCACTAATGCAATTACTGAAAATATCATTATCTTTCATTAGCTCTCAGCTTATCAAATCCTGCTGTTTATCAAGAGTAACTGGCTTACTGAGATTTCATAGGTAATTTTTCTGCTTGGCTTAAGGCTGTATCTATACAGACTGTATTAATTTAGTAAGAGCTGAATGGTTACATGGCTGCCTATCACATTAATATATTCTAATTAAGGATATAAACTTGTTTTCCAGCTTTCTTTAGCACAGATGTTACTTGAAGTAAGCCAACACTGAGAGAACTACTTATAAAAAATTAGATCATTCTAAATTAAATCTTTCCACAGAGATACCTCTCCACATCACAAATGAGTGCTCTTTCTTTTCATTAATGTGAATTTATTTCTTCATCAAAAATTTTTCTTCTGCCAGGAAATTTGAACACTTTCATTTAGTTAAAAACCTTGAGGCTGAGTTCCTGCTTCTGGTTGTGGTTTGTTGTTGAGTCTAAAGCTCCTACAATGCTTTAAGATAAGGATGATTCTAGGGAAAAAATAATGTTGTGAAAACATGAAATTTATTCTAAAATTAGATTTGTTTGCCTAAGCTGTTGTCTTACTCTATTTCAAGCATATTTTTAAGGATGTTTCCACATGACTTGGTTATTGACAAGTTTGGGGCATCAAGAATTGCTTGAGGAATAAATGGATATAAAAGATTAGGATAATTTGAAGGAAATGATTTCATTCTTTAGTTTGACTTGAGCACACTGATCAGAAAAATACTTGATGAAAGACTTCTTCTGGCTTGTTTTTGCATTGTCTCCATCCTGGAGAATGGAAGAAGAGAAAAGGAGCTACTATGAAGTTAAAAGGAGTTAATTTAGTATAATTTTGCAGAATGTTTGTTCTTATGTCTCCACATACTAAAGAGGTGATTCATAAAAGAGAACATTTTGTCCCATATATTTAAAATGAATGAAAATGACATTGTTATTTTAATGTGTAGAACTATACTTCCACTCCTGATTAAGCCCACTTACTACAAATTACCCCAGCCTGAACAGGCAATATTCAGTCAGTAATGGCAATATTGTTTCCTCTGGCCTTTTAAAAATTTGGCCAGTAGTATAAAAAAATGGCTTTTTATATAATCATAAAGGGGGCAACTCTTGGTTCTGAAATGTCAAATGTAACTTTTAAAAATATGCTAAAAAATGTTTAATCTGCTATTCATTAGTCAGATAAATGGGCACAGAACTGCTACATGAAGCTTCCTATAAATAAGGGAATGCTTTGAAATTCATAGGTTTATAGGAAGAACATCCTCAGTAATACACCTGCTCTCTAATCACATTGCTATTATTCTGTTCCTCTTCCCTCATTTCTAAGGGCTTTACTTGCACAAAGTAAAGCATAAAACTGCCCAGAAAAAAGAATCAAACCACACTCAGAAGGATCCTAATCATCTCCCATGTATGCCTTGTAGCATCATACCAGAAAAAAAAAAAAAAAAAAAAGGGTTCAAAAAATAGCAGATACAAGGTTTGTAAATGAGGAAGAAGGAAAGGGAATCATTGTCATGCAGTTCTTTCTGGTGCAGCCAAATTAGTCACTATTTGTAGCAATCAGGTAATTTTAGAGAGCAGTATGTGATTAAGATGAAAGTGAATCTCTAAGCAGGAATAAATGCAAATGGATAAAGTGATGCAAGGAAAGGTTTCAGTGGCCACTTCTAATATTCAGCATTGGTTGTCATGGTCCATTAGGGAATCATTTAACCAATATAAGGCATCTTCATTTTTATGCTTATGTAAACATTGCTCAGAACAAATGTGAATAAGGCAGTATAGAATCCATTTTTGTTGCTGTATTGAATATCCTGGCAGATTGCAAATATTCTTTGACTGGAAAATTCTTGGTTTAGTAACTTTTTTCAGTTTGGGGATTTTGTCTGTATCTTTGATAGCTGGATGATGATACTTGAGCTCTCTGCTCCTCTGCACAGTTTGGCAATGCTGACTCAATCAAACTCAGCAGTTTCAGCAGTGTAGCACTTTAGTTTTGGGTTTGCCCATCGAGGAATTACTTTGCAGGTCTGTTGGTATCAGAAACAATCTGCTTGGTATCAATAGTACCATCAGCCACTTGATGATCAATTCCTTGGTTAAAAGGATTGCCTCTGAATGGACTTGTGAGATCACATTAAACCAGAAAATCTATCTTTGCTGTTTCCAGTCAAAATAACTACACTGCAAACATGAATGTCACAAATTATAGCAAACCTCTGTGTCCCCTCTCCCACCTCCTCACCAGGGAAATTGAGAATATTTCCTCTTTTTTTTTCTGTCTACAGGAACTCTTACCTCATTTGCCAGGAGCTGTGTCTCATTCTAAGAAGCAAAGAATTTAACTTCCTTGCTGATAGGGGTGTTTAGAAAACAAATCCCCATTATCCACAGCTGTACTTCCAGTAAGAGCAAACAGTCCCTTTTCAGATATCAGCAGGTGGAAATCTCAGCAGAAAGATGTATGTTTGTTGTTATGATTCCTGATGACCTTTCTTGGTTTTATTTCACTCTGATAGTGAATGCTTGCTGGCATGTTGGTGGTTTTAACCTCCTGAAATGATCTGGGGCTTGTTGCAAAACACCATTAATTTATATTTAACTACCTAGAATTTCCTCCTTTACTGCACTGGCCAGTGTCCCAATGCAGGCAGTACCTAAGCCACAATTTGTGACTGTTTTACTGCTCCATGGTGAGGTATGAAGGTCAGTGGTGGTTATTGGAATGACAAAGCCATGGGTGAGTTGTCTGCATTGTGCTGAACCACACTTTTGAAAAAACTTGGTGAACTGTCTTAACATATTCTAAAATGCATATTTTGAATATGACAGGATACAGCAAATATTTTACCCAACCCCCTCAAGAATCAAGCAAACCCAGGAACCTGAAACACATTTTTAAGGAGAAAATTCCAACTTCCATCACTTTCTTCAGACACCTACATGGTCTGACTGCCCACCAGTGTGACCATGCACGTTTTCTTACAAATCTGTCTCCTAGCTTGGGCACAAACTCACTGTTTTGTCTTAACACTACCAAGCCAGGATCTCCAGGATAAACACCAGTCACAGAACACTTTTTAAGGAAGCTGTATTTGCTAATTTTACATGAGTGTTTAAAAGCCTGTGAATTTGGGACATCCTCTATTGTGTGCTTACTGCCATTTTACTATGTACATGATCATCTTCCACATTACTGACCTAATTTTCTGATGGCATTTTCCAGACAGGAGGTGTAATTAAATTCTCAGGAAAAATTAGCCCTTATCAATCAGCTGTTTAATGAAATGTGATTGCAAATTGTCCTTCACTACTATACCATTTAAAACCAGTCTCTTTGAAAATCTGCTGTAAAATGAAGTTAACAACCTTAAAAAAGACATGGAAATAATTCCTCGTTTCATAATGAGAATACTAAAAAACACCACTAAAAATCCAAGAATTAGTAATGCTGGTGTTCTTAACAAGTGACTCAGATTTTCCATGACTGTAATTTTTTATCTCCCTGTTTCTGCTCTCTGACTATTCCTAACTTCAGAACAGAGCCAACCTCTGCCCAACCTCTCAGCGTTGGTTATTGACCTTTTGAAACTCATCATTTGCATTAATTTATTTTTTTTTTCTCAGCGATCTAATACTTAGAATGGTATGTATGGGTCAAAATATGTGCAATGTTTCTGATGTAAATCCCTCCTGGTCTAAATCTCCTTTTGTATCATCATCTGGATATCAGCTTTTCATTTGAATAGCACATTTGTTGTGTACGGTTGGATCTTGGATAGAAGCTGTTCTTTGGGGGTGGTAGGGAGTCCAGAGGAGAAGGAAGTCCTGAAGGATTGCTGATTTTTGAAGAAAAGGAAGGCAGTAACTCTAACCCTCTGTGGGGATGGATGCTGTAAGCTCATTTTCAGTGTCTGTGGCTTCAGAAGCATTTTTTGTCTCAAACAATTATGGGCTGAACAAGCTGGCATTTAACTGAAGGATTTTCACTGACAGCTTTATTTGACTGAGGTGCCCCAAATCTGATCCTATATTCACAATTTGCCTGTATAGTTATTTTGATTTACTACTTTTGTCTCTGAAATAGAAAGGCTTTTATATCACTGCTATTTCACTAAATGGAAAGATGACACTTACTATTGTTATGTAGAAAAAGGAAAAGGTTTCCAGTGTTTTGCAGCAAGAACTGTGAATATGAAAAAGGTGTATAGTAACTATCATTGAAGGCTGCATGAGAAATTTGAGTGGATGAAAAAGGAGGAAGAGATATTGTTCTTATTTGCTTTTTACCAACTTTGTTGTTGCTACTGAAATGCCTACCTGTTCATTTACAGCAAGGTTGACTGAAGCAGGTATTTAGTGTAAAATTAGTGCAACACTTGAGTATGTTGCTGGATTTGTAGCAGGAGGCTTTGAGGATTTGATTACTGTACACTTCATTTGCAAACCAGCAACGTGGTTCTCCATCCAGAAGTATTTTTGTCACATTTTCTTTCCACTCTTTGGTAACCAGTGGGTGGACTGCAATTGTCACAGGACAAGAGATGTCTTTTTATCTCTGTATCTTTCTCTCTATATATGTTAAATTATTGCTCTTGAATTTAAAATCATTGACTGTAAGCAGGGAATTCTCTTTCCTTCAGTCAAGTTGAAACTTGTGGCAAAAAGGGTATTTATCTTCCTGATTCTTGGAGTACCCAGGATTTAAGGGTTTTGCAATAAACACAAGCTGCCCAACACACTAAGAAGTGCTGAAGTCAGTGAGCTAAGCCAGGGCACCCCCCTCAGTTCTTCAGTCTTTGCAGTCTTTGAACAGATAGAGTGAGAAAGCCTCAGAAACACTCCTTTGCTGCTCCTGCACCTGCAGCTTTTGTTCTCAGACATTAAAAGGAGCTCAGCTCCAGAATGGTTGACTGTCAAACTGTTGGGAGGAAGAGCCTGTGCCCTAATGAAAATGACAGTAATCCTTCTTCTCCTGTCCCACAGCTCTCCCCCAGGTTTGGACCTGTGAAAAGACTGCTGCTCCCTGAGCAAGCAGTGGCTGCCCATTCAGAGGCTGTGATGGGCAGCTTTGCTCACTCCTGTATTCATTAGTAACAGGAGATTAAAGGAGCTGAAAACTTAAACTGAAAAACTTAGTTCTGCTGGTGCCAGTTTTCACCCCTCCAACACCTTCTGAAATCTCCATCCTACTTAGCCACAATCCTACAAACCCTCCCCATTCCAGAGAAGTCATTATTGAATCATTCCTGTACCAGGAGCACCCGAAAGTGCAGAGCCCCAGCCACATCCATCCTGCTAATGCTGCTGCTTAACAAGTGCTGTCCTGCTCACAGCACAAACCTGGGGCTGGCACTTTGTGCTCTCACAGCTGTACAGCTGCAGGAGCACTCTGCAGTGCCTCTTGTCTGAAAAGTGAGATGGAAGCTCATATTTACTTTCCTAACTCCTCTTCTTGCCTTTTTTCTCCATCTCTGCAGCAGCTGCAGTGCCACTCTCCTGCTTTTGGCAGGCTAATGCTTTACTTGGGATGCTCTCTACAAGCTTGCCTTTCCCTTACTACATTTTTACAAGCATGCTGAAACAGCTGTTTGAGGTTTTTCTGTTCCTCCCTTTGTCTTGATCTACCTGATAATGCTGTTTCAGCTTCTACCACCCAGACTGCAGCCTTGAAGTATCAACTTCATCACTTCTTTTCAAGCAAAATTTTCCTCCATTTCAGGATTTTTGGGTGAAGAAGGGCATGGAGCAAGCTGTTTGTAGTTTGAGATCTCCATCTCCCTTTATCCCTGGGCAGGGAAACAATAAAATCAACTCTTCTGCTCTGAACTTTAATAGGCAATAATGCATGTTGAGATATTTTTGTTTTACTGTTGTCTTAAGATCGTATGGGAATTTATAGGTCCCAGTCAGACCAAACTGAGCATTTTTGCTCATTGTAAGATGAAATGTCAAAATCTGACAAGCATTTTGAAGAAAAAGGCTATCATGTGGTGCTTTTAACTGTTTATGCAAGTGACTTTAAATACTGTGAAGAAATAAATTTAGCTAGCCTGGATTTTTCACTGGTGGATTACAGAAAGGCAACTTGTACCTGTATTATTCAAGATATGAGGGTAAGCAAAAAAAGTAGTATATTTGAGAATTTTAATTTTTAAGTAATTGTCTTGTGGTGCCAGGAATAGTACCAGTCAAGACTGAGTGTCAATGAAAACAAATTCAAATTCTTCATCATTGTAGCCTATGCATGATAAATTCTGTAATAATTTCCAGTTATGTTTTGAAATTTGACATTGATTTTATATTTTGGCTTATTTCTATAGTAAGAGATCTTAGTAAAAGTTCCCATTCAGGCCTATTTGGTACTACTGGACATTGATGGATGAAAGAACTTGAAAGTCATCTATAACTTCAAGTTGTAACAGCTTGAGTGCATGCACAACCCTGGAATTTCCAGCCTTATTGGTTGTGACATTAATGCCTCATCTGGATGTGTTCTCATCGTATTTCTCCAGTGGAGAAATGGTCCAAGGAGCACAGTTAGCTCTGCTTGACCAGGAGGTGTGAGGGGCAGTGTGTGCAGGGATGTGAGCAGGGAGCAGGGATGTGAGCAGGGATGTGCCCAGGGATGTGAGCAGGGATGTGAGCAGGGATGTGAGCAGGGATGTGAGCAGGGATGTGCCCAGGGATGTGAGCAGGGATGTGCCCAGGGATGCCCAGGGATGTGAGCAGGATGAGCAGGGATGCCCAGGGATGTGAGCAGGGATGCCCAGGGATGTGAGCAGGGATGTGAGCAGGGATGTTCCCAGGGATGTTCCCAGGGATGTTCCCAGGGGGACACAGGGACACGGGGACATAGGGACATAGGACACAGGGACACAGGGACACGGGGACATGGGAGGCAGCCCCGCAGCCCCGGAGCGGGAGCGGGCGGGAGCCGGGCGGGGCGGGGCGGGCGGAGGCGGCTCCGGGAGCTCCGCGCTGCGCTCCGGCCCCGGGGACCGAGCGGAGCGGCGGGGCCGGCACGGACACGGACACGGACACGGAGAGCGGGGTAGGGAAGGAGCGGCGGGGACAGTGGCACTGGTGCCGGGGTCGCCCCGCCCCGGCCGTGGCAGCGCCTAAGGGAGAAGGAGGCGGAGGGGGCGCGGAGCTGCTCCGGCACCGGCGGGGCTGGACACAGGCTGGGCACCGGGACATGTGCAGGGCTGGATGCAGGGACGGCGCTCAGGTTCGCTGCTCTCTCTCCTCCTCCCTCTCCCTCCCTCCTCCCTCTCCTCTCCCTCCCTCCCTCCCTCCCTCTCCTCTCCCTCCCTCTCCCTCCCTCCTCCTCTCCTCTCCTCTCCTCTCCTCTCCTCTCCCTCTCCCTCCCTCTCCCTCTCCCTCCTCTCCTCTCCTCTCTCCTCTCCTCTCCTCTCCTCTCCTCTCCTCTCCCTCTCCTCTCCCCTCCTCTCCTCTCCTCTCCCTCCTCTCCTCTCCCTCTCCCTCTCTCCTCTCCTCTCCTCTCCTCTCCTCTCCTCTCCTCTCCTCTCCTCTCCCCCCGTTCCCAATGTAGCTCAGTAACATGTAGCAGAAGCTTCTGCTGCAATTTGTAATACGGGTTGTTAACGCTTGCTTTTTTCCCTCCCCCATTTTTTTTTTTTAATTCCCCCTGCCTGGGAAGGTTTTACTTTTAGGAATGTCCTTGGAGTAGAGATGGCAGATAAAGTGTGAAGTAACTTGCAGAATTGATTTCTCAATTACGGCGCGTCTGAAAATCAAGTTTGTGCTTCAGCGAGGGCACTGGGAACTTGAAGGTTCAGTGCTGCTTAGCTTAAAGCTTTGAAACACGAATTTGTGGGAGCAGAATTGTTTAGAAGATGCTAAGACATTGTTTTGAAAATAAATGTTTAAAACTTGAGTGTGATTATGATCTCAAAATGCTCCAGTTTCAGTATTTCACTTTTGACTGTGGCTGGGCTGATTAAATACCATCACTCTTGGATTTTGTTGCAAAAACATTTGTTTAGCGTAGTTTAACCACCAGAATTGTTTGTATTGTTTATCCTGCTATATGTACATAACCATGATATATTTTGTACATTATTTTGTATATTTTATGCATGTAGAGACTCTAAATTTCCTATAGGCTACATTTGCATTGTGTAATGCATGCAGATAATTGTTTTACCCTGTGAGTGATGAGCTTAAAATGTGATGCCATATCATATCACTCAGAAAACTGGAAAATTAGATTTGTACCACCGACTAATACTAGGGAATTTCTGCTTCAAATGCCATTTGAACAGTGGTATGCCTTTTACAGCGTTGTGTATATTTGTTTTTCATATTGCAGATGCCTTTTGATTGCAAGACTGCTGAAATGCTTTGAGAACTGCATCTCCTTTCCTAACCATGAACAGTTCAAAATCACCAGGGCTGGCTGGATTTGGAGTCTTGAAAAACTCAACGTGCCACACGGAGAAAAAGATTTCAGTTTTCTTCTCAATAATCTTCATGACGGCGGGAATTCTGTCCAACAGTCTTGCAATAGTCATTCTCATGAAGGCATACCAGAGATTCAGACAGAAATCTAAAGCCTCCTTTTTGCTCCTTGCCAGTGGCTTGGTTGTCACAGATCTCTTTGGTCACCTCATCAATGGAGCCATTGCAGTGTTTGTGTATGCATCAGACAAAGACTGGATTCGGTTCAACCAGTCCAACATCCTGTGCAGTGTTTTTGGCATCTGCATGGTTTTCTTTGGTTTGTGCCCACTCTTCCTGGGCAGTGTGATGGCTGTTGAACGCTGCATTGGAGTCACTAAGCCAATATTTCACTCTACAAAAATGACTTCTAGACATGTGAAAATGATGTTGACTATGGTATGTCTGTTTGCTGTTCTTATAGCTTTGCTGCCTATCCTTAGGTTTAGAGCCTACCAAATTCAAGCATCGAGGACCTGGTGCTTCTATAAAACAGAACATGTTGAGGACTGGGAAGACAGATTTTATCTCTTACTTTTTTCTTGCCTTGGGTTCCTGGCCCTTGCTATTTCATTCCTGTGCAATGCTGTCACAGGAATTACCCTCTTAAGAGTCAAATTTAAAAGTCAACAAAGACAAGGCAGATCTCATCATTTTGAAATGATCATTCAGCTCTTGGCTATAATGTGTGTTTCTTGCATTTGCTGGAGCCCATTCCTGGTAAGAGCCTAATGTATTTGCCAATGTTTAATGCACATTGCTGTATAAAAGTTACACTTTTTTGTCTCCAGGTTTTAAAGCACTGAAGTTGTGATAACAGCTCCACCCACTCATTGATATTAATTTTATAACATATTGCCCATAATGTATGTACCTATGCATCCATAAAAATCTGCTAGTTATTCTCCACTTCTGATCAATAGTACACTAAGCTAAATATATAATGATTGTGAGGAATGTATTTCTAGTGCTTTGAAGTAGACAGTAGTAGAAGAATCATGGCTAAAATAATTCAGAGCAAATATTGAGCTCTTCCAAAAATTCAGTGAAATCTAGGATTGAGAAGTCTTTTTAGTGTGTACAGTGTAAAGAATGTTTTTATTTATGACAGTCTGTTTGCTGTTATTCCAAGAGTTTGCTGCTACCTGTGAGCTTTGTTAGGGCAGATAACAGTTAAGAACTTAAAATCCATTATCAGAGTGTTAATGGCTTTGCTTTAGGGTCGTATTTGCAGTGGGTGGAAATCAACATTTGTGTTTGTAGTGTGGACAGATGAGCAGAGAGCTGCTGTGGGCAGGGGAGTGGGACTGTCCCTGCTGTGACTCCCAGAGGTCAGTGCCAGTGCTGGTAGCACCTGTTCTGCCAGCCAGCAGGGACAAGGGAGGTGATATGGGAAAGAATTTGGCAGCTCCAGTTGTATCATGCCATTATAAAGCTTTGTCTCCTTGTAGTGTAGCAAACTTGTCTGAAGAAATTTAGGTTATTTTTGCTAGAGTCAGAGGGTTTGAATCACAGGTCATATGGAATCTTAATTTCTTCTCTAGAAACAGGGTTTTCTGTACCTGAACTACAGATTCTGCAGTTTTCCAGTGATAAATAAGGAGCAGTTTTGGTTTGAGCTAACAAACACTGGCATTTAAATCTGAGATCTGTATCAGAGCCAGCTGTATTTCATCTGCTCACTGCCTATGGTAGAGTCTGAAGTTACCTGAGTTAGTTAAAAATTAGATACTGACTCTAGCCTGGCTGCAGCACTTTGGTCTATCTGCTAGGTAACATTTAATTAATCCAGT
Source organism: Muscicapa striata striata (assembly GCA_030060385.1). Taxonomy (NCBI): domain Eukaryota; kingdom Metazoa; phylum Chordata; class Aves; order Passeriformes; family Muscicapidae; genus Muscicapa; species Muscicapa striata. The sequence goes on from JAREIS010000086.1 coordinate 1,024,888, forward strand.
ATCTCAGGTTTCTAAGTGGAAGTCTAGGTATGAATGTGTGCAATCACTGAAATGCACAAAAAACTCTTTCACTTTTGTTGAAATCACCAAGAATTTTTCTAGTCTTGCTCTGCAGCATAGTTTAAATTCATTTGCCTTCTGTCGTGGCTGTAGTGTGTGGAGCATAAACAAAGTTGTCAGAGCAGCAGAGCAAGTTTTGTAAGGAACTTCTTTACAGTTACTTCAAATACCATCTGAAGTTTGGGGCAAGTCACAGAATGGTTTCAAAAAAAGCATCTCATATGATGACTTTACTTTCCATGAAAAAGCAGCATTATTATCCTATGGTGACATTTATTTTCATTTAAAATAATTGTTAAAAGCAGGGATTCATTTGGTTTTGAAAAACCCATGGATGTCAGAAGAGCTATAAGGTTTTTTTAGTTCAAAAGAGATACTTCACTTATTCAACACATCAAGGAGCACTAAATTGCCACTACTATGGTTGATTTTGTTATGCCATTCAGTTTTAATTATGATATATATTACATATATAAAATTATAATTTTAGAAATTGTGGTGCTTTGGCTCTAGATCTCTTTTGAAATGAGATGAGCCAACATGCCATAATCAGCCTGGCATCATGGAAAATAGCTCTGCAATGTGGACAAATTTTGGTTAGAAAGGAAAAGTTTAAAAAAAAAAAAGAGAGAAGTAAGTGTAGTGTGGGATTGTGAACAATTAGTGTTCTAGCCATAGTTTCAGTGGGAAATACAATGGAACAGGGTCCTTTGTGGGTGTTTCCTTTCTTAGCTGTTAGGATCATAGAATTTATATCAGTTAATTTGCTGATTTATTTACCCATTCCTTGTTTTACTAGCAACAGAATACAAACAGAATTACAAGTGTGGTGTTAATTTAGCAAGATTGTTTGGCCTGCAGTTGAATAAAGTTTTTTTTGTCAGGAATGTACTGCTGAAGTGCTACATTAAAGTGATCCAGGGTTTATCAAATTGCATGATTTATGACTAATTGCTGATTCAGACCTACTTGTCTGATACATCTGAGAGGTCTCAGGGCTGTGAAAAATATGGTTTACATTCTATAATACAATCAGCATGTACCAAAGTAAGCATTTCTTGACATGAATATGGGCAGGTGTTCAGAGGTGAAATTATCTGGAAAAGGATATAAACACATGCTTGTTCTGTGATCATTTGCTTCTTTAATTTTTTCTTTCTCCAAGCTAAGCCTAAAAGTCAGAATTTCAAGTCTAGTCTTTGAATTGTGAATTCTACCTATGTTCTCTGTCCCAAAGAGTATACAGAACAAAATGTTTCATGAGAGTCAATTGCCTCAAAGTAAACCAGAGTTATTAGAAACCAGATAAACTTCTGGAAGAGAAAGTGGAGGAAGGCAATGCATTTTATACCACATGTGGTTTGCAGATACAAGGGTTTGGATTCCTTTGGTGTTATTCCCCATCTGATGGGGGAGTTGAATTTATTTATTTCCCTTCTGTTTTTAATCTAGTCTGGTATGTCCATTGACATATGTGTATGGCTACCAAGTCTGTCCAATACTGTAATCCAAATGCAGATTTACTTCACTGTTAGATTTTAAATTAATTTTATTTTATTTTCCAAGTGGAGTTAATATTCAGACATTGTCACTGTCAAGTGATAAAATCATTTTCAGATGTCACTAGGGTCACAAGACCCTGGACTGTCCTTTATGGTGTCTGGTATGGAATTGATCTTGACTTTTTTATCTGCTCAGTGATAGTGAAGTTGTTTTGATACCTATTTATAGATGTGTGTAAATGTGCTTGTAGATACACAATATTATAAAGAATCATGTACAGTATTGTAATCAATCACCACCTCTGTCTTGAGATTCCTGAGGATTTGGATGGAGGGTTTTTCAAAAGCAGAGCCCATGGCATGGCTCTAGTGGAGCTCTCCCTGTGGCTCTTGGACAGATATCTCTTCTGATATCTTTTTTTTCCTTTTGATTTCTTTCTCCATGTCCTCTGTTTTTCAAAAATAAGCAGCTTTTTCAAGTTTTCTGCCACTGTGATAGAATCTTCCCTTAATGCAATATGAGAATGAGAGGTGCTCCCTGCTTCTTCACTTGTGGGGCAACACTGATGCCTTTTGAGGAGTTGAGAGCCGGAGAAAACTCACAAAAAACCCCAAACAAGTGAAATTCATGAGTTTTATAGTAATATGTATAGTCAGTGATTTGAAGAAGCACGTTTATTCTGACAGTCAAAATAATTTTGCATTGTGATGGATAATTCCAGGTAAATATGTACTGGAGATAGTAACTTCAATTTCTCTGTGTAGTGTCAACTTGCCTCATCCCTGTGAGAGCCCCTTGCTAAGGCAGAGCAGAAAGTTGGGCAGAAGCACTTTGTGACAAGCACCTCTGATGAAATATATTGTTATATAAAGCTGGTTTTTGGCTGTGACTTGACATCTGGCCTGTCATGAAACAGCTTGGTTTGGAGCTGTGCTTGTGTGAGCAAATTCTGACATTGCTATGTCGTATTCTCTAGGGCTCAAGGGATAAACATATTAAAAAATTTGGGTTTTTTTGAGTAGCAAAGTGAACTGCCAGTAACTATGGGCAGGAGAGATTTATTTGAGAGTAAATTTATTTACAGGAACAAATTATGATACGGAGAAACTTCTAATCTTTTTCGTGTGTGAAACACAGCCTGGGAAAAATACTTTTGCATTCAAATTATTCTTGTTAAGATCTTTTTCCATGCAGTTAACTGATTAAATTCATTCCAGTTTTACCTCCTCTCTGCTGCAGAAAATAGCTATTCCTGGTTTGTTTTTTTTTTTTAATTTTTTTGGAAAGAGCTCTGTTTATTTCATACGAATAAATCAACTGTTATTCAGTTGGGTTTTTTTACTCCTTAGATTAATTTTTATCAGTCCCTTCTCATGTAATCTTTTCTCTTTCCAATTTGTTATGCTAATTGTGTTTCCCTTGACTCGCTCTGGCTTTTTCTTGTCCTCAGACTGTCTCATGATGAGTGCTTTTTGTGCACCTAGTAAATCAGATTCTGATTTACTGAATCAGGAGCTGCTGGTGCTGGTCTGAGTGGTCCTTTCAGAGAATGTGAGAAGCTGATGTGCTGATTTCACTGGAATTCCCTCATCCATCCCACCCTGGCTGCTCCCCCAGCTGTTTTGGGTGCAGAGACAGGCTCAGGGCTGGGATTTGCTGGAGGAGATCAGTTTGTAGCAGGTTTTACACTCATTAACTTCTGGGCCATGTCCCTGTGTACAGTGTGAGGTAGTTGGATGTAAAAAGCAAATCCCTACATCTTGTTTGAGTGTTTCTGCACGTGTAGCCCTGTCAGGTGCTCATACCTGTGTTACTCCTGAAGTTTCTCCCTCCATTCTTGTTTTCTGTTTTCTTTATTCAGGTGGCATTTTACCTTTCTGTTGTGTTTATGTGTGCTCATATAGATGAGCTTGTTGCTTTGTTAATGCTGTTTGTGTGCCTTCATTGCTGCTTGTACTGCCCTTACAACTAAAGAGTTACTAAAATTTTATCCCTTGTGCTCTTGTGGCTGGTGATTTCTGACAATCAGAAAGTGCAGCTGAGGAGAAGCAGGGAGATGTCCCAGGATGCAGGTCCTTGCTCTGCCAGTGAGGACTCAGATCTCACCTGGAGCTGCTCTGCAGAAGTGTGGTATTTATTATCTTACTATTTATCAGTCAAAGCTGCAGCCACCCTCAGCTTGTTGTGCCTGCACAGGCACTCTCAACAGGGAGAGTGATCTTTTCTTTTGAAAAAGAACAAATTAGGCTTTCAATTTCCACAGGTGTTTTTCTGAAGAGTGAAGATGGGGGTACTCTGAAATATGTTCAGCTAACCTTGCAGCTTTGAATGCTGTTGTCAACTTTCAAGGACACTTACCTGTCCTTTTCAGGGCTCAGATTTTAACGAAGATAACGAGTGGTAATTGCTCTGCTTGTGCTGGCTTTTGTTATTGAGTTCTTGCTGGAACATTTACCTGCTGACCCTGCAGAAAGGTACCTCTATCTCTAGTCCAGAGCATCGATGCAGTGATAGTTATTGTTGGCTGTGGGTAGGTATTCCTCTTCCAGACCTTGCTGTGTCAGAGGAGATCAGTTTGAATTAATAAAATGCTCCCTAAGTTCCTCTGAAAACAAAATAAAATCTCGAGTTTGATTGTCTTTTTGATCTACATTAGAGGAAGGGCTCTCACTCCTATCGTGCTCTTTTGATTGCTTGCTGAGTTTCTCAATTCATCCATTAACTCTGTGCAAATTCAATTTCTGTTCTTGCTTGAGTTTCTCCTAGTGTCTAATAACTCCAGGTTAAATTGCTGGAAGATTACTGTCTTTGCTAATATTATGGCCCAAAAGGTATTTTGAAATGCATAACTCAATTTATGGGATAAGAGGAAAGAGAACACTCATTTTTATTGTTTTTCTTAGTCTCAAGACAGAAGTTTTTTTCCCCAGCTTAGTTTCCCCTGGAATAAGGTTTATTCAGCAGCTCAGATGATTTGAGTGTGCTTTTGTTTGTCCCCATGAAAATACTCCTGGAATGAATTAGCATGTATTGGCAGAGAGAGTAACAAAGTTGAATACAATGCATTTAAAAGTCCAATCCACCTACTCAGATGTGTTTCTATGACACCAGAAACCTTTGGATAAGCTGTTCATACCTTTCTTAGTATTGGCTGTAGAGAACTTTCTTAAATTCTATACTCTGAAGTGGCACAGCTGCCTAATTCCACCAGGTCAGATGAGAATTGGAATGGCATTAATTTTAGACTGTACCTCCCTCAAATCATACTGAATTTTAAAGGTGATATTTTGTTGCTCAGAATTGGTTTTTCCTATTTTCGTCTTTTACAGTACACAGAGATCTTACAGGCCTTATCCTTTCTGAGAAACATGAATCATTTTAACAAAAATATTTATAAGCATGGGCCAGGATGTAGTTATCATGGAGTGCTTAGGAACTCTATAGTAATTGTGGCTATATTTGTAATTCAAGTGTTTACTCCCCCTCCCAGAAGTCAGGGAACTGAGATACTCTCAGCAGGAAAGTGCTGGAGAAGAAATGGGCAGCAGTAGTGATATGAAGCAGGGGAGGAAGGAGGGCTGAGATTGACATATTGCCCTTTACCAGAGTCTTCTGGGGATGCATAAATATAGTTGTTGTTATCTGTGTTTACTTGTGCTGTTTGGAAAAATGTGCGTAAAGCCTTTGCTGTTAATGCAGTGCCACCAGAATACAATAATTGTTTGTTTTGGAGAGAAGTAGTAGGGAAGGCAGGTTCCCAGTCATGGGAGAACATGGCATTTTCAGAATAATGTGCTTCTGGTTTTCTTTCCTAATTGTTTCCTTCTTGATTTTTAAATTTAGATGTTACATACAGAATTAAACTATAAAACACAATATTTTGTTTCAAATAGACATCAGAAACTTTCAGAAAATGTGGGTTGGTTTTTTGTTTCAATTTTGAAGTTGCCATCACAAGAAATCAAATTCTGAAAACTTCACCAAAATAAATTTGCCATTCGTAACCTTTCCTTTCTTATTTCACTTGGTTAAGTTTTTGGATTCTCTGTCTCATACTAAAAAGTCAGTCAGTTTGACATTCATTCCATTGTTTGATATAAGAGAATTCTTCCTGTTTCCTAGATATTACACTTATTCAGGCATTTCTTACTTGAAAATGTCATACACTACATAGCTATCTTTGGAAAATGTCATACATGGCATAACCATTTTTGGATGGTTATTTTAGGAAAGCTGTCTTTCCTGACTATCTAAACACTTTAAATGGTAAAGTTGTTGCTGAAAAAATCTCAGGGAGTAATACACTCACATGGAAAAACTCCAGAAAGTCATTCATCCTCATCAGATTTAATGACAGACATCACAGTATAATATACATTCATATGTTCTGTGAGAGAATATTTATTATTATTATAATTATTATGGTGTTAAAGAGAAAGTGAAGCAGAAAGGAGTAAGTGGTAGCAGTTTGTTTTAGGATTTACAGTTCATGAGTGAATTGGAAATAAAATTGAATCCACCTTTTACCAGAGGTGTGCTTTTCAGAAATAATGACAAATAAATCACTTCTAAATGTAGACTTGATTTTTCTCTTCCATCCTCCTCCTGAAAGGTGGTTGAGCTGCACAGCAGGCCCCTGCAATCTATTTGCCAACATAAAACAAAAAGGGAATAGCAAATGATGTATTCCAACTTGGTAGATTTGTAGGGTATTAGTGGGAGAAGTTCTGTCGCTCCTAAATAAATTAGAAGATTTATTTAAGCATTTAAAATATTATTTTTTTCCCCCCAATGCTGGAAAAGCAAAGTGACAATGGAGAAGTAATAGGTCATTTCTAGGGTTTAAAGATTTATCCAACTGACACTAATGGAAGAATAAATGAATCCCAGGTACATATAGTCCTTACATTCCTAAATACTTGAAGATGGTCCTTATTACTATATTTACTTTTCTACATATTTACTTTATTTACTTTACTATATAATATATTACTATATTTTAGAGTATATTATACTCTATTGTTTTCTGATCCTTAAAATGGCCCTGTAAAACTTCTCTAGTATTGCTGGATAAAGAAAATTTTAATTCTATCCATAAAATAAACTTTTTTGTGTGAGAGGATTTTTTGTTACAGGCCTTGTTCTTAGGCAGGAATACATTCCTCACACTGTGGAAACAGGCTTTTTTGTAACTTTAACACATGTAGCTCAGGAAACAGGTTGTTTATTTGACTTTGGTATGGACACTATGTCTTTTCATTATGAAGTGAGTCATCTGCTGTTTCCAATGCTAGAATCTTTTCTATCCATATCCACAATGCTTTCCTTTCAAATGAGTTATCAATTAAGCTGTCAGAATAATTGCATTGCTAGCTAGTTGAAGTATTTCTTATTTTGATGGTCAATCCAAGATAGAAATTTTTTTTGATTATTTAGAAGAAACAAAGAGGTGACCTCGAATGTTTTATTCCAGCCCAGCACAAATTTATCCTACAGCAAAACTGATGGAAAATAGGTAGTGTCCAAATGGAAAGTTGATAAAAAAGAAAAACTTCACTTTCACTTAATATTTGCAAGTTCATGCCCACAGACCTGCCCCTGCCCTCTGGTTATGAGGCTTACTTCATAATTTCATAATTATTTCTTTCAAAATTTCTTTCCTTCAGTGAGAAATTGGCTGGTCACAGACTAAGCTGTGTCTGGGAAAGGAATATGAGAAAATATTTTTCTTTGCTTTGTGGAAAAAATTTGTGTTTTCTTGTTTTCTCTATACTTTTTGGACTTTTCACACCTCTTTCACACTTCCACAGCTTAACAATACCTTCAAAATGTTCATGCAATTCCTTTTTAAGGGGGGAAAATAGCGAGCCAGTGGATCCACTCTTAATTTTTAGTGGCATTATTATTTTATCACAGAAATATACAGGAGAGAAAAGGAGACTCCCTAATTCTTCTGCTACTTCTCAAGGGCTGATCCTGCCCAATTGTACATAAGGAATTACTACATGTGCTCTTAAAAGTGCCCTGTGGACTCTGATGTGGCAGAAAGCTGGCTCATATATTTTGTCTTCTTTTTTGAAATTGGCATTTTTTAATAAAATCACTATGCTCAGTTAAAATTTAATTGCTAAGCTAAGTGATCATCTGGTGTATAAACATGGAAGATACAGTTAAATGTTTTTCTTTTAGGAAGGGAAAGGAAAGCATTAGGGAAAAACATGTTGGAGATCTAGAACATAAAAGGCATTATGTGGTATAAGTAGAACAGTGTGTGTACTAATATTTTGATGGCAGAAGTGCTGCACTGCATATTGTTCTTGGAAGCTCTTGTCTTTAAACTGACTTGCAGAATCACACAAAAACTAAAATGAAACATACTCAGCTTTGTTACAACAAATGCTTGGCTTGTATTCTGCAGGACCAATATTGCAATGGTTCAGGCAGTTTGCTGTCAGGGTTTCTTTTTTAACAGCTCTACTTGGGAGATATAAAATGGTTCATAAAATGTGAAGATATATGCATTTTTATTTATTTCTCCTGCTACTTTGCAAATTTATTTTCTTAAGGTCTGTGTTTATAGAGTTTAGACTGAAGCTACTTTTGTAAGATGAAATGTGAAAGTTCAAAAAACTCTAGAAATTTAAAATAAGTGTATATTTTTTGTTTCAGTGGATTGGGACATAAGCAGTAAAGTTCTGCCTTGAAACCTCTGTGGTTTAGAAGAAGGGGATTTACACCTCAGGGTTCAACGTAGGCAATAGTGACAAAATACAAGTGTTCTGCAAATCCTGAAAAATCCATGGGCTTCCTTCCTTTAATGGAAATCCTCAGAACTGCTTGTAAGGAAATCCAAAGGAAGAGGAAGAGGCTTGGGAGGGTCTGCAAGGTTCCCACAGGGAAGTGGAGTCTGAAGGCTGAGCTGCAGAAAACAAGAATTTCCGATATTTGTCTGTTCTGCTTTCCATGTCACTCTCTTGGTGGCTGGGTTTTATCCAGTTTCCTGAAGTCAAGGAGACAACCTGGATTTAGAGCCTGTGAGGTGAAATGCATCAAAGTCTCATTTTTGTCTTATTTCCTAACTAACTCTAAAGTCAGCTGCTTGTTTTGCCTAGCTGTCCTTGAGTACCAACAGGAATGTGACTAAGCAGCACAGCCTTTGAGTCTATTGGTTGTTCTTGTGTAGCTCCAATTGGAAGGAAAATTAAATTAGTGCTGTTTATGTTTAGAGAGTGGTGTGAAGCCTTGGAGCAGTTTTTTTTTTTTTTTGTTTATTGCCCTGAGCTTTGTCCCTAAAGGAAATGGTAATTCTCTGATGCTGTCTGCTAGGTGCAGAATTGAAGAAGTCAACAATTTCAAAATGTTTAAAAAAATTTTCCATAGACTTTCTGGTGTAATTTGGTTGTAATGAAGCTTAAAATTGGACAAAAAGTATGTAGAAGTTTAATGTGTTGTGTCAAGTCCTTCCTTGACACAAATCTGATTTCTCTCTCTATATTTTTAAGGACACTGAATTCTCAGGTCCTTTCTTAAACCAACAAGGACTTATATGAGTCAGAGTAACTTTATATCTTTCAAACAAGTATCCTTGGTTTAAAAAATTGCTTTTACAGTTATGCTTTTATAGTACCTTTTCTAAAGAAAGTTTGAATTGTCATAGTTACATCATGTGATGCTTTTTAATTTTTTTTTTCAAACCAGGGAGACATCCTACAGCTGTCTTCATATAAACAGTGTATAAATCAGCAGAGTGCTACTTGGGTTCTTACATTTCTAAATATGTCAGAAAATGTCATGAGTTACGTTTATTATTTACCAACTGGGGATTAATTTTTTGAGTCATGCTGCTGAATCTGCATGAATATTAACTTCACTTGTGGGGATCAAAGGTGATTAGATGTGATGCAATAGTGCTGCCTCTTCCCCACTTGTGTACTGCTGCCTACAGAGAGCAGAATTCCTTTGTCATACCAACCTGGTGGGAAAGGAAAAAAAGAGTTTGAATTGGTTCCCTGACTTTGAACCAATTATTGACTTCTATTACTCAAATAAAAATAAATGAAGTGTTCTTTTTGTGCCCATGGAGGTGGTGGCTCTCTCAAAAGTCCACTTGGCACTGCACCAAGTTCTGGTGGCAGTTTCTGAGCTGATGACTTGAACCATTTCAGTGACACAGATTTCTCACACTCTGGCAGAAAACACAGACTGTCTGCTTGTTTTGCTATTTATTAAATAGCTGGTAGTGTATTAGTCCTTTTCATAACTTATGGTTTCAAACTGACTTTGAACCAGTATTTTAAGAGTTTCAATTTAAATAAATTGACTATGAAAATGTGATAGGAATAATAATTTATATTAACTTCATTCCACCCCTCTTCTGCTGAAGTTTCAGTCTTGTTCTAGAAATCAGCAGATGGTTTTAGAAAGGCTCCAGAATACAGTTTTTTCTTTTGCAGTTTTCTTACATGATTTTTCAGAAGATGTGAAGAGCCTCCAGTACAGGGCAGTCTCTTTGGAGGAGTGAGAAACTCTCACACTTCATACTCAAAGTGATGGCAACATGCCCTATTTTAGTGTAAAAATACTCATGCTCAGGGCTGCAATGAGATTCTCTGTCTTATTCCATTTCTACATGGAAATCTTGGCCTCTCAGAACTGAAAAAAGCTGGGACATTCTTTTATATTAGTTTTAGAGATATAAGAAAGAAAAGATTTTTAATGTTCTGCATAATGCTCCCAAATAATGTTAGTAATATGGTTAGGAAAATTGTATTTTATAAAACAAAATTTGTAGATAATTAGATTTTATCTTATTATTTCAAATCCAGGGAGGGACCTACAGCTGAGTTGCTTAAGAGTGTCTGTGTACATAATCACTACTTGCTGGGTGTGAGTTAGATGTATTATTTTTCTATGTCCAATGTTCAGAAGGGGCAACTGACATGTTCTGGATGAAGCTTCTCCAAGTGTCAGAATCCATTAATTATGTGTTGGTTTCCCTGATTTACTTCATGCAAGTCCATAATCAAAGCAGAAGTCATTTTGACCAGCAAATGAATAGATTCACTTAGAGGTGATTACTTCTAAATGCAAATTACTTCTAAATGCAAACACTTCTCAGATGTGTTCTAAGTAACATGAGAAAACAAGTTTAACAAAGTCTGGATGGAGCTAATTTTCCTTCTTAGCAACATCTACTGTGTGTTTTTCTGGACATGAAATTGCACTGGATTTGGCATTTATTAACTCCAGAGAATGTGAAAGAGGAACAACAAATGAATTTTTAAGTACATCAAGAGGCAGAGTAGTAAGCAGCATGTCTGTAGTAAGTCAAACACGCTGTATGGGATGAGAACATTGATCTGTGAGCTCTGTTGAGCTGGCATTTGCTGCCCAGTCCTGTCTGCAGAAAAAGGAGTATTCTGTCTGAGTTTGCCTTGTGGCATTGGACCTCTAATAAATAAAATGTAGACTGTCCTGAGAAAACATCCCCTGTGAAGCCAAAGGAGTTGTTCTAGTTTGGGTGGGATGCTGATGTCAGAGAGGAATGTGCCCAGTGCTTGTGGGGTGAGGAGCAGATTGGGAACTGGCTTGTGTTTGTGTTGGCTTGGTGCTCAGCCATTCCTGCTGCTGTTCCCAGCTGTGCTCCTGCCAGTCCCACCAGCTCCTGGGGGCTTCCTTTGCCATGCAGAAACACTCCATCAGATGCTCCATCAGACAGGTTCAGTGTCCTTCTGTGCATTCACTTTGTGCCATTCAAGTTTAAACTCAGATGTGGTGACCTGCAAGCTGTGGGATGGGTCTGGAAATACAGAGAAGCATTTAAAAATGAGTAGAATAGGTTTGCTGGCATATTGAGCTTTAGTTTTCTCTCTTAATTCATTATTACTTTTTAGTTTTCCTGCTAAGTTTCTTTTCAGTGCATCTTTTTGAAACTACAGCCCTGCACTTGGACAGCCTGACCCTACCTCTCATTGCCCAATAAATCAGTGTACTCTCAGCACCAGTTGTAAAATATCCTGTTTCTTAGTTAAATAACTGCAGTGCTTTAAAGGCTTTGGAACTAAAAGCCTTACAGTGTTTCATCTTTCTACCAAAAAAGTCTTCATGTGGTTTTAACATTAATAACAGGGAGACATAATTTACCATCTTCTGGCAGATTCCTGGCTTGGCAGATCAGGCTTCCCTCGCACAGAACTCAGGTTACAAAGCAGAGGGGCAGCCAGCCTGTAAAGGAGGTTCTGCAGGGCAGGAGTCCCAGTGCCCTGAGTTTCCCTGGGGTGAATGAAACCCTCTGTGTCTCCACTGACAAGTGGCTTTTGTCACCACAGCTTAAATTTTCCTACAGACCTCTGAATCCTCTGCTGTCAATAAATTGTGTTCTGCTGTGAATCTTCTTGCTGAAATCAAGGTCCTGTGTTCCTTGTGCAGCCTTTAATTAGCAAAATGTGAAAAAAAATAAATGGCTGTTAGAAAAATGTGCTGACCTTCAAGTGGATTCAGTTCTTGAGAAAATCCATTTCTGGAACAGTCTTGGCATGTTTTGTTAGATCAAATTCTGGATTAAGTTTTCACTTGTTGCTCAGGTCAATCCCTCATTTTGGAGGGTATTCCCTGGCTGGTTGCCAGCCTCTGCTTAAAGTTCAGCAGAAGAAATTCAGCAGAGGCACACACATGTCCTTTGTAAAACATTAGAGGATTTCTAGGGTGATAAATGTTGTGTGCCTGGAAGTTTTTACATTGCAATTTGGGATGCACTGATGCTGTGAAGGTGTGAATATTAGAGACAATGTTGAAACGATTTTACTCATTTACATGCTCTCTTTGTATGTTTTTTAAAGTGCAATTTTAAAATACTCGATTTTCAGGTAGTTTAGATGCTCTCTTGGTGTATTTTTTGATGCGTAATTCTGCAATATTCCCCTTTTCAGGTGACAATGGCCAGGATTGGGATAAATGCAGGTGGCTCAAGGGAGACCTGTGAAACAATACTTTTCTCTCTGCGAATGGCCACGTGGAACCAGATTTTGGACCCCTGGGTGTACATTCTGCTCAGGAAGGCTGTTCTCAAAAACCTGTACAAGATCACCAGCGGCTGTTGTGGCGTGCACGTCATCAACTTGCACATGTGGGAACTCAGCTCCATCAAGAATTCCCTGAAGGTTGCAGCAATCTCAGAGTCACCAGGAAGCTCCAAACAGATCAACCTGCAGCCTCTCAGCTCTATGGGACAATAAAGTTTAACTCAGTCTATGAAGGGATGATGGAGGCAGCGCTCCTGCACGGGCAGTACCTTGAAATGAGTTCCAAACTCAGTGGTTTGGCATTTGTTTTAAATTGTGAGTGGTTTGCTATTGTTGCTTACCAGTTTGGTGTTGCTACTCCTAAAGGTGCCCTTGAATGTTTTAATTCACTTCAGAATACATCCCTTCCAAAACTGGTAGTGGAATGTTAAACATCTATATTTTTTCCCTTCCATGTACTAAAGTGAAGAGGGCTTTTTATAACACTCCCCACCAAACCTTTCACCTTAACAGGCTTCTTATAAGTGCAGAAGTGATCTCCAGGATTATTTTTAAGAGGGGTAGATTTTTTCCTACCAGAGATACCCTCAAGTCCTTTGCAAAGTCACTTTTCTGGAATAAAGTCAAGCATCCTTTCCATAAGGGCATTCTGTGCTTCCAGGCATTGAATTTCCCAATTGTATATATAAAAGACATTTTGCTTATGTCTAGTTTATTAAATTATCCACCGTGTTTGGTTCATTGACTTGACCTCTCAATTATTTACTGTTCCATGAATTTTTGGGAGAGCTGCAAACTCTGCACCAGTGTTAGTGTTCCTTTCAAACCACTGGCAAAACCTGAGGTTCCCTGTGGGAGCACAGCAGCAGATGAGCTCAGCTTCCTTACAGTTATGTTTTGAGGTGTGTTGGTGAGCTTTTAGTCCTTTCAGCAAATTTTTGTTGAAACTAACAGGCATAAAGCAGTGGTTAGTCTGTGGAAGCAGTAGTTTTCCCCTCCCTCCCAAATCAAGGATGATTCTGGAAGTGTTGCCTTGGTGCATGGACTGAACTACTCATGTACATCTGCTTCCTTTGTAAAGGGTCATGAAAATGTGTGTGACCAAGTGGGCACCTCTGCAGGGAACTGCTTTGGGAGCAGGGCTTTGTTTGTGAAAACCAACTGAATGCTCAGGTTTTGCAGGGTCTGTGTCTGAAGAGCTGAGAGCATTCAATAACTTGAAGGTACCAGAAAATTTTCAGGACAGCTTCACATGGAAGGCCCTTCACCTTTAATGCTGCTAAAAGAAGCTTTGGTTTTTGTGACTGTATGCTATTCAGAAGCCAAAAATGAAAGATATTTTTTAAAGATAGGTCTATGTTATTTTTACCTACTTAACTTCAAATAACTACATTAGCAAAGTGTTGGTGTATTTGAACAGAGTAGTTAAAAACACATTCACTAAGAAGACAGTCTGAGGGACCAAAACTATTCACAAAGTACAAATTCATGTTGTATGTGAGAATAGCTTGCAAGTCAGAAAATGAAAATCCAAAAGGTTTAAATATTTCTTCTTTTTTCTTAGATTTTATTTTTAAAAGCTATTTCCTTTTTGTTTTAAAAAGGTTGAAAAATAAGTGGGTTAAATAACCCTGCAATGAAATGGCTTTATTTACCCTAAAGAATTTCTGTATGTGATTTTTTTTCTCAGCCATAAGGCTGATAAATGGTGGGCAGATTTGATGCTGGTATTAAGTTCTGCACTATTGCTTCACGTGAGTTCTGCTGAAATCTGGAAGCATTCAGTCAGAGCTCAACTTGGCTTTTTCATATTGTAGAATGTGATGTCAGTGTATCTGTTGACATAAATTATTTGTTCTCTATGGAAGATTGTCGTTTTAGCAGCTGCAAAATAGTGTTGGTCCATAAATTGTTGAGGTATTTGATTGGTGAATGAAGCTTGAAAATGTCCCATTTTGTTGTGTGAATAACTGTAACTTGTGTTGTTCATTCTGGTTGGCTTGTAAAACAATAAAGCAAAGTTTATATGTATATGTGATTTCTTATATTTTGTGTACTGATACACATTGAATGGAAATTGCAAAGTCTCATTAAAAGTTACCAATCTGTATCTGAGAGTTAAGGTGTTTTTGTGCAACAAAAAAAGATCCTAAGTTGTTAAAAATAATCCTTATGACAAAAACCATCGTGCTGGATTCAAGCCAACCAACACCATTCCCACATGTGGGGAGGCAGAGGGGAGGCCAGGGAGAATCCAGGGAACAGGTACCAGTGTGGTCTGAGGCAGACAAGTCATGTTCTGATGATCCAGGATTAGAAAATGCAAATAAAAGTGGAGCTGAGGCAGTTTGGTGTTTGGGATGAAACATTTTTATCCAAGTATCTGCCTGTATTTCACATAGACTATGAATCCTGGAAAAGGTGAGTTTTGCTGTTGGTATTTTGCCTTGCTCAGTGATGTGAGAGCCTGCAGAGGCAGCTCAGGATACAGTCACCCAAGGACCTGTTACCACTGAAAGTGATTGGATTATCATCTCATTCCTTTCACCTCACAGCAGAGCCAGCAACGTGCTGTGCTGTGTGATTAGCAGTTATATGTTTTATGGAATATGAGATTATTAAAAAGCAGTGGGATGGCTTCACATCAGGATGAGAGTATTGCCCAGGCAGGGAGCAGAGGACAGAGTGCTCAGTGCTGATGATCTCTTTAGAGGTTGGCTAATGATGCCAGCATCACGAGCTGCCTATTTACTGCTGGCAATAATTAGTGCCTCCAGAGCAGGCAGGGGCAGTGAGTGCTCTGGGGGGAAGAAAGTGAATCTCATTTCTGACTAATGACTGAGGAAATCCTTGGGGTGGGAGAATATTTTAATCTAATTGGGATTTTAAGCAATGTCAGGCCATATAAGGAAGCACATTATCCTAAAATGAGGCCCTAGCCTGGGCTGAATCAAGTGCTGAGAAGGGAAACCATCAGTAACCAATTGCTCATCACTGGGATTATGCAAATACCTGGAGTTTGTTACCTGGATACAAAGATGGAGACCGAGGGTTAAGATCTTTTAAATGTAATTCTTGAGACAAAGGGCCCACCTTGTTTGCTTATTTTCAGCTTTCTGTGTATTAAGTGTTTTTATTAGTTTAGTCTGATATGTTAGCAACAATTTCAGGAGCAGTAATGTGCCAGCTCTGTAGCCATGGTGATCCTTTAGGACAGGATGTTGGGACCTTTCAGATGTGCCTCACCTGCCAATGCCCTGCTCCAGGGTGCTAAAGGTCACTCAGCACTTCACTGAATAACAGCACAGAGCAGAAGGAGATGTAATTTTCTTGGGAAAAGTGCTCCAATGCCAAGGGAATTTACAATGCCTCTGGTGACTTTTATTGCTTCCTTAAAAAAAAGCCCAGATGCTCTTTGAGTTTTAACTTCAGCAATCTGCCACCATTGAAAATGGCAAAACTGGTCTTTCAGCAAACAACTTTCTATTAAGGGTTGCTGCATTATATTGAGGAAAGTATTTACTCTTTGAACAGATGATGTTTTCCTGCTGAATGTCAGTTAATTTTGATACTTACTAGGAAATTGTTAAATACTGTTTCAAGAGTGGAATAAGAGAGGGGCTGTCTAAAATGCATTTTGTGTTCTTGACACAACCCCAAGTTTACTGCTGTGGTGAGGAGTAGCTGCAAGGAAAAAAGCCAATCATGAGTTCCACTACCCCTTGGCCATCAGCTTGAATGGAGAGTGTATTTCAGGTGGAAAATATTGCCCATTAAAGCTTTTGTATTAATGCTTTGTATTCTCATAAAAATGCCTTTTTATAGGTGTGTTGCTCCTTCCCGTGGCTGCAGCAATGTGGGGAGTGGTGGTGACAGGTATTGTGTATCCCACAGGTTGTTTTGGACACTGGAGCTGGGCAAACAATGGGTAAAATATCACATTTAATTCTCTGCATGGAACAGCCACTCTCACAGCTTACTTTTTGGTGACCATTAATATATCCAGCTGGATAATTTGGAGGGAGATCTTCTTATGTCCTAAGACTATCAAGTAAACTGTTCTCTCTACACCAAACTGTTTGCTGTTGATTTTATTCAGTTGTTTTGGGAGCCCTTTGTGGAAGAAGCAGAAGCTGCACCTGCTTATCATTAGAGACCCTTGAATGTAACTCACAGATTCTTTAACTCCTACTTTCTTCAGGCTTTTGCAAGCTTTCCTGGTTATTTAATTAGGTCTCAATTTTTTTGGTGAAGGCTGAAAGACAATGACAGTTGCAGGTCTTTATTACCTGTTACTGGTTTGTCCTTGGTAAGTAGTAATCCATACTTTTTCTGGTTTTCAGTTCACTTTAATAGTGTTTGGGAAATCAGAACAGATTTGTAGTCTGACCCTTTTGTAGCTGGTGCTCTGCTATGTGCAGATGGATGCAATGAACTTGTGGTCCAGAGTTGCTGTCTCAAGTATCTTGAATGCTGTCTCTGATCCCTGAGTACAAAGTTTGGTTGGGTTTTTTTGTTTTGGTTTGGTGTTTTTTTTTTTTTTTTTTGTTTGTGTTTTTTTGTTTGTTTGGGGATTTTTTGGGGGGTTTTTGTGTTTTTTTTTTTTTTTTTGTTTTTTTTTTTTTTTTTTTTTTTTTTTTTTGTTTGTTTGTTTTTTTGGTTTTTTTTTGTTTTTGTTTTGTTTTGGTTTTTTTTTTTTTTTTTTTTTGTTCCCTTAAGGGATGCCATAGGAAAAGGCTCCATCTTTCCATCTGGTTCTGGAGAAAGGCAGAAGTGATTTATGTTTAGAAGAGATAGGCAGTGCAATCGAGGGATAGATCTGCTGGCAGAAAGAGGGATTTGAGCAGAGCCTGAAAACTGTGCAAGCCCTAAACCATTAGGTCTTAGTACAATTTATCCATAAGAAACAGAAAGCAAACAAACATAATATTTGCAGCAAGTCACAGGAAGAATTAATAGCAGAGAAATGCCAAAGGTCAAGTCAATCAGAGCTGCTTGCTGTAATAGATCTGACCCTCCTCGTGGGGGAAAAGGCTTCCTGTAAACACTTGAGGAACTCCAAGTGCTGATGCTTTAAGAACAAACTCATTTACTTCACTTGTCCCTTCCTACTGCCTCTCATAAACAAAATGACGTCTGAAGTGGTTGGACAATGCTTGAATATTAAAAATATAATTTCAAATGCAATTCAAAATTTTTTTATATAATTAGGATAAGTTAAAGAGTGACATAGATATATTAAATACTTGGTTTCTTAGTAACACATTCATGGAGTCTTTAAAAAAATGTCGTGTGGGTGCAGGAATAAAAACATGTATCTATCTAACTGTTTAATTTCAGCACCATGGTTGCAAAATAAATACTTTCTACAGAAGTTTACAAAAATAAATCCATTTCAGTTTGTTTTTTTAAGAAAAAACCACCAACCTTACTTTCAGTAGGAGGTTAAAAAGTTAAAATACTTGAGGCAAAAAAATTGTTACTGTAAAACATCTGTATGAAGCAGCTCCCCTTCCCAGCAAAATTTGTGTGTGTATCTACTTTCTTCTGAAGGCAGCAGCAGAAAAATGCTTTGAATTCTGTTGTAAATGATGCATAATGTATTTGTAATCTGAAACAAATTCTTTGTTGGATTGCATCTTTCAGTCCTGTTTTCCCTTGCCATGCTGGAGGCAGAGCTGGGTGCAGTGAGAGCTCCTGCAGGGGGATGTAGAAGGGGCAGCCTAGAGTGGAACTTCTGCAATGGCTCTTGGACAAGTGAGAAAGTCTAAGTTGAATTCCAGGATTTAAATTTATTTTTATAATTCCTGACAATCAGTGACTTCCAATAATTTCTAGGATAATACCTTAATTTTATGCCTGAAGTTCCCCAGGTGCCTGAAACACCACGTGCTGTGTGTGATACAGGCACAGGAGGAAGGTGAGGAAGACAGGAGTTTAATCCATGATTGCCCAAAGCAATTCAACCCCTGCTTTCTAAAAGGGTCATTTGACATTTTCCACCTCTGTTGAAGATATTCTCTTTTGCCTTTAAACTGAAAGAGGGTAGATTTAAGTTAGATATTGGGAGGAAATTCTTTCCTGGGAGGGTGGTGAGGCACAGGCACAGAGAAAATGTGGATGCCCCATCCCTGGGAGTGTCCAAGGTCAGACTGGATAAACTCTGAGCAATCTGGTGGAATGGAAGGTTATTTCCTGTTTCTTGCACAAATTCTCAGCCCTGTGCCCCAAATCAGACTTGTCATCAATGCAGCTAATTCTAACTGTGCTTGTGGTTGATATAACAGGATTTATTGTTGCTGTGCTTCCTTTTTGACACAAAATCTTTGGTGCACTCTGTATCTCTGGTCAGTTTTTTGTGGCCACTCTTCTTGCAGCTGTGTTGCCCACAGCCCTGGGACTCCAGCAGTGACCTCCTTCAGTTCCAACTTTCACCAGCCCAAACCAAATAACCTCTTTGACTGCACATCCTGGAACATTTAACAGAGCACATTAATGTTGCTGCTTTGTTGTTTCACATCTCCTAGAAGGGAATGGTCACTTTTATGAGAATGTGAGGGCAGTATCAAATTTTACGTGGTGTAAAATAAAATATCTCCTTCAGACCTGTCTCCTCCAAATGCATCAGTGTGTTACAGGATTCTTTGCAAATACTTTTCACCTGGAGATACTTTTATGGCTGTACTGCAGTCCATAGAATCAAACTTGCAGACTGGAGAAACAATTCTCATGTGTCTAAGAATTGCTCATATTTTTGTACAGAAATGTCAGTCCTTGTACATTAATCTTCCCTTCCAAGGAATCATTAATCACTTGAGGGAGAGACTAATGCTTTCCAGTGCATGGAAGCAATAAAACAATTTTTAAGTGTTTGCAAAGTTTAGTATTACATTTGTGTGGTATTCTTACTGCAATCCTATTCCTCTTGTAACCACTGTCAGAGTTCACACTGACTTTGATGGAATGGTTTTCAGTTTTGCTACAAATCAGAAAATTTGGCAGAGCTGTAGCAAAACATTCACTGCTTGAAGGAAATACTGATATATTTTGCAATTACTTCCTTCTAAGATAACTTACACCTTGACACAAGTTAATTCTACAAAGTATCACTCATTGCATCATTTCACTCCCAAATAAATGTTCACATTTCACCATGTTTAGTTGGTGGGTTTCTGCTTCCATAAGTGTCATCTTGGAAAATAGTTTATTTCCCAAGAAATAGTTTATCTGCTTTCAGTGATCTGAAGGAATGCAAGATATGATTTACAAATACATAGAGAAAAACCACGTTTCTCCCCAGAGCCTTTGCAAGGTATTTAAAAAAGTTACAATTTCAAAGAAGGTAACAAAAATTGCCAAGTGAAAGTTAGCATCATTGGTATTTAAAAAGTTACTTTTGTTCTTAAAACACTTCAGGTCATCAAGCACCAGCTCTGATTTTTGCTCTAATTGAGCAGGGGTGGCTCTTCCAACTTGCATGCCTCTTCTTTACTAAGATTATCCAACTCAGTGTAACTAATTTTAGAAGATGATATTTTTATCAAGGGAAAATGCATTATTGTTGCAGGGATATCCCAGTAATGAACCATCATCTATTATGTCAAAAAGCTGTATAGTTTTTTTTTTTTTTTTGTCAGCAGTTTGTGCTGTGTGTTGTCGTGCTGGTGCTGAAATGCCAACAGTTCATGATAAATGTCTGAGTTTAGGGTGGTAATCTGCAGAAAAATAACATCCTGAGTCAAAGCCTTGTTAAGGTTATATGTGAGAGCTGGTGGCTCCTGCCAGTGAGTAATTAATGTTGTAAGGTCATGCATACCATGTTTTGCTTAGTTAATTTTTCTTTGTCAGATATAAAAATTGGAAATGCCATTTTAATTTTAGAGCTGTGAAGAACAGGAGGGTCAACCCAGGATGTATGTGGCTGTGCACCAGATGTTTTCCAAAGAAATACAGAACTACAATAAATTTATTGTGTAAAAGTTTAACCATGAAATAGATTAGGAGTTACCAGTGATATTCAGAGTTATTACTGGCATACCACTGAGAGCAATAACTAATTATAAATGTTCCTACTTACCCCAAGTCTTACTGACTATGTGCAGTCAGAATGAAGAAATTTCTCAAGCAAGCCTGTGTGGAAGGCAGGGACACCTCTTGGGAGCAGATCAGGAATTCCTCATTTACTTGAGGCACTTGGTTTTCCTGCCTCAGGTGACTTAATAAAACCATCCTGCAATGTGGTCAGTAATTTCTTGTCAAGGAGCTCACCCAGACTGTAACAATCTCAGAGAGAGGTGAGTGCATCAGAGCAAAATTCCACATAACTTCAAGGGACATTAGCATTTTCTGTGGAAAGTGCTACTGCTATTTTTGTGAGTTTGAAGAGAAGTTACAGAAAGCCTGGGTGATTTTGTGATGGTATTTATTTTGTTATGTTCTACCTGATAGGGGAGAAGTATTCTTTTTCATTTCATTTGTTATGAAAGTGGGACTCATTTCTGAGGAGACCTCAGGTTCTATAAAACCTCATACAGTAATAATGCCCCTTCAAATGATTTATTGAATGCAAATGTTGCCCAATTGAGGCTGAATCAATTATTTTTACTCACATGAAAAAAGAGTGTATTGGGAATCATAGCCTTCTACAGAAGAAACTAGCACAAAAGCAATCCATCAGAAAGAGGAAAAAGCTAGCACTTCATTCAGCATTCCTATTGCCAAACTGTCTTCTATTTTCTATTTTTCATCTTTCCTCTATTTTTATGCCTCTTCTCCATTTTAATTGCTTTGTATTTTTGTTGTCACTGGTGGGGATTTATGGCAGGAGTAATGAGAGCTGACCCTATTACCCTTCTGGTGTGATTCTGTGTCCCAGCTCCTTCTCTGCTGCTTATCTTTGGGATGATGAAATGCTCATTTTCACTCTTCTGCTCACAAGCAGCAGCGATCAATGCACACTGTCTTTCAGAATGAGAAGTGATGTAAAAACAGGGAGCTACAGCAGAATAAACAAAGTGAGAAGCACTCTCAGTCAATGTCCATGCAGGGAGTGAGTGTGACTCTAGGAGGGTTTGCTTGGCCAAGGGAATCCCAGCAGCATTTCCCCTGCATTTTCCTTATGGAACAGCAGTGAGAACATGAGGGGGAATGAGAACTGTGCCACTGCTTAAAGGACTTTTATGAGCTGTGCTTGCTAATTTTTTTCTTTTTCTTTTCTTCCTCCTCAATATTAACAAACATTTATTAATGCTTGCAGACAAAATGAGAAATCATAGTGGTCATGCTCTAAAAATGGATTCTCCAATGTCTTTTCAAATTGCCATAAACTCTGCTACCAGCTTAGAGTGACTTGTTCTGATCTGAGGATGAGTTCTATTCACTGTGATGGATTCCAGTGGCTTGTTCTGATTTGGGGGTGAGTTCTATTCACTGTGATGGATTCCAGTGACTTGTTCTGATTTGGGGGTGAGTTCTATTTACTGGGATGGAATCCAGTGGCTTGTTCTGATTTGGGGGTGAGTTCTATTCACTGTGATGGATTCCAGTGACTTGTTCTGATTTGGGGGTGAGTTCTATTTACTGGGATGGAATCCAGTGGCTTGTTCTGATTTGGGGGTGAGTTCTATTCACTGTGATGGATTCCAGTGACTTGTTCTGATTTGGGGGTGAGTTCTATTTACTGGGATGGATTCCAGTGGCTTGTTCTGATCTGAGGATGAGTTCTATTTACTGGGATGGATTCCAGTGGCTTGTTCTGATCTGAGGATGAGTTCTATTTACTGTGATGGATTCCAGTGGCTTGTTCTGATCTGAGGATGAGTTCTATTTACTGGGATGGATTCCACTGCTGCCAACCCAGGGTGATTCACATCAGAGTCTCTCATGAGTGCCTCGTGTCTGCTGGCCTCACTTTAATGCCTCGAGTAAACACAAGAGCCCACAACTGCACAGTGTGCCCCAGATAAAAATAGATGTGTGAGTGGGGTTAAAACAATGATGCTCAGTTATGTCTCTGCTGCTCAAGACAGGATGTTCAAGTTTTCAAGAGGAAAGGAGGGTGTGGGTGAGTTCTTCAGTTATGGTTATGAGGGAAATTTCTCCTTATAAGAGGAGTGAGCAGACACCCCATTCCCCCCAGATGTATTAATTTATGCTAAACTTGTTCAATACTTGCTAACAGCTCTGCATGTATGAGGCATCATGCCACTATTTTACTCATCACCAAAAGAATTTGGAGGTTGCAGGAAAAAATGCAGTCACAGAACACAGACCCCACAGGTTTCTTGCTGTTTGTGCACCATTAAAAATGTATGTCTGCCACTTTTTTTGACTCTGCTCAGTTTTTTGAGTACAATTTATTTATAGTTAAAATAATTTTTAATTAAGAATTCCCTGCAGTGACAGGGATCTGGCAAATATTTATCAAAATCTTTGCAATCACTCTAAAATTAATAATCTCAGAACAAAATTTCATATTCATTAAAAGACTAATCTGACAGCTATCCTCTTGACACAACATGACAAAACATAAAAATAGATCCTTGGTTCTTTAAAAATACCCCAAGGTTCTAAATGAACCTGTTGGAAGGCTTCATTGTCTTTCATCCAACAAAAAAAGCACAGATGCCTTTTCAGTGGCCAGACTGGATGTTGTTATGCCAACATCCAAATCTTCAGCCAGCTTCATTCCCCCAGATCGTTCATTTTCCTAATTTATTCAAAATTCTTTGCATGATAATTCTAACCAACATGGATCTTTCTGGTTAAAAGCCTTGTGGGACTCTAAGCAGAAGGAAAAAAGCTGGGATTGTGGGGTGGGCAGAAATAGCAAGACAGAATGAATGTTTTCTTTAGGTAGATTTAAGAGGTTTTGAAAAATAATGAAAACTAATGTTTTTATAAAAAAACCCCAAATTTTGTTTATTTTCAAAATATTAATAATGGGCAAAATTGCTATTTAGCCCCAGCTGAGTACTATATAATGAAAAGTCCACTTGAACTTGAAAAATGTCATGTATTACTGGTTTTAAAGGTCATATAACCTGTTTGTTGTATCACTGCAGCACTCAGGGTAAAATGCCAAGTGTAAGATGTTCCCTAACTATCCACATTGTTTTTTACTTGTGGGATCTTGGGATTCTCAGTAAATGTAGAATGAGACACAGTGTTCTGAAGGCACTAGTGAGAATTCCTTTTACTAATATCTAGTTCTCTTTTTAATTTTTTTTTTATTCTATTTTAATAGAAAAATATTTCTTGAAATAACCTGAGAGGTGTGATACAGATTTATGTGAAGTGCAGCTTCCCATTATACTTCAGAATTCAAAGATGGCTGGAACACAATTTTATTTTTTCACTTGTTATTTGATATGGAAATTCAAGTGCTCTCCTCTCTGTTGATGCCACTTTTTCCCCCTCTTGTTCTATTTTTTTTGTGCCAAGAAATGTGGCTTTTGATTCTCTTGAACACTTAGGAATATATTTGGGCACTGGAGCCATGGAGATATTTTTTAATGATGAACACCTTATATTAATGTCATTATTCTCAGTGAGAAGATAAAGGGATTTCCTTTCAGTTATATGTCAGTAAATCTACAGATGCTTAATGATACAGCAGTCAAAACAGGCAAAGAGGCTCCTGTGATTTTCATTTTAAAAATACTATTCAAACTCAGCCACAAAAAGCCCTATGAGCTTTTATATTTGAAGAGCAAAACACCTCAGGAAATGAAGGGCTGAATTTTTAAGTCTCCAAAGGCCAGAGAACTCCTTTCACATCCCTCCTCAATCAAAGTGAGCTGATCTCCTTGTTACCATCACAAGCTGTGGACACTGTGTGCTACAGAGTGAGGGTGTGAGGTGAATAGAGCAGATAAATCCCTCATGCCTTGAAAGAAAAACTGCTTGAAATAAAAAAAAAAAACAAAAACAAAACAACCCTGAAAGTAAACTAAGGGAGACCTTGTCTCCACTGCTTAAGTTGTGTTTGCTTGTGGGGGGACAGCCCTATTTGTATAAGAGCAGATTTTATAATTCAGAGTCCAGGTTTTGAGAACAACAGGTGCTAGAAGTGAATCCCTTCTCTGGATGCCTTTAGGAAATGCTGACTGCTGCCAGCAGGGTGTGGGCACCTCAGCCACAGCTCCACTCTCTAAAACATTGACTTGTTCTTTTTTTATCTGCCTTGGAATAATTTGTTGAAGGCAAGAAGTCACTTATTTGAGCTGGCACAAGAAAGATAGGTGTGTAAATAGGTATTAATATGCTTTAAAATGGCTGTTAAAATGAGGGAGGTATGATTAAATCTGCAAAAAGGTTCAGTCTTGGATTTGAGTCTGTTCTCCCAGTTATAGAAATAAAAAGCATTTAATGGAAAAAGAAAACCACACCATGCAATTTAAGGATGTGCCAGCACCACAAGATCTCCAGTGTGGAGTAATTGGAGTAATATACCTTAATAATAATTAATAATACCTTATCCAAGTTCAAATAGTGTAGCAGGAATATCAGGAACAGTGCTCCTGCAGTAGGAAGCCTTGCAAGGCAGGCAGGGATTTTGTAATGGAATCCAAGATATGGCTTTGAACTCATTCAGGAAATTGGCTCATAATAAATGTACATGGTTCAAATGAACATGAAAGAAATTAATATACTGTAAAACTGACTCATTTGGTTCTGTGTTCTAGCTGAATTGAAATGATGGAGCTTATAGGTAATCTAAGTAATATCCTACAAATAATTGTACACAATTGTATTACTTACTGGTAGATTTAATAATTACAGGAGAGATAAGATTTTCTTGCAAGTCCTTTCCATGTAATTTAATGCAGACCTCTTGTTAGGTTGGATTTTATGGGGCAGGAATTCTGAGCCTGTTTCTAGCTCCAATGGCAGAAGAAACCTGCCTGCCTTTGGTTATTTCTTTGCTACAAATATGAAACAGCAGTGTAACGTTGACTGAAGTTTGAAACATGAACTTTTTGCTGGAAATGGTCGTGTTGGATGGTTTCCTGAAGGGTCTTCTTGGGACACAAAATCAGCTAAATTGGTTCAGCTGTCTGTGAAGACAGGACTGGGGAATTATATGTTTATTTGGCTCACAGCCAGTGGGAAAAAAAGGTAAGGATTGTTTTGTGGTGCACATATACAGGAACCACAAAATTTGGCTGCAAAGGCTGTCTAAATCATTAGGAATTTTCTAACTTCTAAGCACCTGGTTTTAAAACCTTAATGTCTTTAACAATTTTTTTATCAGTTGTAAATGTGATAAAAAAGCTTGCCTTCATGAAAAAAGTTGATTAATATAAAAGCCAATCAGAAGGTGCCTGAGGTGTTCACTAGAAATGAGGTTTGAGCCCAGGTTAAAGAGCAGCACACAGCTCCTGGCCCTTGGGGTGCTGCTTGCTGGAAGCCTGAGCTTCAGGTATGGGGTAAAAATGGAGGTAAAATGGTGTAAAAACATCTTTTCTTTCAACAGTGAATAATAAGATCTTTAACAGGAGAGCCTCCATCACTGAGCTACTCCACTGATGTAGTTATGATGAAGAAGTAAATTGATTTCTGTATTTTTGGAGACAAAATTTTTAAGCCAAAAGTACAGTTTGTTTTTTGAAAATAAATCATATTTTTGAGCACAGTAAACTTCTAGAATTTTTTGTTGGAGAGGAAATGTTTTTTAATTCTTAAAAAATGCAATTTCCTGCTCCCTCTGCATCCTAGTTCTACAGAATAAAGTTTAATTAAACTTAAAAGTTTAAATTAAAGTTTTAATGTTTAATTAAAGTTTAAGATTATATATAGAGAAGAATTTAGGAATAGATGGAAAACTTTGATTTTAGAAAAAAACTTGTTTCAGACTAACTTCCCCCCCCCCCAAAATTTTATCTGCTTTCACATAAGGTACTGCTAGTCCCATAACTGCCAGCAATAAACTAATCACATCCAATTATTTATAATCACAGGAGTATATACTTTCTTGGGATCATACATCAAATGATAATGAACATGAAATGATAAAAATTAATAGCAATGTTGAAGTAGTAAGAGACAAATTATTTAAGCAGTTTTTCTCTTGAATGAGTATGTCTGTACATAAACATGTGTACACACACAGAGACATAGATGTGTATAACATGGCATAAAAGTTTATTTTAAAAGAATTGAAGAAAGCTCCAAGCCTTCCCTTTATAATTATTAAAATGGCTTTTTTGTCAAGAGAAGGAACACATTCTATGTGGAACAATTAATTATGTGAAAATCTGTGTAAATAAAATATATTAATATAAAGTCATCTGGCTGCAGAGGGAAGAACAAAACATTTCTGTCTCCTGTAAAAAGAATCTTATTTGCATCATTTTAGCCTGACATATTATTATCTTTGTCTGAAATAATTTTATTACTTATGTTGCAGGTTCATCCTGGAAGGTTGTTTTGACTATGCACTGATTTCAATTTACCTAATAAATAATTTCATTGTATGCAATTTTTAACCATATTTTTACATAGTTATAATTAGGAAATCACATGGGAAATGTGAAACTTTGCCTGTAGCAGTGAAGGCATTACACTTTTTAGTTTTAAATACAGTAAAAGATGATGATATTTATTTTTCCCTGCAGTCTGATCTTTATTAATTTTGCTACTGTTATTTCTAAATGAAGTTTGTTTTCCATTTTGCTGGTTGCTGTCATAGAAAAAACCCCAACACTGAACATTAAAATGCTGCAGCTGAAGACCCAAAGCCTTTATCTTATAGGAATTTTGATGCATTTTGAATCATTGTGTGTAATTTTGTAATTCCTTCAGCTAAATGTTGTTTTTCAGGTAAGCCCATATACACATGACTTAGACCAGGAGCAGAAAGTTTGAATGTGTTTTGCCTCTTTTTGAGATAAGAGGGAGGATGATTTCAGCTGCTTTTCTTCCAAAAAACATTTTATTAAAAATGTTGGGTTTTTTCTACTTTCTGAATCAATATTTTTGAACATGAACATGATAGCTACCTCTGACCAGATGCCATTGGTTTTCCTTTTAATGTTGTGAGAAGTGTCTTCAGACAATAGGAGCAATCAGCAAAGTGCTGGTGTGTCCAGCTCTCCATTGTGGAATCCCAAAGGACCTCAAAGGGAGTGCACTCACACTCAGGAGACTGTACAGATAAAAATCCTCATCCCAAACCCAAAACAATTGAGTGTCATTTTCTTTCCCATCTGCATTTACAATCCCAGCAGGATGAAGTTCATAGCTGAACAGATGGAGTCACTAGAAAATATCACTATGTCTGATAGATTTTGAGATTATGACAGGGTGGTTAAAGCCCAGCTGTCAGCAAGAAAATCACAATGAAAATCACTTATGAATCCAGGATAACTGTAGTGATGCCTTGAGAGGCTGCCTAGAACAGAAGCTAGTGTTGAAGGAATAAAGCAGGTATTTATTAAAAAGTGGAGGCAGTGGAAACTTGTTCCCCATGAAGAAAGATGGAATCATGAATTGCTGCTCTTGTGGGACCATCAGTTCATCTTGTTCATTTTGCACCAGTGATAAAATTCCTCACATGGAGAGGAGCAGCTGAAATCTCTCTGGGTGATGGCAGGAACAGCTGGAGATGTGCTCTGTGTCTCAGATATTTAAAAAGAAAAAATCAGCTTCTTTTTCCAAAGTCCTGGAAAGGTCTAGAGCTGAACAAGCAGACAAGCTGTTGGTCATACTTTCCATCTGATCTGCAGGTTTAATGCGTAAAACAGGAAAATCCCTCTCAGTAAAATGATTCTCAAGTGTGCCTTAAGCATATTGTATAATTTTTAGGATGACTGAAAAATTCTGAATTAAAACCGTGCAACCAACTAACCAACCACCCACATGTTTATGTAAAACAAAGCAGAAAAAAATATTTAGGTCTTGTTAATGATCCAGAATATTTTACTGGACCCTGTGTCAACAAATCAAATGAAGGGAGGTTTGGAAATTTGACATGATATGTAAACAGAGCTGTACCAGGGCAGATGGTGAGGAAATACTTTCTTCATCCTTTTTGAAAGAGAATGGGAAAGTTACTTTAACCTAATTTTATTTTGGTTTTCTTTGCATTGCCTGGAAATGTGAAATAATGATGGCTTTGTAGAATGTCTGTATAATAACATCCCTGACAAATGCAAACCAGGTAGGGCCTGGGTAGTCACATAAGACCTAAAACTTTACTGACTCAATGTCCTCAAGTTCCACATTTTAGAGGATAACTCTAGTCACAACCATTTTTAAGCAAATCTGACTGTGGCATGTCATATGTTTTTCTTATTTTTACCTCTCTGATTTATTTACAGTGTATGTTTGCTCTGGTATATGAAATATGGTTTGTTGGTAAGCATTTGGAATTGCTCTGCAGCTGAATTTTATATCTATAATAATTTCTGAAATGAATTACAAAAGGTTCCTTTTTGTAGCATATTTAGGTATCCCCCAGTTGTTGCACATGCAATGGCACAAGGAGCTTTTATCACCTGGGAGATACCTGCTTGATTTTTTTCATAAATTAGATAGCTTACATTTTTAAGAGGGAATTTAAAGATCAAGAGGTATATTTGAAAATACTATTTACTGTTATATTAGCTTTAAGTGCAGTTCTTCTGTACTTGCATTTTCTCAGTAATGTGATCAGATGTCTCAAACAGTATATTTCTGTTTTTGAGCTTTCAGTTAAATAAAACTTACTTAGTTTGCTTTGACATAGAGCTTTATAGTTTTTTTTTGCAGTTTGTAAAACATTAATAAAGATGATTTATCCACTTCTGTCAGAGAATTGGATAACACATTTGAAATGACACTGTGCTGAGAGCTGCTTAAATTCCTGCCACTGCATGACAGTGTGCTATCAGATCTGGCAAGTACTCCATTATAGTGTCTTCCAGATTTGAATCTATTTTTAACTGAGGCTTCAAGGTGCCTGAGAAAAAAGCATCTGTTAGAATGAGTTGGTGGACAACTGAATTGTTTATATTTATTGTGCAGGAACAACATGGTAAAGTCCAGATAATGAGAAGAATTAGAAATGTGCAAAGATCAGTTGTGATCTGGAAACTTTTTGGCACTTTGGAGTATTCCTTTGGCTTGGCATCTGAGTCTGCTTACTGTGAAGCCAAGAATGTATGCCTTTAAATTTAAATGGTGTACTGCCTTTCAGATTGTAGTCCATTTGTCTTCTCTTGTAATATTATTCACCAGTTACTGAAAAATTCCTTGGAGTTACTGTTACTCTGCTTATCCTTTCTGTTTATGCTGTGAAAACTCTGTTGATATTCCCAAATTCTTGAAAAGTGATAGAATCCTTTGAAGTTTTTGCATCTTCCCCCAAATACAGAAATTTATTTAGTGATACTTTACCCTTTTGTTTTGTTTTACAGTCTTGAAGATTGATGTTCAATTTTCTCTCTTTATCTCCCACAGTATTTTGAATTCTTTCTTGTCCTTGGTGTCAAGATTCTATTCAGCCTTCAAACTTGACTAATTTTTGCTTGCCAGCAAATAATTCCAAAGATTTCTAGTCCTTCTGAAAGTCTTATGGCAGACCCAAAATGTAATACAGTCTGAAAGAGCTCAGAGTCTTTACTTCTAAAATAGTCACAGTTTACTTCCATTTTATACTTTGTAAAAAGATATCTTGTAGGTCTGAGTGTGGTAGGTGTTGTGTGTCAGATCACAGTATTGCAGTTAATTGTCTGTCTAAGCAGACAGAAAACAGCTTCAGAAATAGAAATAGCCAGATATCAAACTATCTTCTGCTTGTCTTTTCCCTCTCTCATTCCCATTACTTGCTGAAAGTCTCTGCTCCTGCTGTTCCCACATTTCATGTTGCCTTAAGGCTGTTGGGACATTTTTTAAAAGAAGTCTTAGCTTGCTTTTGCCTGCTGTGATATGTTTTTCCACAGTTTCACACGGTCTGATGTAGACTTGCTTCAAAGGATTTCTAAGCTGCTATGTCACTTGACACTTGCTCTTTCAGTCTTCTTCTGTTTCGTGTCTGTGATTTTGTTTTTGCTCACCATGCACAGGAGATGGGCTGACATGGCTTGACATATGGGGAGGGACCTTGGCCTTTGAGACACAAATCTGTACCAGCCTCACCATCTGGGAGTGCTCCAAGCAAAAAGGAGCAAACATCCACCCCAAGGAAGCAATCCCCAGCACAAAGAATCTGCTGCTGACAAGAGGAATAGAATGGAACTAGAGGAGGTGGTCAGACACAGTGACAAAATAAGTCAGAAAACCATACCAAGGCAAGCCCAGCAGGGAATCACAGATTCCTTTTATTTACTTCTTGTCTCTGGTGTTAGAGGAGGGAGGTGGCCTCTAACTGCCACAGCAAAGGCACAAAACTCAAATTACAAATTTCTGCCATGTGTTTTGTAATGCTTGAATATAACACTTAAACAAATTTGGGTGTGGAGGTTTTACTGCTTGATGAAAAGACTAGAACCGGGTTATTTTCTTCTGTTCTTTTTGTCGGTAATTTTAATAACTGTTGTTGTTTTCTACTTGTGCTGTGAGTTAGAGTAGTAAAGAGCTGTTACTTTTACCTCCTTATCTCTGCCTTGAGTCTTTGATTTGAAACAGTTATAACACTCGGAGGGGGGTGAAATTGATTTCTCTATTTCAAAGGGAAACTTCTGCCGTTTATTGGCAGAACCCTGTCCTAAATCCAGGACAGTTTTGTAATGCTTGAATATAACACTTAAACAAATTTGGGTGTGGAGGTTTTACTGCTTGATGAAAGGCTGTCATGGAGATCATCAGGTTTCTAACAAAACTGAATCACGAGGGTATGATCAGTGAACTGATGAGTGGAATGCAGGTGTTTGCAACAATTGCTTGCTTTGCTTTGGCCATGTGATTTACATTTTGTGCAAGAACTTTCATAGATTTCTCTTGAGAGCTTCTCTATGCCAGCAGTTGCCTTTTCACAATAGCCCATTTCATGTGTTTGGTGTGGCTGGTTCAGTTAGCAATTTCACTCCTTTTTATAAACTAAAACTCTCTGGTCCTTCCAATCAGTGAAAACACTCTCCCCAGCCAGCATCTCCCTCTTTTGTGTGGGGACCAGAATGAAATGAAACTGCAGTGAGAAAAACGTCAAGACAAACTATTTTTTCCTTCTGTTTAACTTTCTTCTCTAAATCTGTCTTTTCTCCTGTTTCACATTCTCTCTCAACTCTTCCCTGCTTCATTTTAATTTCTTCATTAGAAATTTAATTTCTTAATAGTTCCCAGAAGTTCCAGTAGAACCATACTGTCCTTCAGAACCAATGAACAGATTAAAAAAAAGAGGAAAAAGAGGGTATAACTTTTGCATGCTATGTGATGTATATGTATATATATAACATATATATGTACAAAAATGTTTAATTTTTCACTTTTCCTTTTCCTGAGCAGCAGGAAAAAAAGGAATATATACATTACATGGATACAGAAGATAGGGTGAGTTTTCAGTGTTTTGATACCATGTTTGTGTTTGATACACACAGTGACTGCTGGGATATTTCCTTCCTCATGATAAAGGTAGCAGCTTCATGGCCAGTTCTCACTTTTGCTCTGCCCTGATTCAGATCCACGTTTCCCTTTGATTTGAGTGCACTCTCTGGGTTTTGGCATTCATTTCTTCATGCTATTTTGGCACAATTCCTATGTATTAAGTCTTGGAGTTAATAATATATTGACTATAATTAATTAATTAGTGGTGTATTTTTTATTTCTAGGGGACATGATGGATAGTTACACGGTAATGCTGCAATAGAGAATGTGAGGCAATATGGTGCTGTGTTGAAATAATGCCTTGAAACAATATAAACACCTGCTTCCTACTAATTATGAAAAAAAGCATGGGTTCTTTTGTTTTTTAATCTTTGATTTCAATGCTCTGACCTGGCAGTGGTCCAGTATGTTAGAGTGGATACCTCCAAAATGATTGAAAATTGCTTCAAAACATCTCCAAGTTATCTTTTCTCTTTGCTAGGAATTAAAAAGTATTGTGACAGATTCAAGATTACACAGACAAAAAAAAGTTTGGAGAAAATTTATAGGACCCTCTGCAATCGACTTGAACTGCCAGAAATGTAAGTGGGGAGCAAACACAACAAGCCAGTCTAGTGCATTTGCATGTCTAACTGTTGTAGTAAGAAAAAGTGGACCCAGTATTTATTTGGAATTCAAATTTATTTTCTCTTCTCAGCCCTGGCTACAGTACACTCATTTGAATATCTCCTGCTTGCTGAAGGAGCAGTTTCTATTTGTTATACACAAAGCCCTGTATGAATTATCTCAGTCTGAACAGAAATTAATGATATCACTTTTTTCCAATGTCTCAGACAAACTGTATATCCTAATACTCTGAGTCATATCTGATATCCATTTAAACATAGAGAATAATTTCAAAAAGGAAGTTCAGCTGAAGGATATAATTTGTCATGTTTTATATTCTCTTCATAAGGATCAGAGAAGTAGTTTAAAATTATCTTTTTGGGGAAAAGGCTATTAATTTATTAGTAAAATAACACTTTTTCTACCTTAGAGGTGTTTTCTATTACATATGTGAAGGAAATTCCTACATCTTTGCATAACATTGATTTAGGATCACTTATGCAGGAGAAAAATTTTAGAATAGTAGAGTTTCAGGAAGGATTCAGAGGACTCACAGCATAGAAACAAGACTCATTTACTGAATTTTATCCCTTAGGACTGGCTTGAGAAGTGGAAGATAGGAGTTATTATGGGTGGAGAAACCTCCACTCTGTCACTGAATTAAGATAACAAGGTTGACACATTTTGTCTCTGAAAGAACTGACTGGATGCAGATTAAATTTGTCTTTCCAATACTTCAGACTGTATTCATAAAGCCTGTGTTTTACAGCCCTACACAGATGCTTTACATGGCTGTAAGAAAACAGTTTGTGTATTATTGATAGGGAAATTCATCTCATGGAAGTGCTCTATTCAATAAAGCCATTGGGATAAACTAATTAGCACATCAAGACTTAATGAGCGACAAGACCAAACCAATTATTATGTCATTAATTAGTAAGGCTTAGACTAAGAGGTGATAAAGTGTTTTCACCTGCTTAGCACAAAGCCCTTTGCAAGTCAGCATCCTTTTTCCTCTGGGAGACACTGATGTGCTGAAGGTCAGTCAGTTAAATGGAAATAGAACATGGTTCTGGGCCCAGTCCTGTGCCCAGGGCAGGAACAGCCCAATTACACTGACTGACCTTTTCTAGGAACATTACTAAAACTAATATTATGGATTGCTGCTGGAAAACATTGACTTCATAAGCCAATTCCATTTCAAATTACTTTTTTTTACAACCAATAATGTTTGGTTTCCAGTTACCATGAAATTACTCTTCAGCCTTGGTCAGAATATTCAGCAGTGGAAAAATGATCTTTCCTTCATTTCAGAGGAGTTTCAAGATGTCACAAGTTGACGTGGAAAACCCAGATGTTTTTAATTCTGAAAATTGAGAAATAGATTTTGAACAGGAAAGTTATCTTGTTTGGTGTGCATCCTCAGGAAGAAGGAGAGCAGAACATTCCCCAGTTCTCTGCCAGGCTGTCATTTATATAGAAATATGAGAGGAAACAGTTTTGGGGCATCTGTGCAGAGCTTTAGGAAGATCTTGAAGAAATCAGAAGAAAATAAATAACCACTACAACTCTTGCATCTTTATTAACTATTAAATCCTGTATCAGACCTCTCAGAGTAAATCAGATAATTTACATTCTTCATAACCTTTCTTATGAAAGGCATAAGAGGAACTACAAATATAACCTACCAATATAGAAGCTCAAAAATTAACACAGTGGTTAAGAAATGCTGATTTTAATTTCTGCAAAGATGTATTTTTAATTTTTTTTTTTTTTTTTTTTTACCCCACTCTGTGCTGTGACATACTTGGATGCCATGCTCAGCAAACAACTCTCTGGGATTTCAACACCAGTGTGGAGGAGAACACTTCAGCTTTGGTGGTGAAATGGTTCACTTGGGATCTGAAGCAGAAAACTTCCTTGGAGGACAGGCTGCTTATTGCAACAAGGTATGTGATGTTTCCCTCAAAAATTTGGGTGGGAATCTACTATTTATGACTATGTAAAGATGTGGCAAAGGGTGTGAGGGACCAAGAGTAAATAAACATATTATCATGAACTCTGACCTTAGGATCCTGATGGCTTTAATCAGAATTTTATGTGGCAATATTCTCTCTTTTGGGTGATGTTGCCAAACTTGATCTTTAGAAAGAGCATATCATTTTCCTGCTTTCTAACATATGAATGTCTAGTAAACTTGTAAGCCATGTTTTTTTGGGTAGAGAATTTCTTTTAACCTGAAAATATATTTAGAAATCTGTTTGAAATGCATGATTAAAAGTGGTGGCCGTGTATTATCAGATGATAATTTTATTTCATAGTGATGTTTTATCCTTGGTTGAGGAAAGGCCTTTGGATTTCCTCCAGTACTCTGTGGTTTTCTTTTCATTCTGAAGGGCTCTAGAGTCACATCAAAGCCATAACAAATTACTGTAATTTGCTATAATTGAGCAGGACTTCTGTATTTTCAGTGGGCAAATAGTTGGCATGATTGAGATGCTGCTGCTCCTCTCTCTCTGACAGCACCAGCTCTGGGCTGAAATCTGCCATGCATCACCAGGAGTTTCAGCTGATAAGGCTTGGGTGGCAGTGAGGGGAGAGAGGGGATTTTTTTTTTAGTCTGGCTGTGTTGTATTTCACTCATGAGGTTTATGTAGCACTGAAGATGGTTTTTCCCTGAAAAATCCCTTCCCCTCCCTTTTTCCTCAGCCCTAAGCTGACTGGCTGAGGTCTGGGTTCCCTCCACCCTTGGCTGAGGGTTTGAAAAACCCTGGGCCCCCAGTGCAGCTCTCTCTCTCTTCCCCTAGAAGTCTTTGATAATAAAGCTCAAAACTCTCCGGGGAAGGGAGCCTCTCTTGTTCTTTTACCTCATTCCTGCAGGGCTCTGGGTGTCCTCCTAGCACTGAGCTAGCCAGGAGGATGTCACTGTCTGTGGGGTCTCCTGAGCCTGGGTTCCCCACAGCACAGGACATGTTGGTGGTTTAGAGTCCGTGTTCTTCCCAGCCCAAACACTGAAGAAAATGCAGAAGCTGTTTTTCATGATTTTCCAAGGTTGTTTATTGTTTCTTATCTAAGGAATTCTTTTTCTATCTAACAGAGATCTGTTCAGCACATCAATCCAGGGCAGAATGCCTCCCCTCTGGGCAGGACTTATCTTTTATACTCTAAACTACAGACTTAATATTTACAATTACTTTCCAATACATTACACTTTTATTACACTGTCCAACTTTCTCCCAAACCAATGGTGCCATCCTGACCCAAAGATGGATGGCATAAAGAAGAAAGAACGCCATATCACACCCAAAATCCTCCATCTTAGCCACGAGCCCCCTAATATAAACATTCCTAGAAATCCACTTTTCTGCCTTCTAACAATCTAATTTAAGCTCATTTTTTTGTGACTTGTAATTCTTCCTGCAATGTTGGCAAATTTCTGCAGGGGCTTAAATCCAGCCCCCAAGATTCCTGGTATCATGTCAGGGTCTCTGAGTCTGGAGGCACCCAGGGAAGCCAGGGGAGCACCCTGGACTGCCCCAGAGGGAGTTCAGGTAACTGCAGCATTTGGCGCCCAACGTGGGGCACCAAGCTGGCTAAAAGGAGAGGTGCATGCAAAGGGGGCTGCAGAGGGGAGCACCAGCCCCTTCCCACAGGAGAGTTTGGACCTGCTGGGAGGCTCTGTCCTGCCTCACAGTCACAGAGCTTGTCCTTGTTTCTGCACGTCTCATTTTCCATTCTGGTCACGGAGTTGCTCTTTCTCCATCTTGGCTGTGGTTGTTTTTGTTTCATCTTGGGTGCAGCTGAGGCTTTTGCTGTGCCTGGTTCTGCTGCTCTCAGCTGCTGCTGTGGTGGTTGCTGGAGCCTGGGAGGGGACAGTGCTCCTGACATCCCTCCTGGATTTTGTTTCTGCAGAAATATGTGATGAGCTCCTAAACAGAGGTGTGAGCATCTGTACACTACACCTCAGTGAGACAGAATGGAGTATGGAAAAATCAAAAAAACTTTAAAATCTAATGAAGTTTAAAACTTCTAATGAGCCAGGAAACTATGATAAAAAAAAACAACAAAAAAACCCCAGAAGTAGTTTGCCAAAAATGAAAGGTGAAAGTAGAGTTTTCTTTTTCATCCTCTATTCTCAGTGCAAACTTGTTTTTTTTTTGGTTGCAGATGAGCCGCATTTCTGTAGAAAAATTCAGTTTTCAACCCATCTCTTTAATCAGAATGTCATAACACAATCTAATTTCCCAATTGCTGATGACTTTTTTTTCTTTCAGTTCACATCTAAGTTTTCAAAAGATTTTTTTTCCTCCATAAGTAAAAGTTCTCACTGGCAATTCCTGAAAAAATGTTACTCTTATACTGACATGTAAATTATCCTTAGCTATCTGCTTTAGAGCTCAGCATGTCTTGGTGATGAATATTCAAGTGTTTTCTGCATTGGGACTTGCAGGCAATGCCCTGTGAAGAAGTGAATTTCACTTATTGCTCTTTGTTGTGCTCGTCAGTGAAAGTACCAAGACTGACATAGTTGAACCAGAAGTGTCCAGGCACTTTCCTTACAATTTCCCTGTAAATTTTGAATTCTTAAACCAGCCCTGGAATTGTTACACGAATCCTAGCTAAGAAAGAAGGGTATTTAGTGTGTTCTCTAGAGCCCAAAGAGTTGGTGACATACCCTTTAGATATTTTGCTATTTTATTTAAAAAAACCAAACAAACAAATTAAAAAAAAAAAAACCCAGAAAAAAAGAAAGAAAAATAATTTAACTCATTCTAATAACCTGGGCAGTCCTTTCTTCCATGTATGTGGAAAGGGGAAAAAGCAGAATATCCAAACATCTGTTTGAAAATGCTGGAGAAGGCGAGGGATTTATGTATATAAAAGCCTGTGCTATCATGTGCCTTGAAAAGCTCACTTGACCATTTTAAGTAACACTTGAGTAACACTTCGAGAAAATATTTTCCAGCTGTTGTTTCTGTCTCTTCACTTCAAAATGTTATTTCTAGCAATATTATTCAACAATTCTGTTGTATGCTGTGAAAATCTCTCATTTCCTTCTTCTGCAACTTTTCATTTTGCTGACTGTTTTTGCTTTTTCTAGGGAATCAGAAAATAGTGTAGGTAGGAAGAGACCTCAGGAAGTTGCTTAATCCAAACCATCAGTCTAAGTAGGTCTAACTTTAGATCCTGTTGCTTAGGGCCTTGCACAGTCAATTTCTGATTCTCCTCAAGGACGGAAATTGTAACATCACTGTAAAATGCTCTTTGATTTCTGTGGTGCAGATCTTGGGCTGAATGTATTTTAGGAGAAAAACCAGTCTAAGACTCAACATTCAGGTGATTACCAAAGTTGAGATTCCTGTGATGAATCAGTGGCTTGGGAAAGGACTTTGATAAGAAGTTGGATTTTCTGTGTGGCATGATGAAAAAGTAGCACTCAGGACTCAAGTGATGTTTTCCTGTAAGGAAACAATCAGTACTGAATAATTTAATCACTATCTCATCAGTATTGCTGCTGTGTACTCCACTAACACCAGATTATTCTGAAAAGCCAATTTTGGTGTACAGCTCAGTAAAACTGTGTTTTATTTCATGTTTGAACTTTGGGGACTTTGATTTCAATGGGATATTGCTGTAATTTTGAAGAACATTTTAATATGTCTGTCTTTACTGATAGAAATGAACCTCAAAAATAAGGTTAAATGGATTAAATAGGATTAACTGCCCTACAATACTGTAAGATTAAAGCACTAGGATGTGCTTTTTATCTTGATTTTTGGTAGAATAAATGCTGGTTGTGCACATCTGGAAATATCTCAATGCAGTTATCTTCTCAAGGTTTATTCCTACTGGCTACATTTACACATCTGAACTCGTTTTAAGACACATTTCAGCTCTATAGATACTAGTGTACTAGATGTATATAAGATATTTGATTTAATAAATCTATTTCTATTAAGTTACTGTAAATTTCCATGAATATATAGAGTTGTCCCAAACTAAGCTATGATAATATCTTTTATAGATGAACTAAGGCAAATGACAGCACATTGGAAATGTTGTTTTCATTCCTCTGTGCTGCCATAAAGCAAGAGATGGCAAAACTACTTCAGACACAGAATCTAATTTTTAAAGAAGTTAATAATATATATGTTTGGTGATATTGTTGTTCTTTCCAAATCACAGCATATATCTGAGATGATTTTTCAAAGGTAAAACACAAATTTTTACTTTCTCACGTCTGTTTTGGAATTTGTTGTTTTCAGATGCTCTTTTTAGCAGTGGACAGGGCTGTATGGAAACAAACTTATTTCTCAACATTTTTCCTCCTGGGAGAGCTTTACATCATCAGGGTACCAGTGAGGGGTGGGACTGAGCATCTGATATCAGGAAATCCATTCAATTCTACTGTGACCTGCAGTGTGGGAAATGTGTAGTCACATTGCTTTCCCAATTTCTCTGTCCTGTTGGCTTCCTCCCAAACCAGATTTAGGAAGAGCAGACTCATCTGGAAATGTACTTTTTCTCGTTGTTCTTGTTTTTGCCAAATTTTCAATTAAAAGTGTTCAGCAAGCCAAGAAACCTGCCTCCCTTCTCCGCTCCCCCCTCTTTTTCTTAATATTTATTATGCTTTTGCTATTTGCAATATTTTTGTACTTATATAGCCTCACTTTATGCATACACACATATAAATATTTGAGAATATTTTCCATGTAAAGGCTTGATAGGAATAGTTCATAATTTTTAGAGAACAGAGAGAGATGCCAAAGCTCCTCTAATGGGGCAGCTATGGAGTTTATGCAGGAATGAGATTCCAGTCCTGAAGAGCAGAGCAGGCCTTTAAATGTGGATCTCTTCCACTCTGTATGAACAAACTACCATGTAGAATGTGTAAATTTGTCTTATCAGGAATCTCTGTCTTTTAGGAGAAGAGATTTGACATTAATAAGTGTCAAAACCTCAACACTCATGGTGAGTGATACTCTTGTCACTCATGAGCTTATTTTTCTCTTCTTCCCCCATAATTTTTTGGGCCTTCCTAGGAAAATGGGAGGTAATTCAGTTTCGTGGTGTTTTAAGAGCACTGCTTTAAAACACAAAGCATGTAATAACTGCCTCAGTAACAGCCCAGGACTGGTGGCTTTCACTGTTAAATGAGCAAAGGAAAATGGATTTTTCACACACAAAAGAAAGCTGCATAAGTTAGACCTTATCCAGTGAAAGACTTGATTTGATCACTGAAAAGCTATTCAGGTATTCTCTGTTCATTTACTTGTTAGTTTTTGAGGCAGAATTAAGTCATATGAGCCATTGTGCTTCCTGTAGGAACCAGAGCATTTCCAAAGAAAAGGACCTGAATGCCAATCTGACCTGTGGCCCTTCTTAAAGTGTTTAAATGAGAAAAAGAAACCATGAAGCATTCTGTGATCTTGAAAACGTTTAGAACTGAGATGTACTCATGAAGTCCTTTCCCTCTGCACCTTGAGGAGAGAGGGTGAATGGGCTCTTTGTGTTATCTCTGAGTGAGAACCCAGTATCATTTGAAATAGTGGTATAATGTATACTGAGTAGGGAGGAGGGATGATTTTTCTACCACGTGTGATGTGAGACACGTTGGTTAACATCAGGGAACTTGCCACAAAAAGCACAACTAGAAAATTGAAGGTAAAAAGGAAAATGAGCTTGTTGGGACTGGCATTGTAACACTCACTGGTAAGTGCACAAAGGAAAATTATTGCCTAAAACACCCCATGCAAGTGAGGGATTGATGCTCTACTTGAACAGTCTTCCAAAAGATGGCTTAAGTGAAGGGTTAGGGCAAAATAAGTGGCTTTGACAAAATTTCAAATTACTGTTTTATGCAGGAATAATTAAAGGGAATAAATACCAGAATTAGACAGGGTTTCATTGTAGAGAAAACAAGACTTTATTTTATAGATTAAACCTGTGAATTGCCTATGTAGCAAGATGAAAGATGCATATAGGATATTTGTGTTTAATAATTCTATTTCTAAGTCACTCTAGATTTCCACTAATGCCCACAGTTCTCCTAAACAAAGATGTGATAATACATCTTTTATAAAAGAACTAAGGCAAATGAGAACACATTAGAAGTGCTGATGTGCTGCTTTCACTAGAGAATCCACATATCCTTGAGGAGGTGAGGAGGAACTGGATCCAATGATGCCTTAAGATTCAGCTTTTATATTTTTAGGATTCTGTACTGTGTGGGTGTGTGACTCTGAACTTTATATAAAGCAAGTTCTCTTCACAGTTCAGTTAGATAAAACAATCCTTTTCCAGCCTGAAAAACAAGGGCACCATTGCAGCTTCAGGCCCAAAAGTGTAAACAGCTAATTGGGGAGGGCAATCTGGGACTGCAGAACCTGGAGCTGTAATTGGACAATTAACCCCTGCATGCAAATGGACCAAAACTTGCAAAAGTGTGAAATGTGTGACTGGCTGTGCATCTTGGGTGAAGCATGGGCAGGCTCTTGTACTGCCCAAGATGAATCCTTTGAAGGGTTTTTAATAAATACCTGCTTTATTCCTTTAACACTGTCTAGCCCCTGTTCCAGGGAGCCTCTCAAAGCATGACAAAGCCACAGTCTAGCTAGAATAGCCTTTATAAAAAGCATTGCCATTAGGGAAGTTTGGGAAGTTAAAGAAGGAATCTACAGAATTAGCATTTAGTGATGGAAATGGAAGGACTGTGAAGACACTTTCAGAACTTAACAATGTTCTGAAGTTCTTCATTCCATAAGAAATCTGAAAAGCAGGTTTTTGAAAGCAGTGATTAAACAGATGTAATGATGCTGCTGCTGCTTCAGCAGCTGTTTAGCTGTGGGGAATGGTACAGCATAACTCACAAAGTGAGCCAGGAGCAGAGGCATGCACTTCTCCAAATATTGACCCCAAAACATTTCACTTTAGAGCTCTGGTCTCTAGCTGCAAGGGGTCCAGAACTGGAAATAGCAACTGTGTATTTCAAACTATTGCATTTTCAAAGCACTGTTTTGTTTCTCTGGCACAATTACTTCATATTTCTGAACAAGCAAGAAGATTCCTTTTTGTAAAGCCATAGAGTAAAGTGCTGTGCATTTGACTGTGAAGACTGGATCCTGGCAGAGTAAGTCATGGTAGTACTGGGGTTTCTATTAAGCTTTCCAAACCCAACTCACAGCATTATACCCTTTATTATAATTCTTATGATTACTAGTAGTGGTACTAGTAGTATGCTGAGACTTTCTGATGTCCTGTTGAAGTTCAGTTTCTTTCAGTCTTCTTGACTATAAATATATTGGAGAGAACAAAAGGCAGTCTGAGACTGAACCTCATGTTGGGCAAAGGGAATAATATGTAGATACAGATAGGTCTCAGATCAAACAGGTAACACTAGAAATTACTTCCATCATGGCTCAGCCTCACTCTTAGCCACAGCAGTTCAGAGTATCCAAGGAGACAATGTGAACCCACTTTTGACATGTTTTCTTCACGTCTGAAATTGGACTGGTTTGTCTTTATTTCTCAGTACTGGCAATCAGAATTGCATGTTTGCATTTCTGCAATGATGGTTCCCTCAACTGCAGTGAGAAAATGCTTAGCATGCACCAGGAAGATGTGCTGTGATGGAGTAGAGTGTGTTGTCCTTGGACTCTGAGCTCTGTGAATTTTTTTCTTGCCTTTCTTGAAGTTCTTGTCAAAGGAGACTGCCCAAGATTTGGTTGAATCCAACATTCACAAAAAAATGATGCCTTTTCTCTAATCTCTGTAAGACAGGCAGCTAAATAGGTTAATGCAAGAACACTGGGAAAAGAGAGTCTGGAGATAGAGTAAGGACATTTATTGCAATTAAGAAAGGATAACTTTGAAATATTGAAACCAGAGTTCCCTGTCTCCCATATTTGATCTACATTAAAGGCTATTTCAATCTCAAATGTGTTTCAGAGATCTATTAAAATGATGTGCCAGGAACTAAAGACAAAATCTTCATCACATAAATGGAAAGATTTTTTTTTTTCCTGTAACTGCCAGCCTAGCAAATTAATTTTTGGCCCTGGAAGCCAAATCATGTTCTTTATTTCTATTTCATTACCAGTTATAAGTAGTTAGCAGGTCAAATTATGCTCCCACAAAAGTGTGCAACCTTTCCTGGTGTTCTGGTAGCATCAAAGTAGGAACAAATCTGGGCTGTTACCAGGCAGCACCTCTGATAGCCCTTCAGAATAACAGATACCCTGCAGCAGCAAAAGGCTGGAACTCAGTGGAATAGGAAATAGTCTTAGGGCTACAGTAAAGTTGTGGGCTCTGTTTTTTAAAGCAAAGAGTGGGGAAATAATTGATAAGTATGATACTGTTGGAATTATCTATGTTTTAGCTGCAGGCACAGATCAGAGAGAAGTTACAGACTGAAATTGGAGAAAGTGAACCTGGCAGGTTTGGCATCCCCAAAACTATTCAATTCAATTTCTAGAAAGGATGGAAAGAACTGCAGTTTCTTGTCTTGCCACGTGAAACAGAGAAGACCTAAAGATTGTGCCCACAGTGAGGGATTAGAAAAAACAAAACATTCCCTAGTGAAATTTATAATGGTTTTCTTTTATTTCAAATGTTCTCACTGTCATCATTTTGGAGCTCTGGATGCCCATGGGAAATAGGCATACCTGACTAATATGTGCAGCATAAATTGTTGCCACTCTTTTGTCCAAGAGACACATGAAGTGTGATTGGTACCCTGTCCTATTCTAGAATATCCCTTTGCTTTACCAAATCAGCATCACATCACCCTGAAATTATCCCAGCTCACCTGGGCTGAGACAGGCTGTCCTTCATCCTGCTGGCACTTCTTGTCGGAGCATTTTACAGTTTTAAACATTTTCAGTCAGGAAACTAGTAGGTGGCTATATATTTAATTCCTTGGCCTGCTTTGAATCATCTTGATCTTACCTTTCAGGAAGTTTTCTTATGGAAATTCTCCAGTTCTAGACCAGCAGAAACCTTAAAAAGAGCTATCCCTGAGCCCTGTCAATACAGCTGGAGGCTGCAGAGGGTAACAGGGAGAAATAGATTATATGTATACATAAGTAAAGTGAAACCAGAATATTGCAATTTATGCACAGTGAATAAGGCAAGGATATTGTATACCACAGCACAGACAATATACCATGAGGGCCATCTTGTGGTCAGAGAAAGTTTATTTTCTGTGAGCATAAGGAAAAAAAAAAAAACCTTCCAGAATTTTTTTTATGTACCTGAAGATATTGTCAGCTCCACTGTAATTCTTAGAACCATGGAATGGTTTATTTGGAAGATCACCTGGCTCCAACCTCCCTGCCATGGAAAGGGACCTTCCACTAGGCCAGGTTTACTGAACTTGGCCTTACTGAGCTCCTTGAAGGCTGCACAGGAGCAGCTCTCCAGCTTGTCCAGGTCCCTCTGGATGGCATCCCTTCCCTCCAGAGTGTCAAAATTGGTTCTGATATGCTGTAATGAATGGAGCTGCTCTGCTGCTCCGTTAATCCCTATGGTCATTAATCCTTGAGTGACATACAGGGTTAGCTGTGATCCCATGCCAATAAACAAAATAAGATGTTCCATGGGTTTAGAAGGCTGTTGTAGATTAATAACTAGAGTCAGAGTTTTTCCTTAGTGAATATTTTATGCCTATTTGCTTTGGAAATTTCTTTCATCCTCGATGTTGTATAAAAGTTTTTTGAAATCCATGGATTAAATACCATTACAGTGCTAGAGTTAAGAATGTTATTATTTACTGTCAAATAACAGTTCAAAAAAAGAATCAACATTATTTTCATAGTTATTATATGATGAACTCACTCTAAGATAGAGTTCTCAGCTGCACCCCTCTTTAGTTCTGTATTCCTATGTTATGTGTTCTTGATCACAGACTTAAAATGCTGAATTGAAAGGAGAATTGTCTATTAAAAATAAATGCATTATCCAACACAGACATGGAAAGTTGAGTAAGGCCT
The DNA here is from genome assembly GCA_030060385.1 of Muscicapa striata striata. NCBI lineage: Eukaryota > Metazoa > Chordata > Aves > Passeriformes > Muscicapidae > Muscicapa > Muscicapa striata. The sequence goes on from JAREIS010000086.1 coordinate 1,069,592, forward strand.
TCTCTGTATTAACTGATCTACTCAGAATTACTCAATTTCCCTATTTTTTGTGTGCTTCCCAGTGAATCCAGATGCCTCCCAAAGAACCCAGGAACTTTTCTTTACTGCTTTCCTAATGGGAACTGTCTGCCACTGGTGCAGGCACAGCTTTGCTCAGTTGATGGGACCATGATCCATGGTCGATTAACCAGGCTGTTTTGGTTCTAGAAAGGTGTGTTTACAAAAACCCAGCCCCACCATCTGGTGCCATTGGCTGTAGGTCTGCTGTAGATCACTCACAGTGAACAAATATTTTTCTCATTTGTCAGTCAGCCTTTGTCCACACACAACTGACTTTTCTAATAACATTAAGTGTTCCTTATTGTACTGTTTTACTGCTACTTATGGATTATTTAATTCTTTTAATGGCTCTGCAATGGTTCATTTGCTTTCTAAAATTATTCTTTAAAGTACTTGTGCAGATGGGGATAGACAAGGTTGGTTCCTCCTGCAAGGAGCTGTTGATAGATCCAGAGATGCTGGCTGCTGAGCACTGCTGTAAATATTCACTATCTCAGCTCTGCAGGCTCAGCCTCTTTGTGGGGTGTTTGGGAATATCTGACAGCACAGACTATAAAAGCACAACACTGGAGAGCTGCCTTCAGCTTCCAAATGGAAATGACTGATTGTAAAACTCACATTTTAATGGCATTGTCTCTCTCAGGAACATTTGAAAGTTAATCCAGCAGAGCCCCAAACAGATTTTATGGCCCAGGCACATCCATGGGTTGTAGAGGCACGTGTCACACACTGGCTGTGCCCCAATTCCCAGATCACAGCTCAGGTTGCACAGCTCTCTGCCCATGTCCCCAGCAGTCTCTGGAACCTGCCAGGACAGACCTCACCTGCAAGGAGCTTTCACCTTGTCAGGAAAGGCTCAGCTGGCCTTGATGTCCTGAGCTGTGTCACTGTCTGAGGGGTCTCCTGAGCCTGAGATCCCCACAACAGGACATTTGGGTGGTTTAAAGTTCAGGTTTTCCCAGCCCAATCACCAAAGAAGATTCAGGAGGATGTTCTCTGAGGTTTCCAAGGTTGTTTTTTGTTTCTTATCTAAGAAATTCTTTCTCTGGCTAACAGAGATCTGTTCAGCTTGAGATCCAGGGCACACTGCCTGCCCTTGGGGCAGGACTTATCTTTTATACTATAAATTACATACATAACATTTACAATTATTTTCCAATACATGACACCTTTATTACACTGTCCAACTCTGTCCCAGACCAATCCAGTGATGCCAGCCTGGCACTAACATGGATGGCATGGAGAAGAAGAAGAAGAAGGAAAAGACATACCACACCCAAAATCCTCCATGTTAGCTTCAAACCCCCAATAGAAACATTTCTAAAAATTCACTTTTCTACCTTCTAACAATCTAATTTATGCTCTGCTTATTTTTTATGACTTTTAATTATTCCAGCAATGTTGGCAAATTTCTCCAGGGGCTAAAATCCAGCCCCCAGGACCCCTGGGTTCCATGCCAGGACCTCTGAGACCCCTGCCAGGGGGGTCTGGAGGCATCCAGGGGAGCCAGGGGGACACCCTGGACTGCCACAAGCTGTGTGATGACACAGCCTGGCTCAGAGGAGCAGCCACCACCTCTGCAGCAGGGACCATGAGAGCAGAATTGCTGAGAATGGCACAGTGTCCCCTGGGGGGATGGATGTCCCTATCCCTTTATGTCCCTATCCCTTTCCAGCTCTTTCTGGCATTTGAATGTATTTAAGAATTTTCATTGTTTTAAAAAGCAGAAAGGTTTCTGGCATCTATGTCTCAGATTACACAAGTGTAGAATGCTTATTAGAGATATTGTGATTTTTCTTGTGATTCTGAATCACTGAGGATCTCAGAGATGGAGAACAGAGCCATGTAGGAAGTGCACTGGATATATGGATATAATTTGTGTACACAACATGTTTTATTACATTCCTGAATGGTCTGATAAGGAATAAAAATTAAAAAAAAACAAAAACAAAACAAAAAACAAACCCTTAAGAAATTCAGAGTAGAATTAGTTCAAATAAATGAGATTTTTCTTCAGATAAAAGCACAAATATTGAGATAGATATGCATATATGCAAAGCTGATTGATTTCTTTCTTTACTCCTGTAACAATCAGGATCCTTCAATTGCAAAATACCTGGATCTAAACTTGCTGGGGTCTGTCAGCACAGGCTATGTGAGGACTTGAGGGGGCATTTTGACACATTTCTGCAGCTTTTGGAGGGGTAGAGGTACCTGACTGTGAGGCCAATTTGCACAACTTGGCTTCAGGACTTTTTTATATGTAGTTAAGTTTTCCCCAGAAGATGGAGAAACTGATTTCCATTTTCAAAGGGACCTGTGCAGAGGAAGGAGGACTCAAAGGCCCTGCTTAGGGCAGCAGCCACATCTGGCATTTTTGGGAATGGGGGGTTCTTCTTGTGGATGGACTGTGCTGCTGGGTTTGGTGTCTTGGCCAGGAGAGAGTCAAGGCAAGAGCCTGAGTCCCCTTTCTGACCACATCAACAGGATTATTAATTCCCTTCTGCTTTTCCATTGCCCTGGAAGGGTGGCTGAATGGAAGCACTTCTCCCACTTGTTCATTTCCATTTCTGAGAGCATTTGCAGTAAGGGGTGAGCACACAGAATTCCAGCTTGGTGCTGGGTGAGAAAGCTGCTGGCTGCAATCACAGTGAGACAGACTCTTGACAGCAGACTTTGGTGCTTGCACAGAAAAACAGAATAAATAAGAAATGTCAGGAATTATTCTGATGACATGCCCAAAGCTCTGGGTGAATCTTGCCAGACCTCAGAGCAGATGTTTAATCCTCCCATCTCTTATGACATTGCCACTTGTTAAGAAAATGCTCCCATGTAAAGAAAATACAAGGTTTTTCCATCTAGAACTGTGCTGAAACATTTCAGAGTGTTTGGTCTGTTATTTGGGGACATGGTAGTTGCATTTCCTCCCTCCCTGTAGGGAATAATTGCCCCTTTGCAAAAAATACAGTCAAATATCTCTCTACTACAGTGTACACCCTCTAATGGAAGCCTCAGAATATTTTCATATCAATGATAAAGAACAATGAGCATGGACATGTTCCTTAGTATTAAAATGTTAGCAAAGATAGGAAAAATTAACACAGTCATGAATGAGGCCCCATCAAATTAATGGCTGAAATCTGGTTAATACTCATTGATATTTTTGATTGTGCCACAGCTGGCTAATATTTTACATAAGGATATTGTTCAGAAAGGGTTAATGCAATTGATTGATTATTATTAGTTACTTTTACAAAAGCAGACTGTAATGTTTTTTATTACAAATAGCATATAGGGGAGCAGTGTTAGCAGTGTAAATCTGTACCTAGTATTTTATATTGATCTACTTTTAGCTCTCTGAAACTCAAGAGCATTCATGTGTAAAACATGCTCTTGATATTTTAATTAATTAGCTTATCTAAACCAGTAATGGAAATTGGAACCCATGGCTTTGGTGCTGTTTGGTCTATTATTATCCTGCTCCCTTTTTGGCAAACAATGCACAAATTTCATGTTGTAATAACTCCCCTTGGATTAGCTAAGGAGCAGAAGGCAGGGAAAAGAGAAAGGATATAGGATGAGTGCTATGTTTGCAACTTGTGTTCACTTTTTTGTCCCCTGTGACAGTATGGGTTTGATGTAATATTTAAATACAAGCAAAGCAGAGTTATTGATACAATTTCTTTCTTGTGCCATGATCTATTTAGGCTGAATTCTGTTGACAGCTGAGCAGCACTGTTACCTGCCAGTATGATTACAGCAGCGTCCACCTTCATTTGCAAATCCAATCTGCATTTAATGAAATGAAAGATAAAAGCAACCTGGCTGAAAGTGCATCATCAGCACCAGCTTGCTGAATAATGGATTTGAACGACTGGAGAGAAGTCACCAAACTAGTTACAACATTGGAGTGAATCTAGGTCAGGGAAACTTCAGTGTGACTTATTGCAAGCCCATGACATAAATCATCCAGGAGAGGCCAGAGAAGATCAGATTCCAGCTTATTTATTGCAGGGAAGATTGGCATTAATGAGCTGGGGGAGCAGAGCCATCCATCTGGGATCACAGCCCCAGCACGTCCTTGGAGGGGATGGATGGTGCCTCTCCAAAAAACTGGAGCTGCTTGTGCAGCTGGGCTGTTCTGGGCTCAGCTGGCTCTGCCTGCTCTGGCATCTCCATCTGGGGATTCCTGGCAGTGGTACAGATTGTGGTGAGCCCAAAACCAGCCCTTGGTGAAAATCTGCCCTTCACTGCCATCCCTCTTCGTGGGCACAGGCAGAAAACGTTTCAGCTTTGGTTCATGTGGGTTGAATTATTGCTGTTTGCTGCCTTTGGGCAGGGAGAATTGAAAGTTTGTGGGCTTGGGACTAGCCTAATTTTCTTCTCCTCTGGGGTATAAATATTTAGTGCTCAGTTGGACAGGGAGGTTTTCCAGTGCAGTTCTGTTTTCAACATGATTTCTATTTTTGCTTCTATTTCTACATCACAAAATTTTGCACTAATGATTCTGGGTGCAAAAGAATGGAAGCAGTTGGGTTGTGGGAGATTGGGTTTCATGACAATGTACATATGTTATTTTCTTTCCTTCATCTGATTTACTTGTAAGGCCTGTTACCTAACCTGGCTGGATTTCCTGTTTTATGTTCTTGTCACAAAGTATTTATTTCTCTTTTGTCTGCACCCAGCACTTGTAAATGTCTTAATTTTCTTTTTTCTTTACATGCTCCTGTGATGCTTTATTTCATAAAAAGGTACACCTGGCAGGGAAGCCTTGATTAGCCCATCAGTTCTCATGAGTGTTTATAGAGTAAAAAGAACTTCCTGATGTTTCTGAAGGCATAAATGTGTTCAGCCACACCTAACATTCACAACTGTAAGTTATTTTAGTGGGTTTTTTTCAGGAAATTATAATTATACAACAGTTATTTCTTTCAAGTTTTACTATCACATGTATTGCAAGGCATGTAGGAAACTCTTTGGTTTCAAAAACTTTTGTATATTAAAAGGGCTATGACTTTGTTTGGTCATTCCTGCTGTCACAGTCTCTATAATGCTTGTCATTTTAATAAGATTTTAAAAATTAAGCTGTATAAAACACGCTTTTGAAGCAAGGAAAGAGGACTTGAATATACCTAAGCAGTGAAGATGGGAAGAAAAACTACATGAGTCTTACTGGAACCAGGATGTCAAAACTTTCAAGGGCCTGGCAGCTCTCAGCAGGACCTGAAGGGAGGGGAAGCTTTTGTTCAGGAGAGCTGATGAGCAGCTCACTGATGCTAATAGGGCACTCTTCATGTAGTTTGAGTTTTTGGACTTTGAATCAGGTCTAACATTCTCATTGAAAGTGTGATATTGCAATCCTTCTGTTGTCATAAGAATGACACCTTCTTCAGAGGAGATTATTTTCTTTTGGAAAGGGAGGGAGCCATGAAGGAAATAATTGAGGGTCTTAAATCCTGTACTTTGGAAATTCAGGTTCTCTTTATAATCCTCACAGAATGAGAAAAATTACTAGCAACTGCACAATACTTACAGCAGACTTGATAATGGAGTAATTATTTTACAGAGGAGCCCATTCTTTATTTCAAAGATGAGAATTTAATTCTATCTATACACAGCTTTGCAATGAAGGTAATAATTTCTACCAGAACATGTATGATTAAATGAGCAACTCGGTATAGAGTTGTCAATCTTGAATGTTCTGGTAGCAAGGAAAGAACAAGGACACCTTGTCTGTGATTATTGTTATTGGGGTGGGGGTGGACAGAAAGATCTTGTGAATATTGTCTCAACTCACCTCAGCTGTATCCTTTAGATCCACAAAAGAGAACTGGGGATAAGGGGAATAAAGAAGATAAAATGACTGCCTGCTTGCTGCTGAACAAACCAGTCCCTAGGAAAAATGATGTAGAAGCATAAGATGGGGGAAAGGCATGATCTGTGCCTGAAGAGAATAATATGGAAGTAGACAGAAAAAAATTAGTACAACTTAAAGTTTAAGGGAATAGCATTATCTAAAATTATAGTGCCTTGAAGGCAATAAAAATACTTTAATATCTTTTTTTCCCATTTTTAATCGGTGGGATTTTTTTTTAAATTAGTAAGAATTGGAAAAGCTAAGTTCTAATTATTTTTTTAAATATGAAGGCTAAATGATTTTATAAATACACAAGAATGGGCTATGAATCCTTGGCTTTTTGTTTGTTACATGTTTTAGTGTGCACATATGCATAGAATTGGTTATTAGGTCCTTAACATCACTGCCAGACATTTTCAGCCATCTCAGCTTTTCTACATCCCATTGTCTGATCAGCTAAAATCTGAAAAATCCCATCCTTTCTCTGGTGGTAGTTTTAAGAAGTGATGGGACATAATGAAATTAACATCTTCCAGTTTGTGCAGAGTAGATGAAGTCACTTCTTCAGAAGCAATTATTGCATGAAGAAATACAGTTTTCCAAAGAAATAGCCCTTAGAGGGAACATTTTCAAGAAACCCACAGTGAGGTCTATCACTGAATAGCTGTTTGTATTTATGAAATCATGCTTTATTTGTGAGAGCCACAGTGATGAGTTTCAGACAGAGAGCACAAAACTCCGTGGGGAGCAGCAGTGAGTGTGTAACCCCAGCCCTTCCTCTCCATCTGTAGTTTAGGGGACACACTTGCAAGTGACAGCAACACCAGAAATTAAAACATTCCCTTGACATCAGAGACAATAATTCAGTCTTTTTTTTTTACAGATGAAAACACAGACTCTTGCTTGCCCCAGACAGAAATAATTTCAGAACAGCAAATGTTAGGGAGCACTCCGTGGGCTACGATGAGCTACAGGTTTATTGCATTTTATACCTTTTGTATCATTTTATTTTGCCTGGATTTAGGGAATCTTGGAAAGATTCTTTTAAATTATCTGGGGCTGAGGGGAGATGATGTTGTATGTATTTTATACAAAGTATAAGCATGCTGCCACATGAAGATTTACTTTTTAGCATACAGGTAGATGTAGTCAAAGAGACCTTTTGATAGTACAGAATAAGAGTGTGGAAACAGCCTGACCCACTGGTTAGGAATCAACAATCTGGGTTATGCAAACCAAAAAAGCACAATAACCCTGTTTGTGGATGTTTCCTCATCTGGCTGAACAGCAAAGATTTATTCAGGCAAAGCTACCAGTATGAAAAAGAGGGCAAAGGGCAAAAGCAGGGTGTGATAGAAAAATAATTCAAACAAGAAAACCAGCAGCTGGTTTTAGTTGGGTCAGCCCATATTCTAGTTTTTGACACCCATGCACAAATGCAAGTTGGCTCGGAAAATGCACAGGTAAAATTGATGTGCTCCCTAAGCTATGCAGTGGGATGAAATTCCAGAATTCAAGAGGTTTTTGCAGACCATAAAAATATCAGTACAACAGTCTGCTCTATGATCAGTCTTCATAGAAATTGTTTAAAATATATCTATAAAAAGTTTATAAATAATGCAAAATATTGGTGAGGACATAGATATGATTTCACTCACTCAGGATTAGTAGTAGTCTAGTCTAGTAGTGTTTGATGCCTTTTTAATGCTTAAGAAAAAGTAATTGCAAAGATTATAAAGTCCTTGAGATTATTTAAAGATTTGCCTTGTGTTTCTTTTCCTTTATCTCAAAAATGGAGATAAAACCAGTTTCTTTTACTGGTTTGCCTTGTTTGTTCCAACTCTGGGCCTTGAATTTCAAGAACCATAATTTCTGTTCAGGCATCTCTCTGCCCTCAGTAGCCCTGACCTCAGGCTGGGGTTTCCAAGCACTGCAGCTAAAACTATAACAATATTAATGTTACCAGTAATAGCCAAGGCATCTGATGTGGGAATAGATCTGTAAATAATTTTTTTTTTCACTTTCCCGTTCAAGAGAAAAGAAGTATTTCTGAATTACTGGAATGTAATTTTTTTAATCTCTTCTTAGTAAGAGCAGTGTCTGTGGTTACCTCGCTGCTGCCAGTAAAGCCAAGTGTTGTCATCAAGGTCTGGCTGTTAGCAGTCATACAGAATAAAACTGTATGATGTTTATAGATATTTTATTAGTCAAAATTATATCCCAGCTGAAAGGTTTGCTAAAGACAAAATGGATTTTCATTTTACATTAAATAGGAAAGAGTGCAAAAGGAAAAGTATCCTATTAGAGACAATGCACTGTATGTGGGTTTATAAATTTGACCCTTATTTTAATTATAATAATAATAACTATTATTTAATTATATATTATAATTATATAAATATAATTATTTCAAATGTCCTTTCCCCCAGGCAGGCACTTTGGGTGGGAGGCAGAGAGCTCTGTACACCACACCAGGCAGGAGGAATGAAGCAGTGCCTCTTGCATGCTCCCCCAGTCTTGTGGTGCTGACCTGGAAATGCAACTGTCCAAAAAATCTCATCCCCACTTTAGAGAGGGTAAGATGTGTTAGCAAAGACAAGGGCAGATGAATTATAACATACTATTCCTTCTCAAATCATCTTTACTTAAAATCCTCAAGGATATTTATTCTAAAATTGTTTAGGTCATTCATTGCTGGATAGAGGATTTTCAATTTTGCTTTCTTTTTACTGCAACCTAATTAAATATTACTTGATATATAATATTACATCATACAGGGGGTATGATACCCCAATTAAATGGATGACTGCTGTAATCACAGAACATTTTTTAAATTAAATGGAAAAGTTTCCTGTTCCAGGTGCAGGCAGTACATGGATACCAAGGATATGTCCTGTTCCAAAGATAAATGCATAAGGATAGTGAAGCTGCAGTAGTTACTTTAGTGCTGCTATTCCACATAACTTCTCTGTGACCCAGGGAATACAACAGCTTGTACTTCAGTGAAAGAGAAGAAAGAATATCTGCACTGTGCCATGGAGGGGCAGTGCAGAGACATTCAAGCTGCTGCAGAACTGAAATAATATAATTGCACCAGCACATTGCAAATAAGGCTTGCCAAGAGGACTGGCAGCATTATCTAACCTAGTGATTATGGAGCTTGGCCAAGAGTGATGTATTCCTGGTCCCAGTCTCCCTGCCCTTGATTATTTCTGGCTTGTATTTGTTTTTTAATCCAGATGCCATCTGATGTTAGGTGTTTGAACATCCCAGGGAGCAGAAACTGAGTCCCAAGTCTCTTCTACTCAAATCCAGCTTTGTCCTTCTTTGCAGACCCTGCATTTTCCCCCAGGAAGCAGAAGCCACACTTTCAGCCCTTCTCAGCAGGGAGAAGCCTGGAATTCAGGTCTGCCACTTCCTGAGCAAATACTCTGTTGGGGTATTATGGGAAAGGCCATGTCTGTGAATAAAAACTTGGCATACATTTAGATTGCTCAAAGCACACCAAATAAACCAGGCTCTTCAGGAGGCACAGCTAGTTTGTAAATCCCAAGCAGCCTTTGTTGACAGAGAAGTGCTTAGATTGTCAGCTCAGCCTGGATTTTTCAGAAATCTAGTGCAAAATCCCTTTGTGTCTCCAGTTTTCATTACCCCCTGAGCTGTGAGGTGGAGAATTCGTGTTTGGCATTCAGGATGAGGGGCTTTGCCTGTCCTGAGCACCCACAGCAGCTGCACCCAGAGTCCCTTTGCTGCAAAAGGATTTGTGGCCAAAGAGCAGCAGCACAGTGAGAGCAGGAGCAGAGCTGGACTGTTGGAGGGCACAAGCCTGGCAGGGGACAGCACCCAGTGAATCAAAACTCACAACAGGATGGTGGATGTATCAAGAGGGAGAGCACAAACAGATCCCCAGTCTGCTTACATGCTCAAAAGCTGCTTCTTATTAAAAAAAAAAAAAAAAAAAAAAAAAAGAGAGAGAGAAAAAAAGGTTATAGCTAGAACACAGAGGTTAATTTTAAAAGAATTGTATAAGCCCAAATTTTATTTCAGGTCTGAAAGGAAACAGCCTTTTAATACACACTTGAGCAGCTAATGTCCCACCCTTGTTAGTTTCCCAAAAAGTGCTGCTTGTTGCTCACAAACTGAGCACTCAGAGCAGAGGCTGTGGCCCATACCTGAGCAGCAGGTAACTCAGTAACAGTGGCAGCAAGTTCTTCTGTGCAGCTCTGCTGCCCTTGCCTAACTGCTCAGGATGTCCTGGGAATAATGTCTAATGCCAACAACATTTGTGTCTTGGTTCTTGTCTCAGACATGTGAAATTAGAAAGCTTGATATGTCTGTCCTGGGTATTCAGAAACTTCTTACTTCTCTGGCATCTTTTCCCAGGCAGTATTAATTCTCCAACTGAGTTACACAGTGGTTTATACATACTAAATCTATTTATGTGCTCGTAGTATAAGGATTGCCAGGGCTTATTTGCATTTGTGGTTTATAAAACCTGAGCATGATTTCCTGACAGTGTCCTGTATTGTCTCCTGACATGCTCTGAAAACCAACCTCCTAATGACTTTTAGCCTATTCCTGAGGCTGCTTACATCATTGTAAAGTTGTTGAGTTACCTCTACCAGAGCCAGCAGCTCACTGTGGTATTTTACTCCCTTGTGAGGTGGAACAGCAGCTCTTTTCCTCAGCTGCATTAGTGTCTCACTGCAGATAACTCGGCCCAGATTTACACAGGTGTTGGATGTCACAGCTGCATGTCCCAGTGGCAGCACAAGGCATGTGGGAGTGCTCAGTGCTGGCTGAAAAATGACACTATTCACATTTCAAATTTACCACTGCAAATTAGAGGAGTGGAAAGTATGAGGCAACGAAGGATGGGATTTATTTACATTCTCCTGATTCCTGTATACTGTTGTGACTGTTAAATATATTTTGAGGTCCCCTGAGTCTTAGTGAGAATGTAATATTATTTTTTGGTCTTAACAAGGAAAGGAAGAAAATGATGGATGAAATTGGATGTCGCAAATTTTATTTAAACATGCTGTCATTGATTTGCATTTTATTTCTTGGTCCAGCTGGAGTAGGAAAATCCTGCTTTTCAGCTCTCCAAGTTCTATGATTACAGGAGTACCCCCTAAAGAGCTGATAAAGCAACTGTGACAACTCAAGATAAATAATTGCTCCTGGCTAATTGTTTCCAAGCTACAGATGCAATCACATAGTCAAAAATCATCTTGGCCAGTTCATGGAACAGCTGTTTCATATAGAAATGCTGTGATTCATTTTGTATTCCTGTCCATTTTGTGCTCTTGGTGAATTTAGTGCAATTATGTGTAGAAAATGTTATTACTGTTTTTGAGGAAGGCACTGTAAACTGTCATTTTTCAGCACTGTATTTCTGTGCTGTATTATTCCTCTCTACAAGAAGCAGCCAGAGAGGTGTGTCAGAAAGACATTATCTTCAAAAACACATGAAAGGTGTCAGTCTGATTTTAGCACAGTTTTGTGCAATTTATAATTTTTTTGGTCACATTAACTGTTAACTGTCCTGTTTAGTAAAAATGCATGCTGATAGGAAAAAAACCCAAATGAGAAATGGCAGGATTTTCTAAAGAAAATTGGCTGTGAAAAATTTTCTGGGCTGTTCCTTCTATTGCAACAAATAAACTGCAGCCCCAATAAACAAGATTCTGCCCAAATTTGGCTCTCCACCCACAGGAATGGATGTGGAACTGAAACTGCAGTGATCCTGTCTGTTAGTTTTCCTGGATGTTTGCTCTGTTATCTCACTTTCCTTCCTATAAAATGGGATATTAATCCTTCTTTCATTCAGAGAATTAGTTGGGTTTTTGCAGTCCTTTGGTACTATTAATGAAGGATTTCCTCTGCAATTTAACTCATCTTTCCCTCTTTGCACAGACAATCCTCACTACACCAGGAACCTTTCTTTTCAGAGTCAGATTTGCTGTTTTTCATTAGGAGCTGATGAATGAAAAAAGCCAAGATTTTCCCTGAGAATCTGGAAGTGAAGCTGAAACCACTTCAGTGAAAAGTGATCCAGCATGGTGAGTTTTATATCCCTCAATTAGCACTGAAGAGAAAGAGAAAACTTAAGAAGTGATTTCACAGAAAAGCCTCAGTGTGCTGGTGAGTAGAAAAATCAAGTATTCTTCCTCCATGAATCATGCTCACTCCCAGGGAGGAGAGATAGATACTTATTGCTCTTGCCATTTACCCTCTAGCCAGCTGTCTGAGAAGAGTCATGCACCTATAGCCACATCTTGAAAATATCTTCTCTGCTCTCTCGAGTTGTTATAATGGTTAGAACAGAGAAGGATTGTGAAGGACTTCATTATTCTCCCCATTTAATTTTGCAGGATGCCCTTTGGTGCTTCTGCTCTGCAGTACAGCAGAGTCATTCTGATTGATGTATTACATCTGGTGGACACCAAAATAAGGCTGCCATTACTAAGAAATACTGACTTTGAAGCCATGAATCACAAAAAGAAAAAAAGAAAGCAGTGAGAGCATTTGGAAAATACCAAGCAGCAATGCTTACTAATTTAGCAGACACAGCACAGAAGGAGAACACCAAAAAGCAAATAACCCCAAATAAAGTATGGGACTCTGGTGCTAGCAAGCCCCAGTTGAGCCTTGTCTCCTGTGGATGCAGCTGGATGCAGCAGTAGGAGTGTTATTTTCTCCCTGCATGGTACCAGTCACTTCCACAGGAGACAATGTGCAATCCTAAGAGCTCAGCACTAGGTGTTTCATATTTGCTGAATCTCTTGCTTTGAGTCATTGATTTCTTCACATCCAATCTCATCTCTGGCCCAGTTAGTGAGCCATTAAGTGAGGAGTCTACTGTGTTGATGAAATAATAATTCTGTTTACAGAGTGCCTTCTCACCAAGGCACTGTAGGTGCAGCACACTGTCTGCTTAATTCACAGTCTTTTAATAATTAAAGCTTTTCTGCCTAATGCCTTTGTGAAAAACTGAATTCTTGTGTGAGCTTCAACCAGAAGCAATTGAGAGAGGCTTCCCAGGGAGCAGTTCCTAGAAGTTGCCCATTTGTTTGGTGCCAGAGCATACTTTTCTCTAGAATGAGGAAAACATTTCCTTCTTTGGAGGAAGGTGCTCAGCCTTGTACTCAAGCACATCAGCTGAGGAAAATGCAGCTCTGCTCCATTTCTGCCACACTTTTGTCCCATCAGGGATCACCATACTCTGAATACATGAGTCATGGGACAATTCAAAATCTTTTTTCACCTTCTAAAAAATTAAGGTGTGCTGAAATGATGCATATTCCTCAAAGAATAAATTTTCCTCTGTTAGCAGAGAAAAATATGAGCTTAGGAAAAGTAAAGGCTAGCACAAATTGCTGCATCCAGCCCAATCCAGAGCAGCAGGAGTTTACCCACCCAGCTGAGGAGTTCCCTTGAAGGAAAAAAATCTTATTCATGTATTTTTTGGACAATCACCTTCTACGAAACTCCATTTTTTTTTTTTTTTAAATTCTCGTGCAGAATTAGGGAAAGAAGGAGAAAGGGAGTGTGGTATGCTGGCTGTTAGGTGATGTGCTGTCTCATTCCTAACACCTACACACTGCTGGCTTCAATGTGAGCAGCTCTTTATGTTCCACTTAACATTCCATGGGGGCACTTGCAAAACCTGTCCAGAGCTTTTCTTTCCTGGGCCACAAAAGCACATCTTTCTATGCTTGGTGAATCTAATCCAGGAGGGAATAAGATTTAGTCACAAAGGCAAAAATTCTGCTTAAACTTTAAGGGCTTGTGTCTCCTTTTTTTCCCCTTCTGTGGACATTCATGTAGTTTTTGTAAAAAGAGACACTAGGTCTCTGTACATACCTTGTGTGGGTGTAAAGACACCCAAAAGCACACAAAAAGAAGGTTGTAAAGGATCACATGTCATAAAGTGGCATTATTTGTGATTTGCATCTCTAGAACTGCTCCTGAGCTAATGCTGGGTGATTAATTGGTCATAGCTCTGCAGTGACCATCTGCAGGGGGACAGCTGAGAAACCAGCTGTGGCACCTGGTGACTCACATCTGGCTGATGTGACTGCCCTTAACCTGTGGGAAGGGCTCCTGGGAGCTGAGGCTCTTGTAGCAAAATTTAGACTTCAGGTCACATTACTGCTTGTTTTTGAAGCATGCTTTGAACAGAAAGAAAACCTAGCAGGGACAGATAGTGCATGTTGGCAGGAATGAATTAATTTGCTCCTTACACTTGTGTGAACCTTGGTTTCAGGAAGCAATGTTTGTTCCCTCTGCTGTGGCATGTCCCCCATGTCAGGGGACCACTGACATAAGGGGTTAATATCACTGAGCTGAAGCATCTTGAAAGTGCCCAGCTATTTTTTTTTTTTTTAATTTTCTTGCATTTCTGTTCTCTCTCTCCCTATGTTTGGAGGGTCTCTGGCTAAGGGGAGGTGCAGGGAGTGCACCTGCACACTTTCTCTGAAAACTGCAGTAGCAGATGAATAGTTCTGGTGGCATCAGCCCACTGTGGAAAAAGCTGCTGGGTGTCCTGGGGTCTGGCTGCTGACAAAGGGCTGGAGCTCACGTGGGAAGGGTCACCAGAGCCCCAGGAAAAGTGTTGGTTAAAAGCAAATGTCATCAGCCAAACTGCACCCCTGTGTCACCAGTGCTGGTGTGAAGGCAGGGGAGCAGCTAACACTTACAGTTTCCTCAAAAAATGCCTTTGAAAATATTTTCCTAATTTTTTTTTTACTTTGCTTTTGTGACAAAAAGCAAGGCTAGAGATAGTTTGAGAGCTCTTTAAGATAAATCCTTTTGTGCCTTTCCTACAGATGCAGGTAATTGCAGAGAGATTTGGGATCTAAGTCAGATCCTGCCCATTAAAAAATATATCTCAGTGCTGGATTTGACATGCAGTGTTGACATCCTTCTTTCTACAGCAAGTCAGATGATATGTTTAGCAGACAGCTACTTTGACAACTTTCCTTCTGAGAAGCTGGAGGAAAATGCTGAAAATTTCCTACAGCTTTTGACATTTTATGTGCTTGCTGGGCTAATCTTTGTAAAATCCTGATGTTGGGAGGTCACTTACTGATACCAGAGGCCCATGCAACTCCAGAGACTGCATTTCATTGCAGTGAGGGAGCTGGACCTCCTGTCATCAAAAAATATTGCCTTGCTTACATTAAAGGGAAAACACACTCACCAGCTTCTGAACTTTGATACCAGTTCTGCAGGATCTTTCTAAACCTATCGTTTCTTTCCATTAGAGAAATCACCTGTGCAAATCTTTCAAGAAATGATCAAACAAATACTGTTTCCTCTTCATAGTTTAAATTACACCTTGAATGATTCCCTACAGAGGTTTTTTTTTACTTTCTCCTTTCACTTTGCTGCACTCTGTATCTCGAATAGCTGAATAGCTAAGCACCCATATTATGTGATAATGACTAACTCCACATACAGAGCCTGAAGCCATTATAAAGAGTTATTGAACAAGACTTGAGCTGTCTGTGTGCTCATTCAGAATGAGATGAGAGCCAGACAAGAGCCTTGTACAGGGAGTGAGTCTGGATGTCTCGTTGTATCACCTCCTGCATTAACAGGAAACACCTAGAGTGGGATCTCAACAGTTTTCTGGAAGCTGTCTGACTGGTTACTGGAAATGTATTTTTTCAAAATAATTCTTATCCGTAGGGTGTAAAATATCTGGTTTGTTTCCATTTGTATTGGTTTGAAGAACATCAATGCATATACCATATTTTTTTCTTGAATATCCGAGGAGAGTGATTTGTTTGCTTGCAGTTATAAAATTTTTTAGGGACACCTGTAATAAAGTGTCCTTGTGTTTTGTGAGAGTTACAATCATGAATATTTTTAGTGTGTCTGACATCCATGTCTCTGGTAGAAGATACCATCCCAGCATCCTTTCTGAAAGTACAAGTAGGCAAAGAGGCTTCTTCTCACAAAATTAGCCATAATGAGCACTGATTATCTATTAATGTACTGGGATTTATTTTGTTAAATGGCTTGGTCATGTTTGCCCTCTAGTGGCAGTGAATTTGCAGCTGATGGACCCCAGGAAGCTGCCAAGAGGAGCAGAGAGCATCACTGAGGGATTTTATTTAACTCTGTTGTTTGTTTTGCAGTTCTATTTATCAGCCTCCACGGTGAGCATATCACTGTACAGGGAAGGTTTTTTCTCACCTAGAGGTCAGGGTGGAGTGTGAGCAAACCTAATTCCTGCTGCTCCATCCCCTCAGGGGTGAAACCAGAGAGGAGAGCACCGAGTCTCTTATCTGGAAGGTTAATGCAGCAGCAGCTGGTAGGAGCACAGGGGGCTGCAGTTTGGTTTCCTGAGGGTTTGCTGTAGGAATCTGTTCAGCTTGTTGAGACACACTTGATTATGTAGTGCTTTCCTGACAGCCCTGCTCACTGACTAACAAGGGAAAAATAAGCCCTACAAATAGCATAATGCAGAATTCAGGCAAAGAGGAGAACTTTAAAGTAGGAAAGGTCTTTTCATAGGAAGGAAATCTTCTGGGGAGGGAAGAGGGTAATGAAACCCAGTAGCTGTGAAATTGCTGTGTGATCACCAAGCAAGAAAAGCACTTGGTTTGTCATTCAGAAAAATTATTGCAGTTTTCAGTCTTGAGATGATAGAATAGTAAGACAGACTCTGCCACACATTTTATTTCTCATATATTGTTTTAAAAGATCTATCAACGTTTTTGCAGCAGAAGAAACTTTTTTTTTACTTTTTTCCTTAAGTGCATATTGACGTGGAGGAAAGCAGCAGGGCTCATGGTTTCAGTGTCAGTGCAACTAGAGAGGAAATGGTTGACATTTAAGGATGATGTAATGAGGAAATTACCAGGTATCTTCCTGAGGGGCTGACTCTGGGTGATCCCACTCCATCTGTATTCCAAACACCTATGACTCAGGGCCATTGGTTTTTAAAAAGCACTATTTATTACTGTCTTGATTGCCTTAGGATGAAGTGCTTGTAGAACAGTGGAAGTGTAATGAGAGTCTTATTGGATGAGAGACTTCCCAAGATAAAATATGACTTTTGGCAGCTTGGCTAAATAAATATGTTTCCAGCTAGCAGTTGTGAAAATCTCACACTGTCTCCAAGCCAGAGGTTATGCAAATGTAAGCTGGTGTGGCACTGCTTCTCTCTTCTGCTCCATATGGAGCTGCAGTTTAAAGGGGACTTGATGACTGGAGCAATGGTGAAGGGATGGACACAATTACAGGAAATATTTCTATTGCTGCTAGGGGACCATTTGGGCATAGAGTCATGATCACTGATTTCAGAAAGAAATCAGATACCTATATAAATAATTTAAAAACCTCCTTTAAAATGAGACTTGTAAGGAGAAACAAGCTCAGGAGGAGCAAAAACTTATACATTTAATCTACTCTTCAGTACCATGCTGAAAACATGCAGCAGGTGGCATTCAAATGTTTGTATCATAGAGGAGTTACCCTTAGAATTGATAAGAAGCTGTGAAAGAAATGAGAAATCCTCCTTAAGTATTTTTATATTTGTATTGACCTGATATAGAGCCATCCTATACTCTGAGCTATGATTCTCCTTGGCCAGGACAGAGTTTACTCTGTAGGAGTTTGTCCATGGAAAGCTGCAGATTTGGTAGAACAGAGCACAGAGCTTGGCCTGTGTCTATAACCTAAACCATGACCTTTAATCCAGCCAGTCTGTGCCTACTCATTGAAAGAAAGCTGAAATGGGATACTAAATGACATGCAAAAATTTAGTGCTTTGAGCTTCAGATCCTTTGAGAAATACAAATGTCTTGGGTTGATTCTATCACCATCTGTTAAACCAGCAGGGGCAGTGCCCCTGATCTCCTGGGTCACATTATCTGCTCATGGGCAGCTTTAAACCAGCTGGGCAATCATCTTTATCTTCCCACAGCCCATCCTCCCTCCAGGAGAGATCTCCTGTTCATGGCCAGTGAGTCCCAGGGCATGGCTGATAAAATTCCATCATCCCATGGGAGATGCTCCAGCCAGGGCAGGAGCCAAGCCTTTCCTACCCAGAGAAAAACTGACATTTTGGACACCAAGGAACCTTCTTCCCACTGGATTCCAGAGGAAAGCCAGACCTTTCCACATCATCCCTGCACCTTCAGAGGAAACTGCACCTTCTCCAGGAGCACTGCTCCAGCTGAACCACATCTGCCCCTGCAGGAGGATGCAGCCACCATGGAATGGGACTGTGCCAACACCCTGACTGACTGACGGGTGTCAGCTTGGATTCTGACTCTGGCAGGGTTTGGGATTGTTCTTTGTAATACTGCATTGCTATTTTAATTTTCCTAGTAAAGAGCTGTTATTCCTAATTCCCATATCTTTGCCTGAGAGCCCCTTAATTTCAAATTTATAATATTTTGGAGGGGGGGTGGTTTACATTCTCCATTTCAAGAGAAGCTCCTGCCTTTATTGGCAAACACCTGTCCTTCAAACCAGGACAATAAATGAAATGACTTCATCACAGCATCTCTGGGAATCTCCTCTGTCCCCTGCCCCAGAGAGGAGGGTGAGGCAGAGAGCCTCACCTGTGCAGGTGCTGCAGGAAGAATTCACTCCCAGGGCAGTTTGGCTCCGTGCAGGAAGGCAGTGTCAGCATCCCAGAATTTCTCATGAGTGGAGCAATCCATTCTGCCTGCCTAGCAGCTGGCCAAAGGCTGGGGGCAGTGCCAGCTTCCCTGTCTGCCTGGTGCTAAGCAGCTGGCCCTGGGCAGGCTGCAGAGGCAGGCTGGAGGCAGGAGGGGAGCTGCAGTCCCAGCCAGCCCAGGGAGCAGTGTCATCCCTATGGCTGCAGCTGGGGATCTCAGCACTTGGCAAAGGGGGCAGCCTGCCTGCCACATTTATTTTGGTCTGTCAGGCAAGGTCACCAATTCATTCCTCTGGAGTGTTGCAGTTTGGTTGCATTAGGATTTTCCAGTGTGAAGCTGCAGTGTTGTAGGGGCTGATGCCCAGTTTCACAGAAGAAAGAAAAAGACTTGCATACAATGCAGGTGCTTATACTCAAGACTAAAATCCTTAATACTCCCTTCTGTGCTCTTAAATAGCAAGTCTTTCACTGCCTAATTTTCACAGCTCTCCAGCATCCTAAAAAGCAGCCTTGCCTTTGCTTAGAAATGGTGGAAGATCTGCAGGGCTCAGCCCCTTCTCACATGTATGATGTGAAGAGCATCACTCAACTCCCTCTTCCCTCTATACTCCACCTGAGATTATGCTTGCACCTATTTTCATACTCTGATTTAACAGGTTGAGCAATCATGGGAGATGTAAGCCTCCTTCCCTGGCCCATCATCCCCCAAATAATGGACAGATCTTGAATATTAATAGTTTTGTTTTGACCACAGAAGCAGGAATGTGAGTAGAATTCTAGCATGTTAGCTTGTTCAGCCCAAATTCTTGGCTCTGTTGTTGTTGGGTTTTTTTTTATTTTTTTAATTTTTTTTTTTTTTTTTCCCTGAAAATAGCTTTTTTTTTTTTTTTTTTTTCCAGTTGGCCAAAACCAAAGCATCAAAGCAGCTCTAATTACAGTAAACATTCAACCACATAAGAGACAGATATGGTCACAGTTACACTAGGCATTTAAATACTGTTTCATATAATATCTATGAGGAATGGTGAGTTACTTTTTCTTGTGAAGGTTAAGAAGATGCCTGGAAGAAATAATGTAAAAAAAAGTGGAGATAAATTTGAGGGAGCTAGTCACAACATTTAATGTGTTTTTCAACATTTTCTCCATTTTGAAATGAATTTTTGGGTACCAAAATACAACCTTCTCTCACTTATTCAGGATGAACTATTAAGTTCTTGGATGAACTAGTAAGTATTATTTTTGAGTAGTTTTGGATTTTCTTAGTAAACTGTTCTTCCAGTACTTGCAGGATAATTCTTGCCTATCCAGCAATACCAGAAATAAGAATGTCTTATGTAGTGTCTTTTTCCTCTGGGGACAATGTGAAATGGTTCTCAGAATAGTACCAAACTGTACTGCACTTACAGGAAGAAAAATCACATAATAATCAGGTGTGAAGATAAGAGGGAAAAACATCCCACCCCAAACCCTGATTAGAATCTATGTAAAACTACCTGGAATACATCAGATCTATAAAAAAACCAAAAGGAAAAAAATTTAAACCGTTGTAACTAAATAAAAAAGCCAGTAGATGGCATGAGAGACCTTGAGATTTGCCATAAAACTCAGATGGCCACTAATAGCTACTCACTTCTGCAACCTTCTGAGCTGTCTCTGGTTTTAGCCCTAACTACTGTATTTGCTAGATCCCTGAGGTTTCTTATTCATCAGCTGCACTTAGATCCACACAGTACATTTATTTTTAGGGACAACTAAAGTTCATTTAATAACTCATTCAAACATGCTGAGTAAAAGCCTAGCTTTGTTGAGTTTAACCATTGCCTTCAGTGGGGTTAGAATTGTAGATGCTGTTTTTTTTAATGCTCGTGCTGTGGAGTTGGCATTTCATTTCCAGGAGGGGTCTGGTATTGGTGGTTTTGTCCTTTCCTATCACATTGCAGCTCTTTTCTCTGGAGCAGAAGGATCATCCTTTCCTGAGTCACTGTGTCATTCAAAATTAGTGAATCAAAAGAGCCAGGTGTGATGGACAAAAGGTTTGTTGTCTTTGTCCAGGATACAAAAGGCTGTGTCCCTGATAGCCCTTTTGCCTATCTGTCTGTAATAGCACCATCCAGTTCTAGGCTTTTAGGAATAATCCACTAAGGTTTAACCAAAGCTGACCGTGAACAAATTAAGTATATTGTTTTGATTTTTTCCAAATGTATAGTTATTTTACAGTTGGGTGGATCTGAAAATGAAAACCTTCAACTTAGCAATGAAATATACTCATGTGGTTAGGAGATCTAGTGGAAAAATTTACTTTTCATTTCTAGAATCACTGAAGAACTTGCAAAAGACATATGGGACTATAAATTCATAAGCATTTCTGACTCCATCAAGTAGGTAAGTAGTCATATCTTTCTGATGCAGAAAATGAGACACAGAAGTCCCCAGCTTCATGCAAAACCACATTACAGAGCTGCAAGGGCAGGATTAGGACTCAAGCTTAGGTCTGCATCTTTTTTCTGATACTTAAAAAAAAAAATAAATACTAGAGTACCATAATTGCAAGATTCTATTGCTTGGTTACTGCAGTAAAGTCCAGAATTCATTAATACACACACTGAGAAGCACTAGGAATGAAAAGTAGAGTGCATAAAAGCTCAGCCTGTGTAGCACACATTTGAATACTCAGCTGGGCACATAGCTCTGGCTTGCTTCATAAGAGAGGACAGGCATGATTTCCAAATGAGGTTTAAATCTGGACTGCAGATATTCACCCAGATGGGCTGGAAATGTCTGTGTGGTGCATTAGAAATTCCAGAAGGGCTTTTTCACACTTGTACTGCTAATGTTCTTAATTCCTTTGGCAAAACGAGCTGGTTCTAAGTCTTTTGCTTTGCTGTGCACACTCCCAACCTCGGGCTTTTCTAACGTTCATTGCATTGTGATTTTACAGCTGCAGTGAAGCTCTTCAGGCAGCCAGAGGCATTCAGCTGTCTCAGCAAGAGGGCAGTAATGAACAGCAGCTGCACAGAAAGGAAAGCTGCCCCTTGAAAGTGGAAAAAACGAGAGCTGTGTCCTGCCCATGCCCCAAAATTGCCCCCAAATCACCCCAAGAACCCCCAAATCACTCCAAAACCCCACAAATCACTCCAAGAACCCAAATTCACCCCCCAAAATCACTCCAAAAAACCCAAATTCACCCAAAAACCTCAACTGTGCAGACCAGAGAAAGGTCTGTGCCTGGGCTTTGCCAGTGACTGCTTCCCCCAGAGCAGGCTGCAGTACTGCTGAGGTGATGGTGAGTGAATTCCCTGCCCTGGCAGCAGAATTTCTTCTCTTACTAATGGCTCTTTGCTGTTACTAAATCCCTGTTTTAGTAGTTGAGCATGAAACTTCATTTTTCTTCTCTCCCTACTACCTTTGTCTTATCTGAAGTGCTTGACTGGCAAAAGTTTCTCTTTTGTAAACAAGGGGATTAAAGAGAGAGGTGTTGGATTAAAGATGACAGTCTGATCCTATGAAAGTCAATGTCAAATCTCCCATAAGCCACAGTGAAAACAATACCAGCAAGAAAAGAACTCTCCAGGTGTAAGACTAGTGTGATTTTAAGGGAAAGTGGAATGCAATATTCTTCATCTCCCCTCTTGTTTGAGGCTATCTGTTTTGCAGTCTAGCACTTCTGATGAGTTAGGAAAACACAGCTTTTGTACAGGGAGTTTGTGAATGCTTTATTACAAATAAAAACACAGGGCAAGGATTCATGTTACTGGTCTTAGTTTGGAGATACATTCATGAAAAAAGCTGTTGAATAGAGCACTGGCTATTTGCATATATTCTCAAATACAATGCAGAGATGAAATTAAGCCTGGGGGAAGAGAAAGAGGCAGGTAACTGCCTTTGCCTTTGTGGGTTATCCCCAGGAGAGAGGCTGGGGGCAGAGGCAAATGCCCTTGCCCCAGAGTATGCACCAGGCATGAACAAACTTGTAATGGCTTATTCTGGAAGTGATGTTATGGCTGTCCATGGAGAAAAACTGGGCCTTTTCTGAAAGTGGTGGCAAGCTGCAACTCGAGGGAGAGTAAAAGGAGTACATCCTTACCTTACTGATGCTTCTGCTCTTGAGAGAAGAGCAGGGGAAGTGTTATGCTGTAATTGTTCAACTACTTAGCCTTCAATCATCTTTCTGATAGATCAGTTTTTAGCTAGAAAGAAAAGTCTTTTCTTTAATGAGAGTTTCCTGCCAGAGTTTGGGTTCAGCTGTGCCTTGCCCATGCTAAGGCTTCTCTTGGAAGAAGTGCTGGCTGCTATTGCCTGTTATGGGAAACAGAGCATGGGCCAGTGCACAGCTGATTTGTGACACAGGCTGAAGAGATATTGTGCCAGTGCTTGGGGGTTTGAAGGTGCCACCTATTCCTGCTCCCCTGGGGTGGGAGGGAATTACCTTTCTGCACAGTGAAAGCTGGCAGATTGACTCTTCACTGGTTAAACACAGCCTGACTGTCCTGCTTGTATTTTATTTTAGCTTTATGATGCTATTGATCTTACAGATCTTTCTATATATTGCTTTCCAGAGTATTTGGAATGCCACTTGATGTATTATTGTTCCCTGAAGTTTTGAAGCCATCATTTTCATAAATATACAATAGGAGATGGTAAAGCAAAAAAAAAAAAAAAGTTTCTATTCACACTTTTAGTTAGTTCATGAAGCAACAGCACATCCATTGAAATTTAAATGAAAATGGGGACTGTGTCACACACTATAGCTCTCTGGAAAGCTACAGTGGGAGTCTAGCAGTCCAATTCATTCCTTTGTAGAATGTACTAAGGCTAATGGTCTTGCTGGGAGTAAAATATATTTTTTGCAGAACGATTCCGGGAACAGACGTTGCTCTTTACCAGAAAACATAAAAGAAAACAAATGCTTACTGTGTCTTTAGTATGCTAAATATGAAATTCTTTGCACAATGGAATGTTAGCAGTAGCCATAATCATGTTTTCCTTTCATCACCTAGTGAACATAATGTTAAGAGCAGACTGCTGTAATTATATCGCAGATAAAAGGGAGCAGAATTTCTGTATAATATTATAGTTGGCCTGATTGTTTTCTTGATAGGGAAAAATAAAGAGAGACCACATGAATACTTATTTAATGAACATATTTATTAAGCAGTGCAGACTGTACATAATGCATTTGACTTTGCAGTAGGCTTATTTTCTTCAAGCACCTTTCTTAATATTTTACTACAGCTATTATGTCCCCTTCTTATCTGTCCAGCTATTCAATTATTTGTGGGGTGTGTCTATAGCACAAGGCTGAAGTGTTTAGCTTAACTACAGCTGCCAGTGCAGGCACAATCAGTGTCAGCATCCACAGACTCCACAACATCCTCAGATGCAGATTTCCTATCGCTGCTTTTCTGCCATTCCAGCAGGCTCACAGCAGTTCCTGTCAGGAGAGTGAAGCCATTGTTAACTAACATCAGGCAAATTAACACATTTCAAAGAAATGCTGTTTTGATGGCTGTCAAAGCAAAGAGTGAAATCCTGCCCTCACGACTGACATCTGACTCATTGACTTGGAACAGGATTTTCACCCATGATATAATCACTGTGTAATACTTCCCTGAAACCAAGCTGAACTACATTTCATGAAGCACAAAGACAAAAGGAGGCTGTGAAAGTGCTGGAGGAGCCCCTGTCAGAGTAAGACCCCCACGAACCAATCCACATCAGCAATCACTCCTGCTAGTGCTGGGTATTTCAGCTATTTGTCCAAGTTCATTTCTGAAGGATAAGCCCTTTGGAGAATTTTCAGAGGTTCATAAACTTCTAATTAAAGTTTCCCATATATTGTGAAATCTGGCAGAGCATTGTCAGTTGCAGTATTAACCTCATCACACTGCTTTATCAACAGCAGCTTGAATAAGCCATATTCCTTAATGCTGAAATAATCTAAATGGAATAATGATATTCATCCTCCCAATAAATATTCCTAGCTAGTTAGAGGTTTATCATTGCATCTGGAAGAATATTAGGACATTCATTTAGATTAAGTTTGTATAATGAGAATGCATAAAGCTTTCATAATTTTACTTCTATTTTATTCCTTACTTGGACAATACATTTATAACATTTCCCTCATCACAGGGAAATATGGACACTGTTGTATGAGTTCAGGTTGCATCAGTCACTTATCTTCTGAAAGGTTAACACTCTCCATGGCTAAATTGCTGCCCAATATTAAGCACAGGTTTTACACAATAAACTGGATAATAAATATTTCCCAGAAAGATGCTGGAGATGCTTTTAAAAATATGTATTATGTTTTCAGGCTGTGAAAAGAGAAATGCTATCAAACATCTGAATTCTGCTTTTTGTATACATTATATCTCTTACTCTTGGCACACTGTGGGTCTGAGCACATTGATATCCATGTAGGAAATAGTTTCCTTGCAAACTGGATCATGGCTGAGTAACTGACCCCCATGTGAAGGCCTTGTGGCATGATTGAATTTAAACCAATATGTGGAGTTAAACTTGGACTGATGCCTGCCTCAGCCAAGTTCCTAAGGTCTTGCTGATTTGAGGGCAACAGGAGAAATTATGTATTCTTGTACTTAATTTTATCCTTGCTCCACTGATGACAGTGATGGCTCAAAACAGAAAACTATAATGTCTGAATTCTCATAGAAAGAGTTGAGAAAAGTTCTTTGTCCTGTGCATGCATGTTTCTAGATTGAGGAAAGTGAAGATTTCCACTGTTTCTATTGCTTCTCCAAGTCACCAATCAGACAAAGAAAGAAAAAGAATAGTTTTTAAGTGCTGGCCTTATATTCCTAATGATTCCCAGCCTGAGAAAGAACAACCAATTTAGCAAGCTAAAGAACAATAAATAGTGTATTTTTTCTTTCTTCTCCCCCTCCTTCTCTTTTTCTGCTTCCTCTTCAGGACAAATAAATGAATAAATAAATAAATAAATAAGGCCTTGATTAGAAGTTTTGCAAGCAGACTTCCCAGTCTCTGCTTCAGTAAATGAACAAGAGAAGCCTGCAGCTGCTCTGAAAGCAGCACTGGCTGCAGCAACTAACATCTCTTTTTTTTCTGATTTTCCTCTTTTCTCAAACAGTTTTGTGAGAGAATGAGACAGCTTTATTATAGGCTAATATTCTGAGGCAGTGAGTGGTCTGGGGTTATGACACTTCAGAGATACAGACTTGGATACACAATAGAAATCTGTGGAAACATGGATATAACAAGATTTTGGAAGGATTTTTTGTAAAGGGTGGGTTTTTCTATTTATGAAAGAATGCATCCATTCTCATCTCAGGGAGCCATCAGAAAACTATTAACACTCTTTCTGTGCTACTTGTTGAATAGGCTGTTGCAGATATTTGACTATTATAGAGAGATCCTCTCCACTTTTCTGGGCTGATTCAGCACATTGCAGATATTAATAACACAAGCAAAGTACAAAGTTCTACACAGATACTGAAGTTCAGACATAAAATACCCTGTCCTTTCCAGTACTACTCAACACAGGGGTGCATTGGCTCCAATGAAAATACACTGGATTATCCCAGCTAACAATGGATTTGGCCAACAATGGTTAGCAGAGAATAAAACACTTCAATAGATACTTCCTAATGGTAGCTTTCCCTGTAAGCTATATAGGTAATTAATTAAAAGACTTAGGCAAGAATGAACTAGGAATATCTGTACATTTCAGGTTGGATTTTGCTTTCATGATTATATAACTCCAGTGTGAAACTGTGCCTCATAGATTTTTTATTTTTTATTTATTTATTTTTTTTAGATCTGGGGCATTAGTGTTACTATAAAAAAGCCTTAAAACCCAAACCATTTTCTGGAACAATCTAGAGAAACTTCCAGCAATGTGTTTTTGCTGATGTATTGCACAGTGGCATAGCATGGCAGTCTAATTACAGCACTCATGTCACACGACTTGACTGACTTTCAATTGCCTTGCCTGCCCTGGTCTACACGAAATTGCAGGCTGTAATGTACATAAAAGGACTCAGTGTTGCTTGTCTCAACTTTATGGAGATCCTGAAGACATGACAAATTTTATTTTGTGATTTTATTGATCGCTGCTGCCCCTTTTACCTCCTGCAATGTTTTTCTCAGATGATGCTACCTGCCATCACCTACCCTGGCTTTTAGCTGGCCAGCACTGTCAGCAGTTATAGCAAATACTGAGGGGATTAAAAACAGCAGCTCAGAGAGGAGCTGGAGCAATACAGGTCTGTGCATGGCTGTGCTGTTTTTTGTTCTTTCAAGGGCTCTGACAGCTCCTGCAGTACATGACACATGGAGGGAGAAAAATACTGTACCTTTTGGGAAGCAGTGGAAGGCAACCTTTACTGAGGTTTTTTCAATTGGAGTACAGTCTTTCATACATTTCAGCACTGGGTCAACAGAGTAGCACGTAGATTCCTCTCCATCAATAGTAGGATTTCGATTCAGCTTCACATAACTGCGCTGCAGCTTGCACCCTAAGAGGAAAAGGAGAGGTAGTTAAAATTGTAGAAATAAATCCCAATCGATCCCCGCAATAATAAAGGTCCACATTTTCTCTTCAGCTTTTATTAAAACACAGGTATCTGACAAACCATTTTCACAGTAGTGAGGTTATCAAGATAGGACAATAACAAGTTGAGGAAGGAGTCTGAAAGGGGAGCTATTTTTAAAATCTAATTGCACAGTATAACCCAAATGGAATCATGTATACTCAGTTTTTTAGAACTACATAATGCACAGAAAATAACCTCTCATGTCTGAAAGCTATTAAGAATAGATACTGCAGGCACAATGGCTACTTCATTGCATTAGGAAAAATGTCAACCGTAGTGAATGGGTAAAAAAAAAAGGCAGCATTTATGTAGTAACAACAAGGATAATTTTTGTATTGGATGATTTTTATAATGCTGCAATTATCTCACTAGAAAGGTATAATGTAACTTAACAGGATCCCAGCTAAGACTCTGCTTCCTGACACACAGATAAGTACAATTCTGCTGCCACTGAGGTCAAGGAGAAACCATTAACTTCAATAAAATTATTTCAGGTCCGAGGTAAATGGAGACCTACCAAACAAAATTGTATTTATATTACAGGAGTCTAACTTTGTTTTTCTAGCTATGTGCAAGATGAAGCTCTTCAGTGTAGGAGTAGTTCTAAATATTTTCCTGAGATTTCACCCTCAGATTGTGCAGAACAAAAATAAATTTTTTCTGTGCTTTGGAAATTTACACGGGTGTAGGATCTGACACTGCATTCATAGTCTGCAACTTGTGGGGTGAAATTAAGTCTGCAGACAACAGCTGAAACTGTTTTGATACAACGGTGAAAAATCACACTTTTTTCCAGTGGGAGCAAGATTAGGGCTGATTCTGCCTTGCAAGAAAAAAGCTACACAATGTAAGAAATAAAAATTCATTATTTAGCATTGAATTGCACATGAGACAAAGACTTTTGCTGGAGTATATATTCTCTCTATTCACAGGCTGTGTTTTAAACAGTCAGTGGTTAATAAAGTTAAAATGGGTACAAATTGCTATTGAAATTTCTAAATAAAAGATATCTACTGATTTACCAAAAAAAAAAAAAAAATTCTAGCTGTTGGTAGAGGAAAAGTGAAATGATAATCTGTTCAAGCATAAAGTTTTTCCAGATCCACTCACCACCAGAGCAGGTTTCTTCTAGCAGTACCCATGAATGAACAAATGCAGAACAGCTGTGTGCCAGCCTATGGTTGGGCATGAGGAATTCATTTTCCTTTTCTCTGTCATTATTGCCACAAACTCCACAGGTCTTTCCTCTCATCCACGAAGCAACTGTGACCTGCAAAGCAGCACATCTTTGTAGGGAGTGCTCTGTCACACCAGCAAGGTACCAGGCAGAAAGAAAGCAGTAACCTTGAAATTCAGTGCAGTACCTTAAGATTTACACCATCAAAAGTCACCTTCTTCAGCCCAAGTGCTGGAACCTCCACAGTAACAGTTTTGCCATTTTTATAAATTTTAACATCGCCTGTAAAATGATGTGAATCGTACAGTGATCATAAACTAACAGAGAAACTGCAACACAAACCCCACCACAATGCATTTTCCTTCACAATGATAACTTTGCTGCTGCAGTTAAGTATATATATATTTATATTAAGTGGAGAGGAAAAACAAAAATAGAAGAAATAATATATTTTCAAAAATATTCTACTGCTATTACCTATAGCTGGAACTGACTTCTCTATCCAGTGTGCTAAATTTTGAAATGATAATGACAATGGTGGTGCTCCAGCAAAATGTCTGAGCTAAAACATCTCTCTGTGACTGTAACATGAACTTTTTTTCCTGAACAATCCCCAGCCTGGGTATATTATAAGAAAGGGCTTTATTCACCTCTCTGTTATGCTGGAGGACAGTAAGAGTGTATTTACTATAGGAAATATGAACATAAGTCAATGCAAATCTTAAAAAACTAGTCTTTAGTTTTCTCTTTGAATTAATTCCAATTGTGAGATTTTTCTGTGAAATTTATAAAATCTTGATATTTATTTCCCAGGTCAGTCCTGGAAAACTGGGTATCACAGCTTACCTTTTTCATACTCAGAACTTCCACTGTGTGATAGAACTTGTTCTTCATTGCATGCCACAAGGAGAGATGAATTTGAGGCAGGACAGATCGTGATGTTCCTTCAGAAAAAGCAAAATAAAAGAGAATAAATTAGTGGGTAATTTAAAATGCGAAAAATATAGATATTTGTGACTATCTGAATTTGAATGAATGAACAAGCAGTTTTCTTTCCAAAGTGCAAAATTCATTGGGACTGTGGGCTTTATTATTCAGTTTTTAAAGAAAATACAGCATGGAGGCTTGGAAGTTATCACATATTGGTGGCTGTGGAATTTAAGAATTCAAGACAAGAGCAACTACACCATAGAGCCTCAGATGAGGACCCCTTCTGGAAATTCTGTCTTCCCCCACATGTCTCATTGAAAACCAGTTTCAGCTAGAAATTAGATATCTCCCACTCCCAGACTAACTCCTTGAGAAACTTTATTCCTAATTTCTAAGCCTCAGTACAAACCACACTCACCCTAACGTTGTGTTTATGTGAACCTCTCTTGAGAAAGATTGAGGCTCAACCTTTTTTGTAGAGATGATGAATTTTGGGTGTTCAGTGCAGTCTTGAACCACCACCAGGCTGCAGCTTTTATTAAAAGAACACGAATGGCTCACACCATCAAACGTTTTGAAATCTCTCTCCCTGATTTCACACGTGGCTGAAAAATAAAAAAATAAAAGATATGGCAGAAGTGACCACTGTATGTGCTGTGAAGAACTGAAAAACAGCTCTATGAGCCTGAACTACCCAGCAAACAGGAAGAAAACTTCACCTTCTTGGCAGAAGCCAGAGTCTGTAAGGACATGAGAACACTGCAAAATAATTACCTGCTGTACACTATACTAGTATTGATTTTGATTAAATATTATACTAGTGTTAATACTACTAAATATTATAGTATTGTACTATATAGTAGATAGTATTGTGCTATAGTATATAGTATATACTATAAATATGTAGTATAGTAATAATTATTACACTAGTATTGATTTGATTAAATGCCAAACACAAAACTCAAGCCAACACGGACTAAAATATACAAAATTCTTGAGAAACTGGATGCCATAACAAACTGTGGTAAAATCTCCCCATTTCCCACAGGAGTGCTAGGCACCAACCAGGTGGAGACACACATGGATCCTTTTTGAATAAAATAAATTGGACAGAAAAACACACTGACTCTCTTGTTCCCATCACCTGATGCCTCTCAATGCAGAGTTGGCATCTTCTCAGGAGGGGCAAAATACAACCTCTAGTCCTTGAAGACAGGAGGGATTCCCAAACTCTGAATGCTTACAGCAGTTTGCCAAAAAAACTGCTGGAAGCAGATGCTGTGCTCCCCTATAAAACCATTAGAAAGGAAGGCAAGGCCCCAGTCATGGCAGAGTGTGCATCTAAACCCATTGCTTATTCATGAGACAAACATATAAGTAACATTTACATTGATCTTCTTGTGCTATTTGTGAAGCTATTTCAGGCAATAAGTTCCAGGCAGTGATATCTGGAGTGTCGTCAGCTGGAGATGGGCCTGAGGGCAGAGTGAATGGCAGTCGGAATCCCTGACAATAAAGTGTTACCTGAAAAAGCAGAAATGGAAATACATTCAGATAAATTGAACCATATGCTCAAGATATGACTGCAAAAAAAACACCCCACTCTTATCTTGGAAAAAAAAAAACCCTTGAAGATGCATTTCTACAATTGCAGTTGTGTTAGTCTCTGCAGAATGCACCCTAACCTTCAGCTTTTGTGAGAAATCATTATCCTCTCTTCTAGCCATACTTGACTTTTTGAGAAATTGTTAAGAACATTGAAAAATAACTGATAGAGATGAGTTTAAGTGATAATTGAGTGACTTCTTAAAAATAAGGTAACGAGTTGAGTAACTGAGATGATGGATGTGTTTGGAAAAAATGAATATCATCCATTAAGGGCTGAAAACAACATGTTCAGCACTGGGGTAAGATCCTTCACTGTAGCTACAAATTATATTTGCCAAGAGAATCAAATGAATGCCTAATGCACCGACTGCTTCACTGTCACATGTTAAAGATCCTGCAGTACTAAAGCACTACAGAGGATTGAGATACACAGATTTCTGATTTTCAACTCACTGCTGTGCTGGGCCAAAGCAGCACAAAATCAAGAGAACTGTTGTATGTATTTGAACACCCACCTAAAACAGTCAGGTATGTAGCAACTTCTCCAAAAGGGAATGTTTTGCTTTTTTTTTGTTTCTTTACATTGGGCGTCAAAATATTCCAAGCTGAAAATCACTCAAGGTAAGGAAAAGCAAAATAAAAATTTATCGTACCTCAGGAGCTTTAATTACTGTATCAATTGTTCGTGGAGATGTTGCAGCTGCCCTCACTATAAATTCATGAGATGGATTTCTCTGATGTACTTCTGAGAAGCCCAACACGAGTGCTGCACCAGGAATGTACTGCATGAATCTAGAGATAAACAAGATGTGACAAACTCAGGTGCATGAACAAAAGCACACATGGGACTGTGAGGACTACTGGCAGATCCAAAAAAACCAGGAAAAAAATGGAAGAACTGAAAAGTCAAGGAAATAATACTTTGGGTCGAATTAAATGGTTGATTTTATCCAGAACAAACACACTGGTTTTATTTTGCCTATTTAAAATGGTTATTTTTTGAGACTAAATAGAAGTTTAAAATAAAAAGGCATTTTGAACTGAAATAGCAAATAATTTAATATTGAAAATGAAATCAAGCATACTTTTAAAATATTTGGAGGCTCTCATTTAATATGAAACATGTGGAAGAAGTAGAACACATTCATAAAATATTTGTGCACCACTGAACTTTTGGTTTCCATCCAAGCACTGCCTGGACAGTTTGGGTTGAAAAATTTCATCGAATTCTTCCAGTGTTTTTCAAAAGCCAAGTAGGGAAAAAAAAAGTAAAATAAAAATGTGGGAAATCATGAATTACATACTCTGTGCTTGTCTTTTTTATCCAGGATGGAAGCTTTGCCCACTGCACCTTCAGCTGTGCAGCTGGCTTCCTTGCCAGCTGTCCTGTGGTAGCCACTGCTGCTATCCTGTAATCCTGGCACTCCTTGCCCCATCTCAATCTGGCCTTTGGAAACAGGGAAACAGTCACCCAAAATCCAGAAAAGAGTTCCACAATGAACCTTGACCGTTTCAAAGTACAAAATTTTCTTTCACCCATTTGTTCATTGATCCTTCACATTTCCAGTCTTTTACTCTAAACAGAGAAATTTTGATTTCTTCATGCAAAATCTGAGGCATAGTAGGAAAAGTTTTCTGGTCTGTGCAGAGCTACATAACCTGTCTCAAAGCAGCCACTGAAACATGTTGAGATTTCCTTAAATGTGGTAACTCCTTAATCAATAAGTACTTTTTTCCTAGAAGAGGACTGCATTATATTTCTCTTTACCTTCCCCAACACCTCCTGATTTTAAACCACCTCCCCTTTCTTCAATACTGAATGTCATGCTGAATTTGCTAATTGCAGCTGCAAAAAGCTGAGGTTTATAAACTGCTGCACAAACATCTCTTGCTCTAAAAAGCTCATGGGAAGCACAGCACACAGATATGCAAAAAAAGTAAGGACCTGCTTCTTCATTTGGGATGCTTTGACATCAACCTGTTACCCAACTTTGCTTTTTATATAAATCCTAAGAAATACAACATTGTAAATATATTTGAGTTATGAGTCTTTTGATGTCACAGAACAGTCTGACTTGGAAAGGACCAAGAAGGATCATCCAACTCCATCCAGAAAGAGTTCAACTGGTAAGTGAATGCCCATACAGGGATCAAATCCATGTCCTTAGTGTTATCAACACCATGCTGCAACCAACTGAGCTAATCTTGGGTCAATAAATAATATACAGAAAAACAGGCAGATTCCCAGACAAGAAAACTCATTGCAGAACAAATAATAAATAGTGATGAAGGAGTCAATTTTTAAAATATTTTTGTGCTTCTAGTGGTTATATTTTGATTTATCTTGAAAATCAATATTTTTTGCCAGATTTCAAAATGTCTATTTTCTTTTTTTTTAATTTTTTTTCTGTTTTTGTTAATTTTTTTTTTTTTTTACTATTATCTATTTTTAATCCGAAAAAATGGCGAAACACTTCCTGAAACTTCCCCAACTTTATGAAACATGTAAAAATAAGTGTGCCTTTCCTGTTCAACACTCCTAATCAGCAGATTCTCTGTGCCTACTCTTGGTAGATGTGTCTGTGCACTCACCTGTGCTTTCAGAGGCAGGATCACAGCATCAGCACACGCCTTCCAGTTGGTTTCAGCCAGCTGAACCACAACCAGTTGCACATCAACTTTGGCAGCAGCAGAACGAACATATGCTGTGGCCTGGTACCCTTGATTTCTGCTGTCACTCCTCACTGCCTGTGCCACCACTGTAATGCCAGGAGGAATCACATCTCCCAGGAAGTTGTGCTGAAAAAGAGCCCCCAACCATCTGTGTTTAGGGATTTCTGTGTGCTCACCAGAGGCCTGCAGTCCATTCATGTGTGCTGGTAGCCCTTGTCCTCCATCAGTTCAGTTTGCAGCACTTATTTCTATATCCACAGTAGTTAAGGATGGATTAGGTTGGAAACTTAATTATTCAAAAATGTGATTATTTTAGTGAGGTGTTTCCGAGCTTTATGCATACAGCAAGATTTTTTTCTCATTATTTTAATGTTTCAAATAGCTGCCTACAATGTGGACTAGAGACATTCAGAGTAGTATACACACTCACAACTTATTTTACTATACTGCAGTTTCTTCAAGCCAATCAAATACTTTGAAATCCTGCTCAGTAATAGAATTCCTCTAGACTTTGCCTGCATTTGCAGAGCTATTTGTCCCATTATTATGTAGATACCTTTCTGCAGTACAATTATAGAATACTAAGTGCACAATAAAGGTAAAGATGATCTTGCTTAATGGGCCTTCACATTTACCAGTCAGTAATGTCCATGGAAAGTCTGATTTTAGTTATACTCTGCATAAACTCATGACCTCCAGTCCACATTTAAAAATAATTAGGCAGACTTATTTATTTCTTCCTCATTTTTACCTAAAGCAACTGATTTTGCATTCTGGGCTTTCACGGGGAAAAGAAAATTTTTTCCTCTTTAACTCACAGCTACATTCCCTTCCATGTGTATAATTTCCAAATCCAGCTTTCACATGCTGCAAACACCTTCAGAAATGAAGGAAAGAAAACAGGCTAACAAAAGCCTGAACACAAGGGAATTTGGGAAAAAAAAAAAAAAGAAAAAAGAAAAAAGTTTGGTTTTTTTTGACTTTGCCACTCTCAGGGCTGTACCTCACGTGTCAGGCTGGAGCCATGGCTGTGGTGGTGGTAGTGGATGCTGACTTTTTTGCTCCTCTTTGAGCTGTGGGCAGAATTTTCTCCATGGTGGTGGCTGCTGCTGCTGCTGCTGCTGTTTCTGTGGCTGCTTCCTGAGTCAGAGGAAGATGATGATGAGCTGCTTGATCCTTTATGATCTGGATGCTATGAAATAAAAAATAGGTTAAAAATCTATGAGATAGCCTTTAGTTTTAGCCTTTGCTGAAAGAAAGATTGCATAGACACTGATTGCAAGTGACAACATCACACTGTTCGGGTCTGATGCCAGGGAAAATGAAAAGTGGAATTTCATAAGTAGTCAAATACATCCATATCCAGAAAAATAAAGAGAATACAATTTTATGAATAACAGTATAAATCATCTTCCTCTTTCACATGCAAGATATATAATAGCTGTGCAGGTAACATCTACAAAAGCCCCTCCATTATCACCCTTTTCATATATGCTAAAAATACCTCTGTGCCATAATGTGTACTGAACCTGGTTTCTGAAAAACTCAGTGTAATGATTTTGCCATGGTTGCATAAGAACTGTGGGCAGAACTCCTCCCATTGGAAGGCCCCACTGT
Organism: Muscicapa striata striata; assembly: GCA_030060385.1. Lineage (NCBI taxonomy): Eukaryota > Metazoa > Chordata > Aves > Passeriformes > Muscicapidae > Muscicapa > Muscicapa striata. The sequence goes on from JAREIS010000086.1 coordinate 1,104,736, forward strand.
TTTGTCATTCCCCCATGGTCTTTGTTAACCTAACTACGACAGCATTTGCATGTCCTGACCCAAATTTGAGAATTGCAAGGGCTGCAACCCCAAAAAGATGTAGTGTAATATTAGTAATAAATCTGCTTTTTTTTTTGTTCATCATCAATATTGTTATTGGGCATTATGGAATGGTCAAGGGAAATGGCCCAAACAAAGCCCTTCAGTAACAGGCTGGATCACATCAGCTGCAGCTACGTGGCAATTAATTGCCTGGTTTATTCTTAGCCACTTAATAACTATTTATTCTTAACCCATCGTGAGACATTGGTATTTTAATTTGTAGCTCTGCTTCCATGCATCACAGAATTAGACTTATATTTTTGTGGAGGGTGGGAAAGCAGGAGAAAATTGGAGTGACAGATGCTCTCTAATGAAATAAAACATTGCTGTTACCTTTTTCATTTTCTTTCAGTAGGATTCAGGTGGATTATCTCCAACAACAAAAGGATGAGCATTTTTAACCCTTTTTTATTAAATTATGTCTTTATTTCCACTTACAATACTTGAATTGGCACCTACCCAATGGATGTGAGCAGACTTGAAGCGGAGGCTGTACACTTTTGGAAGGTGAGATTCCTGCAAAATTCCAGAGGAAGTTATTACCTACAGCTCAGCCAAGACCAGCTCCTAGCAGAAGTCAAAGTGTCAGAGGGACATTTTACCCATTGTGTGCTGCTCCCAGCTCGTTTGTCAGGCTTGCTGTGCCAAAGGGAAGCACTGGTGCTTTCACTGCTGCTGCTGCTCTGGGCTTTGGGATTCTGCTCCCCAGCACTCCTCTCTCCAGCAGCACTGGCAGGTGCAAGTGGAGTGGGCTTGGACTGCTTCTCAGCCTTCTGCTTTATACCAGAGGCTTTACTACTGCTGCTGCTGCTGCTCTCCTGCTACTGCCTTTGCTGCTGCTACTCCTGCTCCTACTACTGCTTCTGCTGCTGCTCTGGCTGCTGCTACTGCTACTACTGCTACTGCTACTACTTCTGCTACTACTGCTGCTCCTACTGCTACTGCTGTCCTTGCTGCTGCTACTTTTGCTACTGCTACTATTGCTCTTACTACTACTATTGCTGTTCTTACTGCCACTATTGCTGTTCTTACTGCCACTATTGCTGCTCTTGCTGCTATTACTGCTGCTCTTGCTGCTACTACTGCTGCTCTTGCTGCTACTACTGCTGCTCTTGCTGCTACTACTGCTGCTACTACTGCTGTCCTTACTGCTACTACTGCTTCTCTTGCTGCTACTACTGCTGCTCTTATTGCTATTACTGCTGCTCTTGCTGCTACTACTGCTGCTACTACTGCTGTCCTTACTGCTACTACTGCTGTTCTTACTGCTACTACTGCTGCTCTTGCTGCTACTACTACCACTACTACTGCCACTGCTACTACTACTGCTACTACTATCACTACTGCTGCTGCTACTGCCACTGTCCCCAAAGGGGTAGAACTTCTTTCCCTTGGCTTTGGAGTGCCCTGCTCTCAGGTTGATCTGGGTGCCCCCCACTGTCCCCCAAGGGTAGAACTGCCCCTCAGAGTCTGCTCTCAGGTTGATCTGGGTGCCCCCCTGTGATGCTCTGCCCTCAGAGTCGCTGCTGGAGGGGCTGCTCGTTGTACTCTCAGCACTTCCACTGATTTTCTGTGTTCCTGCAGAACAACAGAAGTAAAATCAGGTGCAGGCACCTCCGAGTGTCTGCTGCCTGAGAAGCCAAGGGGTGTGCTTGACAACATTCTTGGGACACATCACAACAATTCAAAGGCTATTTCATAATAATGTGTTAAACCCACACAGAAGCAGAACAATACCCCAAACACTTTGGTGATAAGGAGCAGCTGTTGACCACACAGTGACACGTAGCTGGTATCAGCAATGACAATGCTGTAGCTGTCACTGTCTCAGGGCAGGTTCTGTACTTGGTGTAAGAGCATTTTGCTGCACTTGCAGTAGCTGTAAATAACAGACTACTTTTTGACCACACAACAGCTATTTTATCTCTTATAAGAGATTTTCAGAAAAGCATACAAAACCAACCTGCTCTTTCGAAGGTCTTTCACTTGCAGAAGGATAAGTGCAAATAAAATACCTGCTGAAAGACTTGTGTACCCAAAAGTCTGTCTTTATTTTCCACTTTAGCATAATATCTAAACAAAGGATTCCTTCTACTTAGTAGAAGGAATAAAAACAAGTTTTGTGTAATGTCTCCCACAAATCCAGAAGTGGAATCTCACAGCAGTACCTGATCATCAGTGGCAGCAAGGATTTTCTTCACTTTTTTAATTGCTTCTTTTCTGGAAGATGCTTGTGCCTCTGGATCTTCAAATGTCACTAGACGTACCATTTTTGTAGGAGCTTGGTCTCCTGCTTGAATTGTGACTTGTATTTTTTCAATAGGTGCCTCGGTGTAAACTGAAATTGCACGACATTTCTGTTACTATTAGCAACTGAATGATAGAATAAGCCAATTTTACCATAATTTATTTAACATTTTTTCTCAAATGTAGAAGCTCAATGATTATTATTGGTATCGAGCAACTTTGTTAAAAATTTTGTCTAATAACTAAAGCACATAATGGCAAGCAAATTTTTTAATATTACCAGGATACTGGATTCTTTGCAAGTCAATAAACAAAATGATCAGCAGATTTAAGTCAAGTGAATCAGATTGCTTAAAGACATAAACCATGGGTTAGTGAATTAAACATCAGACAGGAACTGAGGCTCAACTCTTGAACATTAAAGAATGGCCCAATGGTTAGGCCATTAGTTTGGTCCTTAGGAGACCTAGATTCAGTGGCCTGCTGTGCTTTTATTTCTTATGATCATGGATTAAGACATTAAGGACTAGATCCTGGCAGGGTTAATCCATAATTCCCTTTTAGAGTCTGGGTTTTAGAATGTAGCTACAGGACACTGCATCAGATCTGTTGCCCATGTCCAATTGCTTCGTGCTTGCATCCCAAATCCGATGATTCAGGATGCATCAGACACACTCTGCAGGCACAGACCAGCTCTGCTGGATGCTGGCCATGCTGAGTGCCATTGCTGGGAGAGCTGGGAAATTGCTGCTCAGGCCAGTGGGGTAGGAATGGATTCCTGCTGTGAGCATGGTCTGCTGCCAGTGCTGGCAGGCCTGGTCCATCTAATTATAGATTTAGTGGCACTTACGATGCAAAGAATATATAAGTACACAGACATCTGTATCTATTCATCTGTGTGTGTGTGTATACTTCACCCACTATTTTCTTTTTTGTGCCCACTTGTATTTACCTGGCTTGAAGCTGATTCTCAGGGCATGGTCTCCAACCAGGTAATAAAGAGGCAGGTTTTTGATAAACGCTGCGTGCACACTTTTCTTCTCAATGCACACCTGAGCTCCAAAGGTACTTGCATTGAAGCACATGGACTGAACAAATGGCTCTTTTTGGGAAGAGGAGTGTCCAGAAGAAAAGGGATTTCCAGATGAAACATCCTCTGCAGACTGTCTATCCTATTAGATAGCACACATGTCCAGTTAACTCAGACAACAGCGAGAGGAATATCTGCATGTTATGCATCATGGTGTGGCAACAGCTCCCTGTACTCTGGAGGGGGAATTAACCAGTTTATTCTGGTTAGCAAGGCTGTAACATAGGGAAAATTGGTTTTAAAATGGACAAAATTATCATCTGAATGGGTTGATTAGGCCACTTACTGTAAAAAGAGCTTCAGTTTATAAGAATGGGAAATTAATCACAAATTAATTCTAAATATTTAATTTTGTTTTCCTGGAATTTTAGACAGTGTTAACAGGTTCTTGATAAAACTGACTGTGCCTTAGACTGACAGGAGTTTTTTTTTCCTTTGATTTTTGAAGTGTCAGACAGCAGAACTTTCAACTATGTCCCCAAAAATTCTGACTCAGATGAGGTCTGACATGAATGTGACACTATATCAATTAAATGCTCAAAACATATAATCTATTAGAAATTTCCACTAAAAACTATGTAATTTACATGTAATAAGCAATGCTTGCAGAAGAAAAAATTAATTAAAATTGGAATCAAATCCATGAAATGAAAACTATGATTTCCTGAAGCAATGAAGCAAATACCTAAAGACACAATAATCACAAGCTTTCGTTTCACATAAAATTCAGTTTTGCAATTAGGTTTTTTATCCAGTTTATCATATCTCCCAAGATTCCAGCCTTGCATGAGCCCTACCAAAAACCCTGGAATTTCCAGTGGTACTGGGAAATGCTCCACTCAGTGCCATTTTCCAGTTGCTGTTCATTTAAGAATAACTGTGGAGTGCCAAGTGTTCAGGAAGGGCAGCACAGAGGCACAAAGCAGAGGAAAGCATGTGCCAGGATATTGGAAGCTGCTCTCACTGCTAGCACGTTTGTCTATTGACTTCTCCATAGGAGAGTGTTCCTGTCCTCTGTTCATCTCTTATTTCATCTGAAAACCCTTCAGAGTTGCAGGATAACAATGCAAACAGAACAGGACAGTGTATTCCTCACCTCTGTCAGCCTTTCACTGAATGAATTCTCACAGTGATGCCTTCACAACACTGTCCACCTTAGAAAACCTATCCTGGCTTTTACAGAAACCTGGCTCAGGAAGTCATGACACAAACTGCACTCCATCCTTGAATCAGGATGCTTATAAGCATTAAATTCAGCTCTATAAGTCAAGCATCAAGCATCAAGTCATCATCAAGCAAGTGGAGCATCTTGTGGAACACTTGTGACTGCCCCAGGAATGTGATGCTTGCATAATGGTTGCAAAAAATTCTAAAGATTGTGGGCCTGTAGATGGCAGTGCAAAATTAATTACCAAAGAAGATGCTTTTGCTTTAGAAGAAGGGTTGCAAGTTTGATGCATTACACTCCAGATTTTAAAATAATGTTACTATAAAGCTATTTGTGTTATTAGATTGAACCTGACTTATTTTGAGTGAAGCAGCATTAGTCAGAGATGAATTGTACCCTTTCCTATAGAGAAAAGAAATGGTTCCCTGCTGTTTAGAAGCCCAAAAAAGAATAGTCAGACACTACATCATTTACCTGGATGTTTTCAGTCTCTCTTGATGCAGAATCTGAACTGAAGGACGTCTTCATTATGTTGGGCACTGCTTCAGGTAAAAGAACTGGAGTTGTCTTACTAGCAGCCAAATCCCCAATATTTCGTGTAACAGCAAATGTCTTAGACCTGCAGAACACACATTAGAGGAAACCTGTATTGATAAAGCACTACTGAGGAAGAGACCTAAATAATGCCTTGTAGCCTGCACTCAGCAACAAGTATCATCCCTTGCAAATTGCTTTACAGATATTTACAGCATCCTTCCTGTTAGCTGTGTTTTCAAGGACTGCTAAGAGTCAATAAAGACACAGACCAATCTCAGGGGCAGATAGCTCAGTCAGGCTTTTAGAATCACTTGTCCAGGTTAAAAACATTATGGTTGGTTGGATCTTCATACCCTAATTCCACAAAAAACACCATGCTTACTTAGAAGTCTGGCTGTGGATTACATTACTAAATTTTTGAGTTTTCTATTTTGAGCTCCTGGAATTTTAAATTTTTAAACTTATCTTCTGTGTATTCACTGCACTAGACTCAGTTCTAATTTCTTTTGACATTATATTTGGAAAAATACTGCCATATCTTCAAAAAACAACCTGGGGACAGGTGGCTCCTGCATGCTGTTTCCTGCCCAATTTTTATTAGAGCAGAATTGGAGAAAGGAGCATGAAATCATGGAAGTAAGTGTCTCCAGCTTGATTTAAATTCACTAGCACTAATGGTTTGGCCATGGCTTGGCAGGAGGTCAGGAGAGTTGTGCAGGAAGGTTAAGAGCCTATTTATGTAAATGTGTTCAGGACATTATTTCCAGTGTTGTGAACTCTAAGTGTGTTGGGCAGGATCCCAGATAAGTGATAGAAGGTGCAGCATGAGACTGAGGCTCTCATGGCTGAATATTCTGAGCCCCACATTCACAGCCCACATTCTTCAGGGAGCTTCTCATGGTGCTGTGAACTGTGAGTTTTGTTGTGGGTCTTGAACGCTTTTGAGAGACAAAACCTATTTTCCCTCAGCTATTAACACTGTGCCAGCTCTACCTTATTAGCCCTTTATCAGCTAACATCCACCTCCAAATTCCCCACGTGCTCTTTCTCAAGGATGAAGCTGATCTCTTTGCCCTGGGGCTTTTGTGGTGGCTGCTGTGACAGTGAATGGAAAGTTGGTCTCAAAATGGTCTCTATTTTAATATGGCCCACACTGTACTAGCCTGAGCAATTCCAATCTAACCTATTTGAAAGATGAATTTGTATTCATTTGATAGCCCTCTCTTCCTCTTGAAGGCTCCTACCGTGCTGTGTGCAATGTAAAGCACACAATTGCTCTTCATGTGGAACACCTCAATGAAACGTGTGTCACCTGTGGGCTTTGTTTTCTTTTCCATCTCTCTCTTTTTTTAGATAAGGACATGACAGCAACGCTCCACGCTGGGTGATAGGAGAACCTTGAAGAATGGAATCTGAAATAAAATATTCTACCTAACAAGCTGAAGGGATAAAAGGAAAATACAAATCAACTTGCATTTCAGATGGCTCATCTGGGTAAAGAGACAAAAAGGGAAATAGTTTTATTTTAATCCCATTCAATAATTCAAATGACCACTGAACTGCAGGCTGGATCTCCAAGCAGAAAGCCCTGGGGTTTCTTTTCCAATTTTTTTAGTATTTTTATGCCAATAGTCTACTCCTGCCACCTAATGAAAGAGAAGGATCGATTCCTCCCTGTTGAGCACAGAGAGCTGACAAATGTAGCTGCATCACAGGTGACACATGTCAATGTCTGCAGAATCACACAGCACAGTAAAAATAGGCTACAAGAGCCAGCTCTGGTGCTTTAACAAGAAAAAACAGTCACAAAGAAGGCCTAAAGCTATGGTATGAAAGAATCTGTTCTCTCTGATCCCGCACAAGGGAGAAAAAAAATAAAAAGGAGATTTTCCAATATGTATTAGTGCATTTTTTGGATGAGAGAAGCTGTGCTCTAAGCCAAACTCACTGCAGGGGGAAGGGACAAGCAACTCTGCTATGCTGGACCCACTGATGTTTCAGAGAGTGTGGCCTTGCACACATCTCTAACATGGGGACAGAAGTGCTCAAATGTCTGTTTAAAACAAAAAACAATCAACAAAAAACTATTCTCCCAGGTTTTAGGACACCATTTGACACCACATGCAAATAAATGAGAAACAAGATACAATGAGCCAGCCAGATCTTTAGCTCTCTTTCTGATGTGGTGAAACAACATCTTCTGCCTTTCCTACATATCTTCATTTCCTTCCAACTTTGGTGCAAAGGTGTTATAAAAACAGAGTTTCTGTCCCCCAAACACACCTTGCCTCTTCTGCATTTTCTGCTGAACATGGTGTAGTCATGTTGGACAAAGAGTTTTCTAATTACCTTGTTCCTCTTATAAATAAGATGCCTATTTCAAGCAATTTCTACTTATCTCACAACTAAAATAAGCAAAAAACCTTATGATACAAGCTCTATTCATGATTATGTATATACTTCAGTAGGCTGTCATCATAAATATGTGGTATATTAGCAAAGTGCATTCTCTGGCAGCTCTCCATGTTTATACTTTAATCACAGAGCTCTAATTTCCCCTGAAATTTATTTGATTTTTACTTCTTGTAAATTTTGTTTAAAAGTATGTTGAAGTAGCCATCTGTAGTATACTAAATAATTATGTTAAAAGAGCCTTAAAAATAACCATTATTTTTAATTAAATTTTGATAGGATTGAATTGAAACACATGCTATATATTCTCTCCATAGTAGAATTAATTACTGTACTCTGATTTTTGCTATAGAGAGAATTGAGCCCATAATGTGCTGATTTGTCTTGGGAATGCAACCTCTCTATCACCAAAGTTTTCTTTTCTTTTCTTTTCTTTTTTTTTTGAGCCTGTGATTACTTACTTGAATTTCTCTTTGGCTCTTGAAAATTTATATAAATCCCACTGCTCTGACAGGTTATAACCTTTATGATCCTTTATCATGTGCAGGATAGAAATGAACTTAATGCTATTGAAAACTGTTTGCTTCCTGTGTTTGAAATTGAGAGATGATGAGGAAAATAGTAGCTTATTCTGTCTAGTTTTAATGACATGGGACTGTCATTAGTAACCTGTTGACCATCAAGACAGTGCCCAATACTAAAATATTTGAACAGACTTTACAAACACTTGAAAAATCAAGAGCTTTCTAGAACTATTTCTTTAAATGGGGAATTTAAAGCTAACAAGAAAAGGTATTACAATATCTCTAAAATACTGACTTCAGTTGGATCTTTATTATTTGGTAGATATATGCAAAAGGAAGAAAAAGACTATGTTGAACTAAAATTTTAACTCAGTTTATATAGCTATATATAGATATATCTATATATCTGTACCCATGTATCTCTCTCATTTCTCTCTACCATGCCTGCTTGTTTCTCTTCATACCTCTGAGATTTTACTCTGCTTGGTCTTTGACCTCCTCAGTGATGTGGTTCAATGTTACATTCTCTAGTTATTGCTTTGCCTTCACTTGCACTCATTGCTGTTTCATTGCTCTGTGTGGTTTCCACTGGCCATTTGTTTTGTAACAGTGAATGGGAATGCTTTTTGGAGAGAAATTGATGGTGCTAGAAGTCATCTAGTGAGTATTAGCTTTCTCATATACTTGACATTATGGAGCTATTTCCAAGTGACTACTTCATTTTATAAATGGTAATGCTGCAGGGTCTAGAGCAGGGCTTATGCTGGAACTCATGGGCTTCTCTGCTGTAATACCTTGTTTCTGATGCTGACTTGCTTTCTGCTTTATGACAATGCATTTAACTCTTTTTGTGTCTCATTTGATCTCCCCTTAAGTCAGAGGAGGAGAATATTTTTTATTTATTTGCAGGGAGGATCCTTCTGCTAATATTTCTCTCTGCTTGAGGCTCTAAACTCTCTATCAGTATTCAATATTCTCATTTCAGTTCAGTGAGCTTATTGAGCTCATTAATATCTGCCTCACCCTCTCTAACAGTGGGAACTAGTGAGAGTTATTGCCTGATGTCCCTGATGACCTTAGGAGCAGCCTGTCCTGGCCTCCATAAGAAACAACCAAAAATTGTGCAGCTAACTTTTCATCTCTGAAATGCTGAGACCCTCCCTACCCCTGCATGGAGAGAACCTTGTTACAGCCACACTTGATGGAGTGGAGGAATTGTGTTAGGGAGGAGGATGAGATGTCAAATGCATGTCAAATGGTCTGTGACTATTGAAGGACAAGGGAAAATAATGATTAGCTTAACTGGTGGCTAAATTGAGGAGACCTGCAGAGTGTCTGGGCCAGCAGCCATGAATGCTAATTGCAGCTGGATCAAGCAGCTGAGCTCTTTTGTTAGGGCTGTATTTCTAGAGCAGAAACTTGTTAACATTTCAGTGGTTTGTGTAATGGCCCATTTCTGTTGTTGGTGAAGCTTTTTCCTTTGTGATGAATTTTCAGCTTCTCTTTCTCGGGTTTTTTCACGTGTGTGCACGTGAAGGTTTTCTAAGTTTGGTCTACTGCTTTGATTCCTTGGACATTCTGCTTCCTCCTGCTCTTTGCTTTTGTATTTCCATCTGTTTTCATTTGTTTGGCATCTGGCTACAACAGTTTTCCAGAGTGCATTGTAATTGCATGCACTGGTAATAAATCAAGGAGACCTAATGGGTAAAAATACCACATGGCAGCCACAGGGGAACAAGGTAAAAACATAAGAGACACCCAACCCTCTCTGCTTCAAGGCATCTAATGCAAATTTAGATGGGCTAACTGTTCTAACTCATAGGATTCAACTGGTTGATATCTTACCTAGTGTTTCCAGTTCAAATATTTGTATCAAGATAGAAATTTTATATCATTCGTGTTTCAGATAGTTTATGAATCTCAACAACTGAAATATAGTCCTAAGGAGGAGTTTCAATCTCAACAATTGAGATCGAGTCCTATGGAGGAGTTTCAGGTGAAGACCACAGAAAGTAACACATATTTTCAACCAAAGCTTTAGTGCATGTCACTTCATTTAAAATAAACATCACCATAATATAAAATCACCATCACCATCACTAAAATACCAATCACCACCACTTATCCAAGCTATAATTCAAAGACAAGATTCCTGAATGTATTTGGATTTATTTAGGGGACTCTGCTTTGCTACATAGAAAGATTCTAAAGGCTATGCCTTACCTTAGGCTAAGTATGTTAGTCTCATCTTTACATGGAGGAATTTCAATTTTGATGCTTTTTTCCTTCATCTGGATAGTGGCAACAACATTCACAGGTATGTGAGCATTCATTTTGGTACGTGCTTCCAGCCCTGCCTGGACTGTGTGTGTGTTGATTCCCATTACAAAGGTCACCTCCTTGGCCATGCTGAAAAGGTAGAATGAGGGTATAATTATGTTCATGCAGCAAACAGCTGTTGAATATTGATGGCCTCTCTCACTTGAAAATATTATTCTTTTATTTTATACACAATACTTACCTTAGACTTGCTTTGGATCTCAGCTTAATGTTGGCATTTAGTAACTCAGTCAATCTGACATCAGACTTGGGAGAGGGCGTAATCTGTGCTTGAACTGTTACAAAGAAAGCAAAGAAAGGGTTAAAAAAGCCCTCCAGCCCTAGCAGGAATGTTTGTATTGCTAAAGCAATGAGATTTGTTACCATTTCCTGCCACTTTTGTGACAGAGGAGTAATAGAAGCTGGTCTCTGTTGGGAAGCCCGTGCAGGTGGGCACAATGCGGCGGATCTCAGCGGACAGGAGAGCTTTGGTCCACTGCCTCCCCACCCCACTTTGAAGGCTACTGATTATTCTCCTCAGTGAAGGGATTTTTTCATCAGATCCATACCATGCCTGCAATTACAGAGTTCAACATGTCTAAATAAGCAGAACTTGAGTATCATGATCCGTGTCATTAACTATGCCTCAGGGGAAATCCTGCCAGCAATGATTATAAATAATCCTGATCAAAGCTTGACCTTATTTGCCTCGATTAATACTAGAGACAAAAAAGCCAACCATGAATTTATAAAAGGGAGAGAATGAATGAAAGTAACAGTATTTTAGAGCTTTTGATGCTTGGGTAGTGGTGCTTTTAAAATGATACCTGCAGTGCATTTTGGATGGCGTTTTTATCAAGTTCACCAAAATACAGCTCTTGGCCAAACATCTTCAAGTAGCCTGATGCAAAAGGTTTGTCACTGGAGAATGCCTTCCAGTCAGAGAGCTGTGGGAGAAGATGAAAAAAGCCTGATTCTTCATAACATTTGAGAAAGCAATATTAGAGATTTTCTTCTCCCCAGAATTTACCGTTTTCAGGATTTTCTTGAAGTCATAGTCAGTCTCCCAGTCCCTGTCAGGAGAGTAACCTTTAGCAAATATCTCCTGCAGTCCTTCAGCTGTAATTCCTACCTGTGGGAAGAAGTAAAGTGCAGATGCCAGTGGATGAGAGTTGTAAGAAGGGATGAGGGGGCAAACTGTGGGTAGACCCAATTACCTCCAAGGGGTCAGCCACTCTTCCAAGGAAATGTGTCCTTAGCTGGGACATTGCCATAGCTGGAATTAAGCTACCAGCATTATTCAATACCAAATATTTAGCTGCCAGCCCACTCATAAGGAACTCTGCAGAGAAACAGGCAGTGAGACACAGCACAGTTAGTTTTTAGGTCAGAGTCTGCAGATTGTGTCTATTTACTAATTTAATAATCAGCCTCATATGAGCAAGGCCAGAAAACTCAGCTGTAAAACTGGTGTTCTAAAACAGTTATTTAAAAAATATTCTAAATTCAGAATATTTTTAAATTAATAATGGGCAAAGCTACAAGCTCACTGATCATTGCACAGTTGTTATGCCATTTTCCAGTTACTTCTGATATATCATAGTTTGGTTTGGGTTGGAAGGGACCTCAAGGATCATCCAGTTCCAACCTGCTGCCACGGGCAGGGCACCCTCCAGTAGACCAGGTTGCTCAAATCCTCATCCAGCCTGGCCTTGAATACTTCCAGAATTGGGGCATCCAGAACTTCTCTGGGCAAGCTGTGTCTCATCACCCTCACAGTAAAGAATTTCTTCTTAATATCTAATATAAACCAACTCCCTTTCAGTTTGAATACACTCCCCCTTATCCTGTCACTCCATGACTTTGTGTAAAGCCCCTCTCCAGGTCTGTCAATGTGCCTGCCCATATCATTCACATCCAGTCACACTCTGTAAGATCAGCTTATGAAATGCTTTTATGAGACACCATTTAGGGCACCTTCACAAAGGAGGTGAGAAATGAAAACAGAGCTGCCATCCTTTGCTAGTAGTTCAGGGAAAGTGATACAGATGTCCTGTAAGGACAGATGGTGAGAAATAGATTTGTCTCTCAAATGAGTCAAAGACTATTTAATGCATCTAGCTCCAAATGCTGTAACCCTTACATGAAATGCACCCATTATTAAATTAGTGTTGACTCTTGAGTGAACTTTGAGCAAATATTTTGTTCCTATTTATTTCTCTACTTAGATTTATCATCTGTAATGTTCTTAGTGAATTTGTTAAAGCTATCTTTTATGTTCTTACCACAAAACCCATTAGTTAAAAAAGTCCATGGTTCTTCCTGATACTTAATAAGAAGCATTGCCTATAAAAGATTATATAGAATTCATTGACCTGAAGAGAGCAGGAATATTTTCCATACCTCAGGCCTTACATAGTGCTAATGCTCCAAGAAAATATTTGCCACCTTTTTGAGAGTTTGGTGACACCTGCATGTATCTGATTAAATATCTGCCCCAAAGATGAGGAGAAGAAAATTTAGAGAGCAAAGAAAGCAGTCTTTGGTACAAATAAACATTAGTACACATTTAATTATATGAATCTGTGCATATTGAGAGACAGATTCTCACAGTCCTGACACTGAGCAGAGCCTGAGTCATCCCTTTGATTTCAGTAGCAATGAGGAGAGCATGAAGCACTCTTTGTGGTGGCCATGTGTGACAAATTCCAGATTAGAGATAGGTTCAGCTGACATCATTGCCTGTCATTAAAAATTCAGCATTGAGCACCACAAAGATGTGTGATGCTGAGGGCAGATTTTTGTTTTTATCAAGGAAATAGGTACTGCATTACAGCTGTCACTATGGTAACTCCTCCAGAATGGACTCACAGAAACACATTTTACCTGTGGCTACTGGAGACAAATCAGATTAGAAAGCTGGAGGATGGATCCTCTTCCCATACTAGTGTAGTAGGGGATTGACTTAATTTAGCTGAGTTATACAAATCTAAGATAAGGATGTGTGAAAAAATCTTGTTTTTTTATTCTTCAGGATGATGACCTACCTACTCATGGTAGCCAAATTACTGACAATGGTCTTCACCAGGAAGTAACAATTCCCTGATGCTCTGCATTTCCAGGCTACAGCCAAAATAAAGTATTCCATTTCACAGACCCCCCTGCCAGCACCTCTCATACATATTGCACTGTTCTTCCTCACTGGGTGAAAATTTAGATGGCTTAATTTAAAAAGCAAAAATTATTAAACATAATGAGCACCTAAACCAAGAAAACATATCTTCATGTTAACAAAAAAATATATCTAAAGGTGTTTTAAGTAGTAGAAAAGTTCACATGATATACTAGTGGTATATATTATATATATATATATATATATATATATAGTATTATAATATATATTATTATAATATATATTATTATAATATATTATTATAATATATTATTATAATATATATATTAGATATATTAGTTGCTGTATTTCTTTGGGCACTTGTTGTCTCTATCATTGAAACAGCAAGCACATGCATAATGTATTACTGTGATTCTTACAGTACATATTACATTTATTTCTATTATAGAGCACATTAAATGGTCATGTAAAATCCATGAAAGTGGAGCAAGACAACAATAATATTTACAAACCACACCTCTGTCTCCAATAAGGAGGCAGAAGTACTTGTACACCCATCACTGTAGATTTCAGATGTTTCAGAGTCTCTTAATATTGATTACTTTGAAAAGAATCTTAACACATACCAGTGAATAACAGAAGTGCTAAAAACAGATAACTGCTGATAGATAAACAGCATGTGTAAAGAGACTGTGTTTGGAGCTATAATCTCCCTAGTCTGCCAGCTACATATGCCAAATCACTGAGGCTGTCATGGCCATTTACATAGGAGAGTTGCTTTAAAAAATCTACTGAGAAAAATAACATACATGGAAAATAGCAAAGGCTACCATGTGGCTGAGCAAGAACCTGCCTTCTAATCTGGTCTTTCCATGCTTTAACTACATTTTTATGTGCAACTCTGATGTAACTGGCCAGTCTCCAGATACCCTACATGGATCTGCTCATTCTAGGAAAGAATCTTGGTGGGAAGATGCAAGAAAAATCTTTAGACAATAAACGTGACGTAGCTGCTCAGGGGTGCAATGAATTGTCACATCTGAATATTTGCAGAGTTTTCTGTTTCACTGGGCACAACTGTTGGGGTGAAGAGTATTTAGCATCACATTTGAATGCAGCCAGAGCTGTAGATGTTCAACACGGGTAGAAATTAATCCACTTCAGCAGCAATTTCAGTCCCTTCTGTTTGTTTGGTGCAGAACAATGGTATGAAATTGTTAAGCACCACTGAGAATACAGCATTTGGTACAGGAGCATGTGCCTCCCTTACTAATGAAAATAGAGGGTTAGAGCCCCACAAGCCCTCTGGTAATTTCATGCTGGCAGTGTACAATGCAAAACACACAGGGACCTAAACACTCTTCAAATGGAGAGCCTGAGATTCTTAGAATTTTTTTAACTGAAGATAGGAAAATACAGAAGAACAACAAGCAGCCCAACAGCTGGCTGGGAGAATTGGGCTCTCATACTGTACAACTTCTTCCCTACATATTCACCAATATATATTTCTCTACAAAACCTTCTGGATCTTACCTTTAAAGATACTGAAGCGGAAAACTTTGCTGAACTGATACCCAGATTTGTCAAATTTGGGACTTAGTGCTCTGACAGCCATTCTGCAGGCAGAAGCCCTGAAAAATGGCAAGCTCATTAACATTTCAATTAGCTCCCAACAAGTGTTTCTGCTAGGAAAGGCATTTCCCTTACATCACTTGAAGATCTGGAGCTGTGCTTCTCCCCAGGGCCCTCAGGTGAGAGTAGATGAAACTTGCCACCTGCATGCTGGGCTCCTTCAGCACAGCATCAGCCAATGTCATCACAGCTGGAACACCTGGCTTGGTTTCAAGCAAGACCACTGCAGCTAACATTCGGATTCGAGGATGAATTTTTTGATTCAGGAAAATCTCAAGGGTAATAGCCTGGACCTGGAAAATAATAGATATATCCAGCTTTACTGTATTTTTTGAACATTTTGCTAATAACCACTCAACACCAGTGAATGATCTGTTTCATCACTAGCACAGAAAAATTTGAATTATTTAATTTTGTGGCAACACTGTTCCTGATATCATAGTCTGAGGGCTGGAAGGGGCATTATGGTGATGTAGTCTGTCTTCCTACATGATCAAAGCCAAGGAACTTCACTGGATAACATCAAATCTTTTATCCCTTTTTCAGCTATCACACTCTAGGTAAAAGAGATTTTGGGGATCCTTTACATACCTGAGAAGTGATTTCAGTGATCACTTATTCCTATGCATAAAGGTACAACTTATTTCTAATAATGTGTTCTTCTGGGGTACTTATTCTAAATATGAGAATAAAAATGAAACAAATAAAGCCCAGTTTATTACCAGAAATCGCTATGCCATAACAGCAGCTTAACCCAAAATTTAATGCAATAAATGTAATTTCCTTAGCAGTACTTGTGGTTGATGTGTTTGCCCTCAGCAATATTCACTTCAAGATCAGTTTTATACTGGAACCTTTGCAGTTTCCAGAAAGGCACAAAAGCCTTTGGCTCTAACTTTAAAATGGATGTGGATGATGTGCCACTGTTCTGGCAAACTTTCTGCACAGCCCTGTCCTGCCTGGGAGAGTGCACACCCATGAGCTGTAATGAAGAACGACCCAGGAAACTGCAGCAAACTTTGGAAAAACCCTGACTGATATAATTAATTTGAATATGCTGATTATCAAATGCCAGTGGAGAAGACGTGACAAAGATGCATTAGGCCTAACTCAAATTAAGCAATAAAAGAGGTCATGAATTATAAGTATGTTTAATCCAAATATGGGTGTGCACCTAGCTGCAAACCAGGCATTAAATTGTTTTTTGGACAATAAAAAAAAAAGTGGTCACAATCATTAACTTGCTCCAGATCAATCTTCTCCAAAAAAAAAAACTCATAGAAAACAAAACTGAGTGGCCTGGGGCACCTGTGGGAGGCCAGGCCAAAGAGCAATCAGAGATGCAGTGTTGTTCTCAAACACCAAATTGGCTTTTTTCCTTCCCCAGCAAATACTTCAACCTCTACCCTTGCAATTCTCTCCCTTCCCTTCCCTGTATTTCCCTATCCAGCTCCTGCACACCACTAAATTGTTTCTTCATTCTTTTGGTTAAAAGCATACCCTGGCACTCTATTGTCTGTGGATCAATATGTGCACTCAAACTGGGAGGCACATGCAAAAAATGAGTATAATGGAAACACTGATTAGTAGGTGAATAGTTAATGAAAGCTTTCATTTTACTTTTTGTGTTAAGAATTTACTTATATAAGACAAAAAAAAATTTCAACTTCAGGAAAAAAATAATGTGAACCTTGAAAAGGTTTCCTTTTAAAAGCAGATTTCTTCAAAGTGAAAATGATTGTGAAGTGATGCCTGTGGTAGATGAGAGTAGGCTGGTGTAGGCATTGTATGTGAGTTCTAACAATTATCTCAGGGACAAAAGTCACATTTAGTAAATGTTCTGTTTATGACTTAAGCCCACACAATGTCTGTAAATTTGTAATTAGGATGCAAACCCCTGGTATCTATTTACAATAAAATCTAGTCTTGAATTACGATTAGATGTGACACTTGGTATTAAATGTCAATTCTCTGAAAACCTTGTTTTGTGGTTCTCTCACATACAGAAGGTGAAGTAGCACTAAACACATTTGGGTCAATAATTTAGTTTTCTGTCGAATGTCCTTGGAAACAAAAGGTTTGCAATGGAAATACTGATTTGTCTTCAACAACAATGAATGTACCCATTTAATAGGATTTTTTTTTGTTGCAGTCTGAAATACTGGAGGTTAATGTCAAAAGAAATAAGACATGCCTACCAAGGAATGGTTAAGTACTTTTTTTTAAATAATGTTCCCTTTGGAAAAAAAAAAAATCTGTTTTTCCCTCATTGCCCATTATCTATTAGCAGCCTTGTAAGTGGAAGTCACAAGGGCAAAGGAGGCAGCTTTGTTTTCTTACCATTTTGGGGTCTTTTAGGCCAATGTTTTTCAGGGCCAGCACAGCAGTTGCATGGACCCTGAGTGGCAAATCTGAAGCACCAGCTGCAAATCCTGGCAAAAACTTCTTGATGTGCTTGATGCTGGCTGGATGTCCTACATTCCCAAGGGCTTTCAAAGCCAGGGAAATTTCTTCTGTGCTAGACTTGCTCAATGCCTCTCCTGCAAAGCCATGAAGAAGCTGAAAAATGAAAACAAATCTGTTGAGTTCAATTCCAGGTCTTATCTAAATTCCATCCCCCAGCCTGTTCTGGGGTTTGACTTCCATAATTTCAGTTTGTGCAGTTCGTTTATTTTAAATATTTTCAAATTTTTTTCCCCCTCATGAATAGAAAATTTTATTCATGGAACAAGTATAGCCAAGAAAGATGCAATGAACAGCTTCTTCATCACTATACATTAAAGATATCAAGAAAGATTTTTAAAGGAAAAAATAACAGCTAGACCTGGTGCTCACTGCCTTTCAGGATGAGTTGGGAATCCTGAAATACTGCTGCTTGAACATCTCTCTCTCTCATGGTTGAAGACAGGTGCAAAAACACAGATACAGTCAAACTTTCAGACCCTTAAAAGAGATTATTGAAGATATGGCTGGTGGTGGTGCCCTTATGCAGCTGTGACAGCCTCTGTTCAGTGTGGATTAAAAAATGAGATCACTGCCAAAAATCAGGTCCTTTTACAGCCTTCATTGTAACCAACTGGATCACACTCCCATTAGTATGGCAAGGTTAGAGGCAGCTGTCTGAAGGCTGGATAAGAGCAAAGAGCTAAATCCTAATAGATACCAGTTTTAAATTTTAACAAATGGCTCTAAAAAGGAAACAGAGATGTTAGAGAATAATTTCAATACAGATTCTGTACTCTAAAATCACACTTTTGAGATGCCTTGCTGGTGCAGAAACAGTTTACTTGACATTATTAGTCAAATGAAGGGACATGTGAAATGCATTGAATAAGCCTAAACAATCATTTGCTTTGGGAAAGAATTTTCATTCTCTGGCACAGGGCTTCTCAGATTTAATTAGGTCAAGAACACTAGTGGCAATTGTAACACAGGAGACGTTTGTAGGAATGTTGGCCATCCTATGTGCTACAGGGAAAACATCATGTCAGGCACAGAGTGTGTTTGGAACACCCTGTTCTCGCTGGGGATGGTGGATTGACGGCTGCCAGAAACTAAGCACACATTTCTCTTCCCCCAACTCCTTACTGGCTGAGTGCTTGGCCCCTGCAAAACATGACATGCATTTTTAGAGCTGGGAAATGCTATTTAATGACTACTCAAATTGTTTTGAGACCTGCTGATTAAAAGCAGTGTAGGACAGGGAGAGTGTCACTGCTGTTATAACAACCTTACAGCCTGTGTTGATGACTGGGCTCTGCTTCTGGCTGGGTTACATTAATTCTGACAAAAATCCGGGCTTTTGTGTCACTTAGTTAAAATATAAATATGCATAATACCTGTATTTAAAGTATTTTTGAGCAATGTCACGGGACTTCATTAATAATTGGCAATAAAGAACTCAGAGATACTCAGATAGAAAGTGTTATGAATTGTTTGCTTCTTCCTCTCACTCTCTTTGGTGTGCTAATCTAAAGATAAAAAATGCTGTATTTAACCAACTGGGGTTGCTTTCCCCAAAGGAAACACTGCAGTGAAGTGGAATACAGCTTTCTGAATAATGAAAAAAGGACTCAAGGCCTAATTTTTTCTTTTAAATGGTGAATAGCAGCGTGGTTACCTGGAGACATTCGGAGCAGGAGTCGGAGGAAGAGCACTGTTTGTGGCACAGGGAGGAGTAGCTGAGCTGGCAAACCTTCCCCAGCACAGAGCTGGAACGAGGGCACTGCTTCTTCACAATGAGCTGGGGAGAGGGCAGTTGCTTGTTATTACCATTAATGAAGAGAAACATTATGGAAAAATACATTTCTGCCCAATGGAAGACAAAACTAGGCTTTTGATATTTATTTTGTTGATGGATTTTTGGTTAATCTGTGGATAGTATTTTATTTGACAGTAATTGTAAAGTAATTGCAAGTAACATCTGGAAGGCAGATCTGTTTCTTTTACTGTGTTTTAGTTTTAAATTTGGCATAGCCTATAATCCAAAGGGAAGAGATCACCCAGTTATGGAATGGAAAAATACACATTATTGAAAAAACATTCTTCATATTTTATGACTGCCTCAGCTATAGGTGAAATGAATTTGAGATTTGCTGTGAATGGACCTCACTACTTGGGCAGACAGGAGATTTTTTATAAATGTAGGAGGTGACAGGAGGCACCAACCCACTGGTTTCTTGTGTGGGAAGCAGAGCACCAGCACATAGTAACAACTGGGCTGTCATGGCTTTAACTGAGGCTAAAATTCTAGTCTGCAGTTTATTGTCTTTACCTAGGGTAGGCAGGGAGAAGTTCTTGCATCTGAGACTGGGATTAAACCCCACATATACAGAAAAAAATTGCAAAAATTATTAGATTTTCTCCTACATGGCCTTCACATTGACATAATTCCCTTGGTTTTGACAGATTTTCTCAAATTCATACTCATCCTTCTAGGTCAATTAGGACAAATATGTGGATATAACAAATATGTATTTCTGGCTTCCTTGTCTTTGTAGGCAGTCAGAGATATAATTTGATGTAACTATAAAGTACATTTGGAAAAAGAGAGACTAGAAGCCACTGCTTGCAGCCATAACCTCTGTCCCTGAGGGGTATTTTAGTCTTTATTTCCTGTTTCATTCTGGACTAATTTTTGCCCTTTTGATTTGCATTCTCCTCTCCTTAAGACACTCAGGAAACAAAGCCCTTTCAAACTCGCCAGAAGATATAAAACCTTTATCTTTTCAAAGCTTTTTGCTACCTTGTCAAAGGAATAAATACAACAGATGGCAGAGTCAACAGAGAGTGATTTGAGAGTGTTCAGAGAGTCCTACCGTGGCTTCCTCCATCAGAGCCCGAGTTGGGGAGCTGGAGTGCAGAGCCACCAGCACAGTTTGGGTCACCTCCCAGGCAGTGAGCTCCTGCCTTTCCATCTTGTGCCGCAGGAACCTGAGCGCTCGGGGACTGCCCACTGCAGGGATTATATCCAAAATGTGGCGCCTGCAATGGGAGAGGCAAGCAGCATTTTCCAAGTCTGCCTGTGTGTTGGGTTGATGTGGCCAGCAATGTGTATTTATCACCATCTGTTAAACCAGCTGGGGCACTGCCCCTGATCTCCTGGCACACATTATCTGCTCATGGGCAGCTTTAAACCAGCTGGGGCAATCATCTTTATCTTCCCACAGCCCATCCTCCCTCCAGGAGAGATCTCCTGTTCATGGCCAGTGAGTCCCAGGGCATGGCTGATAAAATTCCATCATCCCATGGGAGATGCTCCAGCCAGGGCAGGAGCCAAGCCTTTCCTACCCAGAGAAAAACTGACATTTTGGGACACCAAGGCACCTTCTTCCCACTGGATTCCAGAGGAATTCCAGACCTTTCCACATCATCCCTGCACCTTCAGAGGAAACTGCACCTTCTCCAGGAGCACTGCTCCAGCTGAGCCACATCTGCCACTGCAGGAGGATGCAGCCACCATGGAATGGGACTGTGCCAACACCCTGACTGACTGACGGGTGTCAGCTTGGATTCTGACTCTGGCAGGGTTTGGGATTGTTCTTTGTAATACTGCATTGCTATTTTAATTTTCCTAGTAAAGAACTGTTATTCCTAATTCCCATCTCTTTGCCTGAGAGCCCCTTAATTTCAAATCTATAATCATTTGGAGGGAGGGGGTTTACATTCTCCATTTCAAAGAGAAGCTTCTGCCTTTATTGGCAGACACCTGTCCTTCAAACCAGGACAGCCTGTGACACAGGCATTGCAGAGGGTCTCCAGCAGAAGCAGCACCACTTTTACTCCCTGTTTATGTTATGTTTACTCCCTGTACCTGTATGCTGGCTGGTTGGAGAATTGCTTCCACACAGACTCGTAATTCTCCTCGCTCGCTGCACGGAAGAGGTGCAGCAGCTTGAGAGCTTTTGCTGGGGCATCACTGGGCAGCTGGTCAGAGGTGGCCTCTACTAATTCTTGCAGGCATTCCTCTATCTGCAGAAAGACAAAAAGGCAGGAAGCTCACATGCATTGTTTGCCACATGCATGGATTTAAATCTCCAAAGAAGAATCTGGCCAGTGGCTGGGCTTTACCTGGCTTTCCACGTCTTTTATTTTGAATAAGTGGACAGGAAGCTGAAGCAATTCACTGCCAAACTGATACTGAAGAGACCCACGATTCTGGTACTCTTTTGGTGGAACCTCTGCCCTCTGCTTCTGCACATCAGTCAGAACAAGTTTCTGCCTGGAATGGAGAACCCAGGAAGAAAACATCACGAGATGCAGGGTACAAATTAAAAAAAAACCCCAATAATTCTGCTTCCCCATATTGCAGTGGAACTACAAAAGGCTTTGTTATTGAGGGCAAAGATATTTCCAGAGAGATGCATTTGGACATGCTGCTCAGAACCATACTCTGGGAAGGTGTGCCCTTGCACAGCAGGGCTCAGATCAGAGCCAGCCTTTGCCTTCCTTTGGGAATCACTTGGCTTGGGAATTTACAGAAGAGGGAGGTGAGAAGCTGTGGCCTGAAGAATACCACAGGAAGTCCATGTTGTGTCTTAGGGGGTAAACTATGGACTGCAGAAGAACACAGGTGGGAAACTTGCTCAGAAGTTACAATTTAATTTAAACGTTTTAAGAAGTTCTTGAAAGCTGTTGTGTGTCTGTGTCTCTCCTGGAAGCTTCAAATGGAATTGGAGGTTTTTAGATACAATAAGAAATGCTACAATCTTTTTACTTGAACTATTACAATTCCCTCCCCATTTTGTTTGGTAAGCTGAATATCCTGGGGACTACAAAAGAAGGTTCTCATGAAGTTTTAAATTGGATTTACCAAACAAAAGGAGCCACATAAACTCAGGATTAGTCTTTGGAAAAGTGCTCAACCTTTTGAAAAGTTTTTAAGAAGCAACAAACCTTCATCATTTGTTATTAAGAATAATTCCAATGAGAGACTGTCTTTGTAAATATTTGCTATCTTTTTACATTTTCAGCTAAAGAGATGCAGCCAATCCCACCAGTTATGTTTAAAATGGGTCATTTAGGACACTATAATAAAGTTAGGAATTTGTACTGAACAACTGAAACATTCCAAAAGCAATATTGCTGTACTATGGAGTCTCTCAAAATCTCTGTAGAAAATTGGTGTGTTTATTTTGGAATCTCTATGATCTTCTGTATCATTTCTATTCACTCCTTCCATATGGATTGCAGACAACTGCTGCAGAAAAATAGCACATAACTACTTTACAGACAAGCCACTGGAATTTGAAGAGATACTGCTACAGAATCAGTAGAGATTTTTTTCTCTCTTGAAATTTTATACAATATTATTGAAGGGCATTTGGGTTAGTAAGTATAACATCAGGTACACTTGGGCAGATTTTAACTCCCCCTTTCAAAGCATGATGAATCCATTATGTCTTCATTTTCATTGTTTTGGGAAGAGATATTATCTGCCTAGAAGAGATGGGAAAATGCTGTATTCTGAAGAGAAGAGCAAATGAATGCTAAAGATAGGATTATAATGGTGAAGCAATAGTAAAACCTCTCTTGGCCTTGAAAGGTGCTGCAAGAGTCTTTTGCTGAGCAGGTCTGAAAATTCAGCTCCAAGTGCTTTAAGGCCTTGATAGATTATTATTTTTAACAGGGAATGCATTGTGGAAATAACTTCTGAGACTTGAGTGAGATGGTCACATCTTCCCAACTATCTTATATTTGTCCCCTTCAGCTGGGTAATGATAAAAATGCAGAGAAAATGGGAAAAGTAAAGATACTACCCTTCTGAGAGCTGAGAAAGACCTTACTGAAGACAATCTCTGCAGGCTGCAGGAGGAGAGTGTAAAGTATCATCAATCCATTGCCTCCAGATTAATGCTGACTCACTAAAACCTATCATTTCATAAAAGCACTGCAGTTGTGTCTATCTACACCCTGATTGCTTAAGATAGTAAAGCCACTTCCATTTTTTATTTGTTTTGGCTTTTTGTTTAATTTTGTTTGGTTAGCCAAATTGAACATGCTCATTATATAAATGAAGTTAATCAGTGAGTTACTGATACAAGCTTTCTGATGTTGCTGTTTCCAAAACTGTATATTATAACAATAGATCCTTGCAGAAGCTAATGGAGAAATGGAGATTATAACAGCTGTAGAGTGGGATTAAGAATATCTTCTGCACTGTGACATTTATGCAAAAAGCCTCTCCCTTCAGTGAGGAGAGTCCATAATTAAAGAGATAACTGAAAATTTTCTCAATAAATGAATTTGATAGATGGACAAATTTTCAAATACTGAAACATTGAGTGCTTGAGCTAGGGGCACAATTTCACAGACAACCATATTCTTGTTTTGCTACAAATTTCTTTAAGAAATATTCAACATTTGCTGTGAAAAAGCAAATGCATTTAACATGCCTTGTGCCCAATTGATTTGCAATAAAACTCAATTTCCTATCACGAAACAGTTTTGATGGGAGATTTGCAAGCTGCCCATGGTATTTAGGAATCCAAAGTCCAATCTAGGTTTCTTGTGAACTAATCTCCATGGAGCCCATACTGCATTATTATTTTCCAGGGAACTCTCTTTCCTGAGTAACTGTCTTTCAAAGTATTTTACTTCAAATATATTAGTTCACAATTTCCCAGATGGAATTACATTTGTTTTGGCTTTTATGGCATAAATCAAATATTCCCGAGAAATAAAATAGTCAAGTCTTGCCAAGTTTAGCTAACAAAATTTGGATAGTGATGTGGATGTTTCAGATTTACAACTAACAGTGAAGGTTGTTTTTATGAGCTGTTTGGGATTTTATGTAATTAAATAGTGGCAAACAATAGGCTGTGGAAGTAAAAGGTTTATTTCACTTACAGATCTTCACTCAGATTTCTGAGTTGCTGAATTAAAGGTATATATTTGGTACCTTGCTTCTACGATAGCATTTCCTCCTGTTATCTCGTTGAAGGGTGAGAACTGGTGAATTTCCTCGACATCAGCTTGTGTGATTACAGCTTCACTACGTGTATATTTAATTTTGTAATTGTAAGTAGCAGTTGCACGGGAATTCTTGTTCCTCTTTATAATATAAAAAAAGCAATGAAACAAAGAAAATAAAAAGTCATTGAACTTTGAAAATCTGTGACTAGAGGCTATTACATCACCCACTTCAACCCATTTATTTTCCAGGGCTGTTTTGTTCATTGGCCATAGGAGCAATCAGTGTGAATTTTGGGTGCTCACTTCCATGGGAGAGGTCAGGCACGCTGCCTCTCTCCATTACTTTTACTGCTAAGAAGTGTTAGCTGCTTTTTCCTTTTCCCAAATCTAAGTAATTGGTCACTCCCTAGAGAAGCAGACAAATTTTCTGAGGAGAGCAGCTGCATAAACCACACAATTTTTTATTTCAAAGACAGGATTATAATAAAATGCAGCAGTACCTGTCTTGAATAGCAGAAAATGGACATTGTGATTTTTTTTTTTACTCAACAGAGTAGGTGAATTAACTCATGCTGATAATTAATAGTTTCCAAGCCATCTAGTCTGAGCTAGCTCAAGTGTGCTTGCAGCACATGACAGTGTGCAGCCCAGACCTTTGCTTCTCTGTGGGATCATTTTCATACAGAAATAAAATATTGACAACTGGATATTGCAGATCTGATTCTTCCCTCGTTTTTAGTATTTCAAATGAAGAGATTGTGTGGATATCAAATGGTGTTCTGCATAAGAATATAGAATATATATACATATACATAATAGCACTCTGACTTACCTGCTGGCAGGTCTTGCATGGATGAGTGTATGCTGAACCTGTGACAAATTGAACTTTCTCTTCACAGCTGTTCAGATCCTTGGATTTGGCCACATAGACTAGGTTTGCTCTCTTGTTTTCCTGAATTGCATAAGTTGTGTTACAAATACCTCCAATCCCAGCCTGGCAAAAATGAGAACAGGATCAGAGAAGTTCACTATTATGCAAAGCTTCACTTCACCACATGAAATTCCCTGTTTAATTCTGCATCTTCAAAATTACTAATGGAAAAGAATGCTTTATTTTTCATTATACTCTTCAGAAGCGAAAATCATGATGACCATTACTTTCAGCTCTTTTTTATGGGTACAGGTCTTTAGTAAGCCAAATCAGAGTTACACAGAGAGAACTAAACCTCCCCAGAGTTTCACTTGGAGCCTCAGGAAAGGGGAGTAATAATTTTCAGTTAGGGCTGTTGATTATGAAATATGATTTGAGGAATATTAATAAAAAAGTGTCAAAATAATTTGATCAGTCAGAATGAAATCTTAACAGCAAAGAGTGTTTCAAGGTTGGAGATGACATTCTGCCCTCAAAACTTGCTTTTACAGACAGCTTACAAATGCCTATGGAACAGGCTTTGCAATATCAGGTGATCTGTCACAGTATGACCAGCTATAATTAAAAAGAATTTCAGGATAACAGAGTTTTGATTGCGGGTCTTCTTGAGTTCACAGTTTTAGCTGAGCTCTCCAATAATATTTTGAGCATATGCATTTATAAGAGCTCTTAAGTCTCCACAGTCAATGAGATTTTTGTAGAAGAAAAATGCTTGATTGCATTTTAGGAGGAAGAGTTATTTTCCTGATTTTTTTATTACTGTTATTTATAGCATAGCTGGTGCAGAGACCAGCTCTGGGCTGTGTGAGAGCAGTGGAATGGTCACGTGCTGTTTGGGAAGCAAGACATACCCACTTCATCTCCATCTTAACAGAATTCCCTGAGACACTGGGTCTTTGGTAAATGCTAGAAATAGAGATTGCCCAAGTCTTGTACTCTGCAAATACAGGTGTGGGGGTATACACAAATATATATAATGTAATGAATATAATATAATAAATATAATATAATATAATATAATATAATATAATATAATATGATATGATATGATATGATATGATATAATATAATATAATATAATATAATATAATATAATATAATATAATATAATATAATATAATATAATATAATATAATATAATATAATATAATATAATATAATATAATATAATATAATATAATATAATATAATATAATATAACAATATATAATATATAATATATACACACATATATATATAATATTATATATATGTATATATATAGATAAAAAATATATATAATATATATACTCTGCAAATACACTGCAGGGTATGAGAGAGACATCCAGACTTTAAATGGGAACATCCAGCCCAGTTGCTCAGTGGGATGAAGTGGACTCCTGCCCAGCTGAACTTCATGGCTCTGTGCACTTTATGGCCAGCTCAGATACCCTGAACTCACAGGATGGGATGTTACAC
This sequence comes from Muscicapa striata striata, assembly GCA_030060385.1. NCBI lineage: Eukaryota > Metazoa > Chordata > Aves > Passeriformes > Muscicapidae > Muscicapa > Muscicapa striata. Next base: position 1,131,703 of record JAREIS010000086.1, read on the forward strand.
TTTCCCAGGTTAGTCCTTTAAACCTCCCTGCAGCTCAGATTTTGGGACTAATAATGTTTATCTTCCTCTGCAGAGTGACTCAAGATTGTCAAGCAAGAGTGCCAAAGCTCATTAATCAGTTGCTGTCTGAGAAAAGCAAAGAAAATGTGGAAATTATTCTAGGAGGTGAAGTCACATCTATTGCCTAGCAGTGAGAGTAGAACATATTGCTAACTGAATTAGAAAGAATTAAGATGTGAAACTAGATATGAGAAAATAGTGTTGCAGAATATCCAACAACACCACCCGGATTTTATGTGCAGCAAACAGAGTGAAAAAAATTAAATCATCTAGTTTCTTTCCCAGAAACAACTCCACTTACATAAAAATAAATAAAAAAAAATTAGAGTTACTGTAGTCTATAGTTTCAATAAAAATAAAATGAAAGCATAATAATTTCAAGGTTTTTTGCTGATCTTTGAATTGTCTGTAGTCTGATCAATGTAAATATGGTTTCACAAAAACTAAACACATTGCAATTTCTGTGGTGAATAGTAATATCAGATGATTGACCTTGACTAATATATTAAAACTTGAAAAACAGTGGAAAATTCCAACAGAGCATCAACTGCAACTGTCAAAGCTGTTACAGTAATGTTATGACATATATACTATTTTCTTCCTAAAAGAAGAGCTAGAAGAGATTAAAGTATATATGATGGGTAGAAAAAGTCAAATTATTGTTATTTTGACTCTAATATGAAACTGTATTTTAAAGCTTGTTTTATACAGTGTTCACATTTTATGTAGGCTTCATCTTTCACAGTTGACTTTCTCTGGAATCACAAGCCAGATTTTCTACGGGTTTAATTCTGCAAATGTATTTTCTGAAATACTGTCATCAATCAGTTCAAAAATATACTTTTAAACAGGACAACAGAAGAGCATATCTCCACCAAATGTATTTTCTGAAATACTGTCATCAATCAGTTAAAAAATATACTTTTAAACAGGACAACAGAAGAGCATATCTCCACCAAATGTTGTCCCATATGAAACTGAATCATATGACCAAGATTAGTTCTTTTTTGTAAATGAACAAAAGTGAACATCCTTTTTATGTCAAGGATGAATTCAGAAAATGCAGTAGAAGACTCTGAAGTGAAAGTTTATTTTCAAAGCCACCACAGTGACCAAACCCCAAACTCACCTCCTGTAAAGTGTATGAATTCTGCATCTTCTTAATGCTCAGCTCCAGCATGTTCACAATCCCTCTGTAGATGTTCAGAGCATCATCTGAGACAGAATCAGGAGCCAGGATGCTCCCCACGTGGCCACTGCTGTACTCAAACTGGATGGGGGTGCTGAGCTGCCCAGCCAGGACCTGGCTCAGTTTCAGTGACCGGGAGAAGGAGCTCCAGGGCCACACCCCGTTGTACTCTGCAGCTTCCATTGAGTGCACCTGGAACACAGCAGGAATAAAATTCCTCTTTATGGTTTTTATTTTTCTTTCTCCAGTTAACCTTTTTTCAATACACATAAGCATCTTGTGTGGACACTGCTGAAGGCTCAGGGAAAAGTCCAACTCGGATTTTTCCCAGGCTAGAGGCTTTCTCAGCTCCAGCTCGGATCTTTCCCAGGCTGAAGACTTTCTCAGAGATAAACAAGAGAAGGAAAAATCAACAACATAAATTAACACCCAGTGTTGATCACAGAGCAGTGTGTGTGCTGTGTGCTACGGGATGTTTTGCTGAAGTATGTTTTCAAGAAGTGATTCCTTCTTAGACCAATAAACCTTTTCTTTCCTATTCTATTCTATTCTATTCTATTCTATTCTATTCTATTCTATTCTATTCTATTCTATTCTATTCTATTCTATTCTATTCTATTCTATTCTATTCTATTCTATTCTATTCTATTCTATTCTATTCTATTCTATTCTATTCTATTCTATTCTATTCTATTCTATTCCATTCCATTCCATTCCATTCCATTCCATTCCATTCCATTCCATTCCATTTCAATTGCATGAACTATCCTATATAAGTACAGTAACCTTTCAATAAAGTGCTTCTTTCTGCCTCAAAAGAAGTTGTGTGTGTCTATGTTGCTATATTCACTGCTCTTAACCAAAAAGCAGCAATCTAGAGTTCTAATCACATAAAAAATACACTTGGAAACAACACAAAGTCTCTTCAAAGGGGAAACTTAGAAGCTGTAATTTAGCACAACTAGTGTTGATACACATATTTCTGTATATAAAAGAGCATTGCAAATGGCTGATATTTCCACAGCCACTGCACTCTGTTCTGTTTCACAGACAACCCATATTGCCAAAGGTTGACTTGTACAAAGAAATGAGCCAGAGAAGAGCCACATGAAGCAGGTTGCTACCCAAAAGTAGTATGGAAGATCTGCAGGAAATTGCAGGAGAAAGTTAATGTTGCATAAAGCATCATTAACTCCTGTTGTGAACTCTGTCATTTCCCTCACTGGGGTCACAGGGCGCAGGCAGCAATCTGAAACTAATAAACACATGGCCTCTAGGCCAGCCAGACATGCAGAATTAGTTTGAGCAGTGGACAGCAGATTACAGAAACTGTCCTTCCCTACGTGTTTTGCTGTGGAACCAAAGGCTGAGGCACTGGCTCCAACCCCACTCTGCACTTCATGCTCCAGCCCAACCTCCAAACACGTAGAAAGTTGTGCTAAACTATGCATAACTTGAATAATTCCTACCCCATGGGAACAGGCGTGTTTAGCTTGGTTTCTCAGAGGACCCTTCCCTTCTATATATTTTGACAATTTAAAGAGACTTTTCTCTGACACCTCAGGCTGGTGATGTGGTGCAAGGCACGGATTAATTCCTCAAAAAAGCCACACAAACTAAATCCTCATACAGCAAATCGCTGGAGACTGCACTTTCATATTTATTTTTGTTATTGTTGGTGGAGATCACTGCCAACCCCAGTAAGTGAAGCTTACAGGGAAGGCTGTTAGAGAGTAAATCCCTCATGCTGCCTCTTGGACATGCTTCTGGCATATTGCATACAGGCAGGTTTGGGATTGCTCTGCAGGGTCAGGGAGAGGTATTTTTTTTTCCCCAGCCCTCGGGGCCCAGGCAGGACTTAGGCTGTCTGCTTGGTTTTGAACACAGCTGGCAATTCTTACTTGTAGGTTTGTGATGAAAAAATTGTCAGCTGGAAACTGCCCAGGGAACACAGCTTTTTGTTTGGGCTGAATGTGAACTAGTAGGCTGCAGATGAAAGTTTAATTCCCTGAACCATCCCTCCAAACTGTCTAATTTAAATATAACAGCAGCAAAATAAACTTTTCCCAGAGTAGAAGGGAATAAAGGTACTATTACCTTTAGCTTAGAACTTGCCCAAAAAGTTGTGGTTTCTTTTTTTTTTTTTCCTTTTCTCCTTTTCTTGCCTGAAATTATTTCTGAAATGGAAACTTTTCACAAATGCAGTAACACCAGTAAAATTATGTTAGAAGGTTTTAGAGAACAGGAGTCAATTTTTGGTGAAGACCCACCCTGGCACACCAAGAGCCATTTAGGCAGGAATGAAGAAGGATCTGGGATAAGGACAAGACTGCTTCTGCCTCTTTTCTGGCAGGGAACTTTCTACTCACCACTGCAGATGCTTGACTCTTATTTCCTTGGCTTTTTTTTTTTTTTTTGTTTTCAAATCCATCCCCTTACAAATGTCATGGAAAAGCAATATTTCCCATCTAGATCTTTTATAATTTGAACTTACAAAAATACCTAGTAACAGCAGGCTAATTCAGGCTGGAAGGCTACGACATTTACAGACATTTATCAGACAGTCACCAGTCTTTTCAATCTGAAATTTTCCATATGCCAAATTAAAGCTTTGAAAAATACCATTTTTCTTCCCCATATACATAAGACTAAGTGGAGTTTGTGCAAAGAAATTGAGGTGTGCATTTCTATACAGTCACAATAAGTAGGTATAGGCTTCTGTTAAAGACAAAAGTGTATTTCACATAATCAAAACCCTCAGCAATTACTCAGCAAACAGTAAAATAATACAATTGAGGATGACAAAGAATGCCACTCAGGACCCTTCAGAAAAAAGAAGGATGACATTAATTATGCTAAATATTGAATCACATGCAACTACTGTCCCATGTTTTATTGCCTTTTGTCTGCTGGTTATGAAATCAGTTGATTAAATAATCCTATGTTGTACAGTTTGAAACAATTGGATTGATCCAGTAAAAAATTATTGTGCATTTCAAATTACATTCCATTGTCTCCCTGAACCACAAAGCAGAAGAAATCCTTCAAGCCCAAGGTTGGCTTGAGCTGAGAATTACCTTGCAAAGTGCAAATAGAATTTAGGGCACTGGATAAAAAATAACAGTGTTAGTTACATTATCCCTGAGTAAGCACAACACATGATGAAACCTGATTACTTCACAAAAGCTTAAAAAAGAAACTAAGTATGATGAGAATTTTACCTTTCAAATTGAATACATTTTCTTACCCTAATAAGACAAAGTTTTGGCCCAATACCACTTATTTCCACTTTACATTTTATTTTTATTCCAGCTCTTGCAAGTCCTTTCTCTGGAAGTCCACTGAGAAGCGTGGTTTCATAATCAAATGTATAAACCTTGTTTTCACTGAAATCAGGTTCTGCAAAGAAATGGTTCCCATAAAATATTATACAGAATGTACAGAACATATTAAAATTCCTGCATTAGAATGTATGGAACAACAAAAAAAAAAAGATGAATTTGTTTATTTTTGCATTGCACCTGAACAAAATTAGCTGTTGTAAAGCTATATTAAACCTTGATACGCTTTTCAGATTCTATTTTTAATTTCACTCATTATAATTTTATTAGTTGATAGGAAAATTACTTACGGTAATTAAGATGCTGGCTCCCTGAAAGAGAGGAAAAAACAGAGGAATGAAACAACAAAGGAAAAAACCAACCTCGAAATGTTAATGTATTGTAGTATAAAAGGCTATATCTCATCTTGCACATATAGCATAACACTTTCTAATTAACTTCACTTCTATTTCAGTGCCAGCCAAATCTTTTTTTTTTTTTTTTTAAACAACAAAAGAAGTAATAAGATATTTTTCTATAATATGTTAAAGTTCATGTCTGCAAGTGAACTATATTTAGATTCTGAAACCTTTTTCTAAAGATGCAATTTTAAACTCACCAAAGCAGATGAGTTAATACTTACCCACCAGGGTTAAAACCAGGGCTAATATCAAGCCCCTCATGATGGGGATAAAGTAAAGGTGAACGTGATGGGTTCCTCTTTTATAAAGGCATGTGATATCACATGTTTCTTTTGGCACATTAGTTTGACAAATAAGTGTACTCTAGAATGCATATTGATCAATCGAAAAATAAACATTTCTGAGGTCACAAATGCTGACAACTTCAAATCACCTCTTGATTTCAGCTACCTTACTTTCTGTGTGGTTCACCATGTTTGTGAGCCCTGTGAAATTCAGCAGGACACCTTGGCAGGTATATGCTGGAAAAGAGATTTCATTTGCAAAATATCCTGCTTGCAATTTCCCCCCATTTCTCTACATTCTATTTATATAGCAAAAACCCCCTAAAATTTAAATTATACATATATAGTTCCTCCATGATAACTGAAATAATTCAGCTTTCTCTCAGTCATGTCTTCAACCTCCTGATATTTTACTCTTCATAAGGGTCACTGCTTTGGAGACAAACCTTGAAACTTTACTTTTAGAGGAGAATTTGTGGTTTACAGATTTAGGCTTGAGACACCTTCCAGCTCATGGGCATGCAATGAGAAACTGCCTTTGTGTGGTATCTGCCACATCTGTCTAAGCAAGTATATCTTGTTACCCACACCTGGAAAGACAAAAACTTGTCAGTATGACCATCACATTAGCCTGTGGTTAACAGTGAAATTTTATACTATGAAAACAGGAGGGAAATTAATCTCTTTGTTTATAAGAAGAATCTAATAAAAAGTGAGTTCCATTTCCAGCAGGACCTCAGTGAGTTGGGAGAATTGGGAGCTTCTCAGTTGGTTCTCACAGGGCTTTTGCTGCTGTCACTCTTGGGGAAATATATCCAGAATTTCTCACTTGTAGCAATAACATTTAGATCAATCCTTAGCAAAATTATGTCAGGAGGGAGTTTGCTCCCTAACTTGAGTTATATGTACTTTTTTTGCAAGTGCTTAACATTTACTTTAAATTTCAGCTTGTCTTTGGTTCAAATGATAAATTAAATATCATGTATAAAACCACCTGCACACAAAGGTTACTGAGGGGGCAGGAAGGAGAGCTCAGGAATGCAAACCTGGTATTTCTGAGGGGCTGTGGAAGGTGCAACACAGCAAATTCTGCACCAAGGCAGGCAGCCAGAGCTTGTCCTTCAGGAGGGGAACAAGGATTTCTCTGCTGGTGCTGTCCATCAGGGAGGGGAAGGGTGAAACCTAAACCCAGGTCCTGAGTTCTTCACCTTCAGACCCCACCAAGCAGCCCTTTACATTATTGCTTCATTTACTTGGAGTGATGCCACCTGAGTGAGGAATAATGAAATTCATTATTGTGGTGCCAGGGCACCTGGGCTGGAGCCAGGGATGCAGTTCCATGGTTCCTCTACTCCATCACTGCTCCACCAAGTGAGGGCTCCTTCACTGCCCAGACCTCAAATCTCAAGAATTTTAACATCTCAGCTTTCCTTCATGAGGGGAGTGATATAGAATTGTATGGGTTGCCAGATCTTCCCTGAAATGAAATCTGTCTAGTAAAATATTTAAATACACAGTAGACATATGTAACATTAAAAGAGATTAATAATTGTGGTTTTGGTTCAGTGTGAGCTCAGGTGGTGAAAAACTAAGTGCACACAGATTTTCTTTGATGTTTTCTCCTGGGGTGCTAATTGTGTGAGCTAGGACAATACACATTGTGTTTGTGAGCCCTGAAATTCAGCAGCACAACTTGGTGCTGGGAGATGTAGTCAGAAATTCCTTGCAAACAGTTACATATTTTTTGCAGCCAGAATGGAAGTAAATGCAGCAAATTAATATTTTAAGTGATAACATGCAAAACTCCTGCTTTGATCACCCTGCTTTAGTGTGCTGTCATATTGAGCACAACTTACCTCCATTGCACAGGGCAGAATGTGTAAGATAAAGTTAGATGTATACAGAACTGTACCAGAAAGAATATTTATTTAAACATTGTTATTGATAGCTCATTGAAATACTCTGTGAAGGACACATACATATTAAAACAGAACCACAGCATTTTTCAAGTTTAATAAAAAGTTTTATGATTAGGGCATAGCATGAATAAATTTGTTCTAAATGGGTAGTGAAAATACTGCATTTCTTTTTTCTAATGAAGCACACTGAATCTAAGCTTACAATCAGCATGTGGATACCTGATTGCTAAAATAACAACTATAATAACTGAGAGGGTGCAGGCTGCCATTTCCTCTTCATTTACAGCATGTACTCTCTCTTTTTAATAACTCCTCTCTACCCAGGCTTGTTTTCTTGGGGGAGAAAAGAAAGTGATCTCAGAACTGTTGTGCCCATTATTACTTTAAAGAAACTGCTGAATGAACACAGTAAGTAGAGAGGAGACACAGCAAGAGTTTGAGGGTCACAGCACTGAGCTCTAAATCCTTTCTTCAAAGTAGACTCATCATTCCAGCTAGTTCTGAGGGAATAAACAGGAGATCTATCATTTTAAGGAAATGGATAAAAGGAGCAAAGGTAAGAGCCACACTTTTTAAAGGCAATACAATTTTTCTTAAACATTCAACAGGTCATGTTAGTGAGCAAGAAACCACATGAAAAATATATAATCTTCAATCAAACAGGCCCTCCACAAATAATTTCCAAGTGCCTAATTTGGTTGCAGAGGAAGAAAGTTTAATGTGGGCAGAGGCTTTATACAAAAACTGTATATTTTCCTTTTTTTTCTTCATTCAGGCATAAACAATGAAGATAAGGAATTGTTAAAAAGCAATGGGAAATATCTTGGGATGTCTTTCTTTTAAAGAAGAAAATAGATGTTGTTGGGTGTTACAGGGAATGTGATTGCTGCATGAGGAGTGCAGTAAGGGGAGGTAGACTGCTTTGATTTTACAGGGCACTTGCACCATAAATGGAACATGAATACAGCCTAATTAACCTGATTAGAGCTATTGCTTCTACACAGCAATTGTCTTTACATAACACATTCTGCTTGAGTAACAGAGTCTTATTATCTGCTGTTGTAGGAGAGCTCTGCACTCCCCTTGCTCTGCATTCACATTGCTGAATTATGGTGCAGTGCTGCCATTTCCATCCTGCTCATGCATGGCCCCATGGCAAAGCAGAGATCAGCCAAACTGCTCCCAGGCAAGGTTAAAATAGATATAATCACTTGGTGAAGAGATTTTTAGCCTTCAGTTTTCCTCATTTCAAAAGATTTTTAAAATGAAGCTTCATACCTACTTCATATTTAACATTCACTCCTTGAATTTTTCTCTGAAATCATCCAGCATTTGTAAGTGTGGCATAGCCTCCAAGAAAATGTTTGATATCCTCTCCAGAGACATCCTCTAATGAATAAGAATGTGTTCTAGGTTGGGTTAAATTGCCATATGCTGATTCTAGTACATTCACAAAGGGATTTTTAAACTAAAACAGGTAAAAATGCTATTTATGTGTTGTCTAGCTTTTGATGTATGCATGGTTTGAAAGATACTGTTGGTCTAGATTTATAGAATAGCTGTAGAATTTTATTTTGATAAATTTGCTTTTTGCTAATATATGCTGCTAAAACAAACCCACATTTTGGTGCATTTTGTGAAGCAGCTGGAGGGACTGTTCCTAAGGCCAAGCATGCATTGCCTGTCACTTCCAGATAAAAGAATGAAATTAAAAAGAGGAGTGGGCAATCCCACTCTGACATTCTCAATCTGCAAACAGATCATTTTGATACAACTTAGTTTTACTAAGAAGCTCAAAGGTTTTTATTTGTATTCAAATATGGAAAACACATTCTGAAGCTTTCAGGATTTCCCTTCCCCTTCCAGGATTTATCATTTCCCAAGTCATTCAGTGGGGTTAAACGTTAGACAACTTGAAGTTTGAGTCATGTCATATTTGAGGACTGGTGTTTGCTGTGTAATTCCATTGCACTAGAAGATAACTAATAAGTTTATCTTAACCCTTAGACTTCATGGTCACAGAGTGATTAGCTGCTGTGGGGTTGGTGCTGGCAGGAAATGGGGTAGCCCTGAAATTCAGCTGTGTCAGGAGCCCAGTTCAGTCACTTTGGGGATGAAATGGTGACAGGACAGGACACAGGGAGCTCTGTGCCCTCAGGGCTGCTTGTCCTGCATGCTTGGCCACAGGTGTCAAGGCTGGTGGCTCATCTGAAGGGAAGAATACTGGGGTAATGTTTATTGTTTATATGTATATATTATATATATATATATATATATATATATATATATATATATATATATATATATAAAATATATATATATAAAACAACATATATATATATATATATTATATATAAATAAAAATATAAAAACATATATATAAAACAAAATATATATTATATATATAAAATATATAAAAATATATTGTATATATAATATATATATAAAATATATATTTTATATACACATATATATATATGTAAAAAAATACATATATATTTTTGCAAACCTATGCAAAAATGCATACATATATATGTGTATATATATGTATCTATTATATATACATATATATAATATATAAAATAATATATATTGTAAAAATAAAATATATATTATATATATTATATATATATAATATATATAAAATATATATTTTATATACACATATATATATGTAAAAAAATACATATATATTTTGCATACCTATGCAAAAATGCATACATATATATGTGTATATATATGTATCTATTATATATACATATATATAATATATAAAAGAATATATATTGTAGAAATAAAATATATATTATATATATTATATATATATAATATATATAAAATATATATTTTATATACACATATATATATGTAAAAAAATACATATATATTTTTGCATACCTATGCAAAAATGCATACATATATATGTGTATATATATGTGTATATATATGTATCTATTATATATACATATATATATAATATAAAATAATATATATTGTAAAAATAAAATATATATATAAAATATATAAAAATATATTGTATATATATATATATAAAATATATATATTTTATATGCACACACACATACATATATGTAAAAAATGCATATATATTTTTGCTCACATATGCAAAATGCATACATATCTATGTTATATATGTATATATTGTTTATATGAGCTATGACTGTGTAAAGTGTGGGCACTGCTGCAGGGAGTGAGGAGAGCCCAGACCACCCCATGTGCCTCAGGATGGAAAGCAGGAAGAGGGAGAACACCTTTAACCTGCTCAGCATCACAACCCTTTTTACAGGAGGCACTGTGAACACACAAAACAGCCAGAAAACAAAAATAAACCCGTGACCCCCTGCCATGAGGATGCCTTTCTATCCCTGGAGGAACAGTGCCCAAGGCAGTGGTGGAAGAATTTTAAAAAGAAGAAAATTCTCAAAGCTTTCATTTTTCTTTACAACAAAGTGTTTTACACTGCAGAACTTCAGATTCTCCTAAGAAAGGAATTGGGATCATAATTCTTTTATTTTCAAAATACGGAGTTGTAAAAATATGTAATGATTTCTCAAAATTATTACTTATATTGTGGTCCCACCCAAAATGTGTAAAATTTTTTAAGAATATATAAGAAATATATATATATATAATATAATATATTATATTACATTATATTATATTATATTATATTATATTATATTACATTATATTATATTACATTATATTATATTATATTACATTACATTATATTATATTATATTACATTACATTACATTACATTACATTACATTACATTATATTATATTATATTATATTATATTATATTTATAATATATAAGAAAGCACTGATTTTTTCTTACAAGTCACTATTCTTAGGTATAATGATGATTTTTTTTTTTATTTTGTTTCATGGACCTTCATCTTAGTAACACATTCCTTTATATCACAGAACTCTGCAAGAACACAGGATGGATGTGGATCATCCCTTTCTAGTGCCAGAGTAACAGACAGGTTTCTGGTGTCAGGAGGAAGCTCACTATGGATTTACTCTCAGTGTGGAATATATGAGGTGAATGACACCTCAGTTTCACAGCACTGGGTCACTGTGACATTAGGTCATGGGTCAGATAAGACAAGCTGTGTATTATTCCTAAGGAAGGAGCAGATAATACCCAGCCAGCTCAAACAACAGGCATTGACTTTACCCTCACAAAATAGGTAAAAAAGGCAAAATCACCCACCAGGATCTAATGAATGACTATGACTTCCAAAGTGGAAAAGGCCTAACCATATACAAATAAGAACACATTTTGTGTTTAATTTAAAGTTAGTTCAGTAATAAATTGAGCACCAGTTTAAAAGAAAGTTGCTACATGGTTATTCACACAACAATATATATTAATTATCATAATATTTTCTGTATGAGACAGTTACAGGTGAAGTACTAAATGGAACACTGATATTCAAACCTGCTTATCAAGGACTGCAGCACTATGGTTCAACATTGCCCATAAAAATCAGAGGGCAAACTAACTCCTGAGCACACCTTTGGCTAAGACCATGAAGATTTAATTTAATCCCCCTAGTATAAAGAATTAAGTGTGAACAAATATCCAGGAGAAGCCAGATGTGGATGCAGATCCAGGCTCTCTGCCTTGCACATTTACACAACTGCATTTCCTCCCATCTTGCAGAAAAATCTCTTATCCATTTGACTGGGAACAGTTCTAACACTTATGACAAAGACTGTCTTTTCCTGCAAGAGGAATATATATCACTAAAATTCTTCTCTCCAGCGTGGTATGAGCAGCCTTGATGTGTAACTACTCAAAAATCTATTTTCAAGACTTTTAAATAGAAATATAGGAAGAAGTTAAAGGCAGGCCCCTGCTCTCTGTACCCTGCACTGAAGTGAATGGTATCTGTTAGTGGAGTTTAACTGGAGCTACATCCAGTGTATGCTGACACTAATTTGCTCTTTGAGAATTCACTGTAACATCAGTGCAAACACTCTGGGAGTAGAACAGTTCTCAGTATGAATAGGGCTTGAAAATCTGCTCTAGCATGGGCACCTCTCAGAGCATAAAAATGCTATATGAGGATTTTATTTCAGAAACCATCCAATTTTTAAACTATTCAATTGTTTCTTAATAATTGTTTTTAAATAATAATACCTAAATTAATTTCCTTTTTCTCACCTTTGGAGAGAACACTAGGAAGATTGTTATTTTCTTGGTTTTCAAAGGCAAATAACTGGGAAAGAAACTTCTAAATTTAATTTCAAGGAATGCTTGCACTGATAACAAATAATGTCAATCTCAAAACTTAAATTTGACATAATTATCAATTATTTAATTCTTCAGAGAAGGCAATGGAATGAAGCCAGAGAGATTCCATGGATATTTTCTGCAATTTTGTCTTGTTGGCTTTCCTTTCCCCCTGAAAATTTATTGGCAATTCATTCACTGGGTCAATTTCTTCTAGAATAAATGGATGTAGCTCCAATTAGATGAAATCGTGTCTGTTCACTCCAGCTGTGTATTTAGTATTTTACAGTTTTTAGCATTGGAAGATGTTGGTTGATACTAACTTCTCATTTTTCTAAAGACTTTCTAACAGGCAACTAAGTTCCCTTGACCTGATAATTAGTGCATAAACCCTCTAATTGAGGGCTTATACTGCAAAACACAAAGAACCAAGAGTACAATCTAGTAAATGATTCAAGCATTTCTACTCATCTTCCCAGACACTGTGACACAAGTGAATGGAAATTTGTCTTCCTCTCGACTTAAAGATCAATTTAATATCTTTCCTACAGCAAATAAAACTATTTTGATTCATATATCTGTGAGTTTTCTGAAGTGAATGTTAACTTCACCACTCCATTCTGTACTTGTGCACTTTTAAATATATGCAGCATATACCAGAATCAGGTGTAATAAATATGTGCATTTAAGCATATATATTTTTAAACTCCTAATTAATTATACAAATATTTTATACCACTTGTGTTCTTGGTCCAGCTATCACAGACATCTACTCCCCAGTGCAGGTACCAGTGGCTGCCACCTCACACAGAGTCACAGCAGAAGGACCTATTAACACAGCCAAGGTTCTTAACACGAGATTTTTGTGTCAATAAAGCTCAGCTATCTTTCAACTCTCTATTTCAGCTATCTATTTTAATAAGCATTAAATATTTTTTTTCAAATCTGCCCATGTTCAGCCTCTCCAGACAGCTCCTGTGTTTTCTGTAGCAGCAGTGTGCTGGAGCAGATGATGGCAGTGCCACTGCTGACTCGGAGTTAAATGATGCAATCTTTTTAGGCAGAAATGGTGATACTGAATAATTCAGTCTTTCTGGAAGGTAGCAGCCCTATAACCTTTCAGCTCTCCTCACCAACCAATCCACAAAGAAATGTTGCTAGGAGAAACTATGGAGGAGTGTGGGAACAGCTCATCTTCCAGGCATAAAAGGAAAATTAAAATATGAGACATACAGCTGTAGAAGAAAATATGCTCTACATGAAAGCACATCAGCAGCTCCATCTGTAGATTTGTACTCACTCAACGTGTTGGGAAATGTATAGAAAAAGATAAAAGTGCATGTACAAAGACTTAGGCAATGTCTGAAGAGAGGGTAACAAATGTTCTGTCTTAATGAAGCATGGAAAAGAAACCAATCTCACAGTACAGTTTGAAAAGCCAGGCCAGTCACCTGGGAAACAAGAAAAAAGGACAGAAAAAAGGCAAACCAAGAAAACAGGCTATCAGCCTAAGCCTCACAAAGCATTCATGAAATATAAGTGCCATAGACTTGTAAGTTAGTGGTTAATAGGCTCTAAAATTGTAGAACTTTCTATGGCACACATGGAACCACAGGAATGTGAGCCAGCCTTATCACTGAAGATTACTGGAGCAGCAGGTTCAGAGCACACTGAAATGAAGACCATTACAGGGGTTCTAGATACCTTTCTCTGACTCCAAGGTGCAATTTAGCAATGGGGTTGAAACAGTCTGCCTTTCCATCCTGAAGTTACAGCAAATAAGATTTCATTGCCATTTAATGGGTAAAATTCCTCGTGCAGGAACAGTTAGACCTGTGGACAGCTCTTTAAAACAGGCCTGGACTGAGATGATGACCTCCAGCTGTAAGAAATAAGGTGCAAGGACCACAGCCAAAGGCAAGAGGAGGCAGTGTGATTCCTCAGGAACAGTGGGAGGAATTTCCCTGGAACAGGTTTGAGCATGAAAGGTGGCACAAGGTGTGAGAAGAATTGCGACAATTGTAGGGAAGTGCAGGTTCAGAAAAGCAGGTTTTTCATGAAGGTATACCCTGACCCCAAGAGATAAGGGTCAGGGTATTTTTTATTTTGCTGAAAAGCTTGAGACACACAAGCTGCTGACGGATTCAGATTGATCTGGAGAGTGGGAAGGGTTCTCAGGGAAGGAGTTGTTCGATTTCTCATCAGAGCACTTTGCCCTCACTGTCACTCATTCTGCTCTAGAGCCTTGTGAGATCTTTAACCCAAACCAGGTGATTTTGTCCTACTAATGAGACTTAATTGGAAACCTATTGTTTTTACAGAGAGACTCTTAGGTCTCCTCAATAGGCAGATCGAAGTAACACGAGGGAAAAAGGGATTTAAACTGAAAGACACGAGTGACATTTTGTCCATGTTATTACCTCAGTATTAAGTAGTTTGTTTTTGTCTCTCTGTCTTGGGGAAAAATGGTTAGAATTTGCCCTTGAATATGAAAGACAATAGAGAGGTTTTAAACAGTTTAGATAAATACACAGTAAAAATGACTCTGCAAACAAATGAGAATAATTTAAAGCTGCACAATAAAAAAGATAGAGATATATAGAAAATTCTACTTTTCCATTTTGAAGTCTATTTAATATACTTCAGATTAGAAGGCTGGAAAAATGTGTCTACTTCAGTTTCTTATCTGAAGCCAGGAGCAAGTGTACAATGCAGAAAAAAAGGAACCAAGAAAAACTTTTTATTTTTCTCTTTGATGCCTTCACAGATCCTTCAGAACAATATAAGAGAGCTTCAGATATTTTCTTAGTCTTGCACTTCTGGAAGACCCCTGAATTTTATATATTCTGTTTTTTCCAGTTAGCTTTTCTTTTTTATCTAGAAAATTTATTTTAACATCTCCCACCAGTTTTAGCTTGTCTCTTGCTTTGTTGCATTATAGACACAGTGACTGTCTCAAAGTCAAATGAGGGCAACAATATTCCTTAGATGGCTTTTTGCTCTCTGAAAAAGCCCATCCTGCAGTTCTCTAAACTTCTCACTTCTATACATTATTTCATGGGGGCTTCAGGAAAGACTGAGTAAAACTAGAGAGAGATGAGTATTCCTGTACTCATGGGAGAATGGGAGCTCCATTTAAATCATCCTTTAGGTGCTGCTGCCTCCTCCTGTGGTGCCCTGACTGAGATTTGGACGCTGACCTTGCTGCTTCCCCTCCCTCCTTTGGGAGCTCACACAAGATGTGGGGAAAAAAAAACCACCCCAAACCCAAAAACCCAAACAAAGAACCCCAGAAAGACCAAAGGGGAGCTGCCTTCTGTGTGCTGTGTGGATCACCAGGGATGTTAACAGCTGCCACAGAGGTGCCAGAAGGCAAAAACCACAACCTCACCTCAGCATTACAGCACCAGGGATAAGTGGAGAGTGAGGAATAACAAATATATCAGAAGAGAGTGCAAAGAGCTGATGGATTTGGTGGTGGTAATTCATGTGCTGTGGTGGGAGGATGGTGCTGTAAGCAGGGGTGCAAGGACAGAGAGCAGAATGCTGACTTATGAGCTCCACTCCCACAAACACATTACTGTGCTTGTAAAGCACCAGAGACAATGCTACTCGAGGTGTAGCTGCTTGAAGGAGGTTAACAGAAATGCCATCTCTCCTCACATTTCTGTTCCTCATTCTATTTTATTAGGTAAAGTCTCTCTAGCAACAATTCATCATAACCCCATTAGCAATCTCTGACAACTGCTTTCTCTCCAGCATTGTTTTCTCTCAATTCTTATGATCAAGAAAGACTGTTCACCGTTTTCTCTTCCCTGGTTTTCTTCCGTTTGTTTTGGTTTTGGTGTTTTTTTTGTTTTTTCTCTAGTGAAAGCCTGCAGTATGTAATGAACGATTGCTGCCAGGAGCACATTGCAAAGTGTCTGTGTGATGATTATGTGAGTGCTTCACAGTCTTTCACGTTCCACAGTACAGAAGTGAGCCTTTGGGGCAACTCAAAAAGTTTTAAACCACTTGATTTCATTCAGGGGAGAATCAAAGAGTCTCACCAGAAGAAATTGTCTTTACACATATTAAAAATGAAGGTTTCTAAAGGGATCTTTTGGTTAGATGACAGAAAACCTGCATTTTGTAATACCGCAGGGGTTCTTTTAATAAGTCACTCAAAAGTTCCATTTGACAAGTCAAACCTTGGATTTTTTTTTCATACTTATTATAGCCAAGGAGGTGCTAACCTAATACAATGGGCAAAGGAGTGTCATCACAATACAATGGACCAGACAGAGTTAGTACAATGCTGGGCAATAAGGGATCTCACTATAATGAGTGAGAGAAGCAGTGTCTGCAGCATAAGAAGCATGCTGCAGAAAAGAGAAAAGAAATGTGTTTGGTTTGTTACTGGTCATTTTATAGCTGCAATTGTAGCCCAATGCAATGACCTCCAGATGTTTAAGAGTCTTTAAAACTCAGAATAATTTCAAAGGTTCACAGGCCAAAAGAAACCATTATGGTACCTAACTGGGGGCCTCAGTGACACAGGCTTAGAGATTTCTGCACAATGTTGCCTCTATCTAACTTGGTAATTCAGAGTTACATCAGTGGTGTTAGGCTGAGGCTCAGTTTGGCTCTATATTGTTCACATTGATGCACTGTGAGAGCTACAGAAGTATTAGAGGATAAAAGAGTTTTCTCTTGACTTCAGTTTAATTATATTTGACAAAAATTTGCATAAATTAAGGCAGAAATCTCTTCTTTTTCTGCATTTTTTTTTGGTATCAGTTTCCAAAATATTAAATTTTTGGCCCTCTAATAATATAATATAATATAATATAATATAATATAATATAATATAATATAATATAATATAATATAATATAATATATATAATTTTATATTTTATATTTATTTATACTCGCATCCCAGCTCATGTTCAAATTTCAAGGTGCACTAGCTCTGGCATCAGGACAATCCTATAGAAAGTGTGAAGGGTGTTTGGCTAGAAGAACATTTCCCCTCCCCACATCATTCTAAAGCACAACATGGGCAAAGGATGCTCAGAACAAATCCATACAATGTGCTACATGTAAATCTCCACAGGTTTTCAGCAAACTACACTCTGCAAATTTATGTGACCTACTTTTTCAGATTGCTCAGTGCATAATAGCACTCTTGCTGTCAATCACATGGCAATTGCAAGTATAATATAAGCCCTTGATGTGGGAAGAAGAGAAGGAGGCATAACTTGAATAAAACTTGGGCAAGACGTAGAAGAAAATGACGTAGGTATGAGTTCAAATTTACAGCACAAAAATACAAATGCTTGGTTGGGGAAAAAGTGCTGCTCATTCACTGGAGACCAGAATGAAATATGTGGGGCAGAAGGGAGTAATTGTAATTTACAGAGACACAGTTTGGATTACTTAGATATGCATGTGACAGGCATCTGAAAGTCCAAGCAGCACCTTTCCTGGTCACCCAGGAGCTCTGATGCAAAGCTCCAAACAAGAGTGACATCACAGAATCACAGAACAAGCTGAGCTGGAAGACACCCTCAAGGATCATTGAGTCCAACTCCTGACCCTGCAGGGCACCATTCCCAAGGGTCACACCCTGTGCCTGAGAGCATTGCCCAAAATCTTCTTGAGTTGTCAGGCTGGTGCTGTGACCACTGCCCTGGGGAGCTGTTCCAGTGCCCAAACACCCTCTGGGTGAAAAACCTTTTTCTTGATATCCAGCCTAAACTTTTCTGATGCAAATTTGAAGAGAGAAGGCAAACACAACATGCTGGAGTTACTTGGTGCAGTACAGTTTTATGAGGAGTGCACTTCTGGACCTAATTTTTTAAAAACATTTTTAATAGTTTAGTACTAACGAAAAATGGCATTCTTATTTATCACAGCAAAGCTGTAGTGGTATACAAGCTTTAATTCAAACATGGCAAAACACAGCCAAGCTGCAAACATCACTAGAATTAAACAACACTTTTGACTTCACTAAGACCCAATTTACAGCTACTGAGAAAAAGAAACTATGAAATATTTCTGAGTTCCAAGTGCTAAATGGCCTTCAGGAGTCAGAAAAGTTGGTTCTGTGGTTCAGGGAGTAGATAAAGCCTGAGAAGAACTGGTTTCAATTTATGGATCTGTATTGGTCTTGGAGCAATTCACACTTAATATGAAATGTGGATAGTACATCATGCCTGGTGGACTATAAATGTTTTAAGGCAGGGAAAATCTCTCACTAGGTGAAGACTCAGTATCTACCTCAAAGAAATATCTCTCTTGACTGAGAGTCTGAGGTATTCCTATATTAGAAATACTGATCAATAACAAAAACAAATATTGCTGTCTTTTCCCAGCCTCCCTTGGTTGCTGGAGCTTATCTCAGACGTGAGATTGGGTACACAGATTTTCTTCTGCACTTAGCTTTGGTGGGGGCAGGCAGTTCCTGCTTGCTGATAAAGATCAAGAAGGCTGGCAAAGAAGAAAATGAACCAGGGTTGTGAGGGAAAACAGAAAGAAGGAGGAGCTGATGGAGTCAAAATACTGGTGGAGATATTCTGGTCTGCAGATGGCAAAGGGCTTATCCCAAATGCTTTCCACTTCCCCATCTGGCACTAGCTAGAATAGAAAGTTCTCATGGAGTTAGAAAAGGTTGCTTTCACCTCAAAAAATAACCCAAACAGAGGGCTAATGATCAAGGGGAAAAAAAAAGGTTATGTAGCCAAGTATTCAGAGTTCAGAAAGTGGGGACAAAGCATAAGCAAGAGAAGATGAGAACTTTAAACCTCTTTTTTTTTTTTTTTTTTTTTTTTCTTTTTCCCTAGCCAACATTCAGGGCAAAACCAACCCTTGCTCAGAATTCTCTTCACCTTGTGTCTTGTGTTTGATGCCTCATGCAGTCCTCACCATCCTACTTCTCTCCTTCTTTCCTTTCAAAAATCCCTGCATCTGCAATATCACTGTGACATAACCTGGCACATGAGATGAGGGCTAATGGGTTCAGGAGATTTATTTGCTTTTTGCTCTCAAGGGAGATGGCATAGGTTAGAAAATGAACTGCCCCCTCTCTATCAGTGTTATATTCTTGCTTCTCTGAGGGATATTTGGGGTTTAATGTGGTGGGAAGACATGTTACAGTTGGGTAGAACACGGTGAGAAGTTGGTTTTATCTGCCTCAAATTAGACATGGAGACAGAAAGGACAGCAGTTTCTGGACATTAGGAGGAAAGTTTGTTTGGCAGGGTTTTTGAAACTCGGTCACATTTTTTGTTTAACAGCTTACAAGATAGTGTATTATAAGACTGAGTGAGTGTTTATGATCTGTGTTGGAAAAGGACTGTGGGATGCAAGTTGCTGGTGAATGGTTTCAGCTTATGTCTGAAAGGCTGGCAAGGATGAAGGAGGCACAGTAGGGCCCTGAACCCTGGAGAAATGGATGCTGACCACCCTAAATCTGTCCATGGCTCCTCCTGGGGAGGAACAGGAGCTGCTGCCATTCCATGGGGGTGTTTCAGCTCACAGTGATTACTTCACTCTGGTGTTTTTGGAGGGGGACAGCAACTTCCTTCAGTTTGTACCTGCACTTGTATTTATTGCTCAGGGAATCTAGCTTCCCATCTGAACTCAAATAGCTCCAATTATTCTGCTGTCATTTTTGTGAAAGCATGTAAGGAAAGACCCATACCACCAAAGACAACTCTGCTTCTTATTCTTTAAAGGCTTTGCAAAATATTCTTATTTAATAACAGTTATCTTTATGTAGTAGAGGTATCTTTTCATAAGCTAATAGTTGTAAAGCAGTGTCTACTTTGCTTAATGATACCACTTTCCCAATATAAAACAGGTCTAATGAGTGTCAAATGTGAAAGCAATATTCCTGCAATTTATCACTTAAACCTTCTTTCACTCTTTTGGGGTGAATTGTTGTACTTTTAAAAGAAATTGATTGCCTTGAGCGAATTCTTTTGTTCTTCTACATTAACAATTCATGAATGAAGCCAATAGCTGCAGCACAATCTTCAGTTCCTTGTCCCACCAATAACCTCAGCTGTATCCTGGAGGGTAAACTCACACTGCATCAATCAGCTGTCTGCAGCACAGCCATGTGAACTGGGCCTTACACTGTGCTCTCCTTTGCTCCCTTGACTTTTGGCAGTAGGGAACCAAAAAAAAAAAAAAAAAAAAAAGAATTAACTGCTGCAAAGTTTTCTGGTGTGCTGTACTTTACATGATTGGGAAGTTGTGTTGTTAGAAAGAATACAGACATTTACTCTGAGGTTCAGAACCAAGTGCCAGTGGTCAAACAATCCTGGGCACCTTTCTTCTCTGTCCCCCTCTCTTCTCTAACATTGGTAACCATTGGGCCAGTCAGTTAAAAAGATTCTGGGAGATTAAAGAGGCTTCTGTTAAGGAATATTCTGGACTACTTTTTTTTTTTTTTTTTAAACAACCCAATGACAGTAAAATAACCTGAAACCAGGCCAATAAAAATGAACTGGGAAAGGCAAAGAGGGTAGAATTAAGAATACATTAAGATTGCACCTGCAAATGAGTTCATTCACTTCTTTCCATGAGCAAACCCTGTGCTTCTATTCCCAAATGAGAAATAAACACCCAGGGCTGGTCAGGCACATGTCCCAGTGCCAGACTCAGTGTAGCTGAGTGCCCACAAAACTCACCCAGAGAAATGGGAAGCTGTGCATGTGGACTTCAGCCTAACTTGCAAAGCCAGAGCTGTTGTGCAGGAAAACTCAACAAAAAAAACCCACTGCTGATTTACAAAAAACCACCCAACCAACCTAAATATCTTTTATTGAAAAAAGCCATTTTTGGTGACCAAACCCCAATAAAACTTAGCAAACAGTTACTTTATTTCCTCAAGAAACCAATAAATTATAATGCAAATAAGTAGATCCCCCTTTGTATTAAAACTATATTTAAGAGAAGCTCCTCTGGCCTAGTTGCTTTAGATATGACCTCAATGAGATAGAGGAGATACAAAAGATTACTTGTAAGATAACAAGCAGTACATCTGAAAATGCAAACCTGAGATGATTCTTCTTACAAATGATTCTGGGAGAAGTTGAACAAGTACAAGAACAAGAAAGAAAAAAATAAGAAAGAGGCAGAGAAATGATTGACAGACCTGTAGGCTGTATGAATAAAAATCTAAGAAAAGACAAGTGAAAATAATTAATTTTTCTGATTCATCACTGGAATTTCTTAAAAGTCCCCAAGAAACCTGATGTTCAGCTGAACCTAATTTTTTTTTTTCCTAGAATTATCCACATTTGAAACAAATATTGCCTAGGATGAAATTAAAATGTTTATTTTAGCTGAATTTTATTTTAAGCTTTGATTTTGGTCTTCTCTGAGAATTTAGAAAATAAAATAAGTATTTGAAAATAAAGGGGTTGACTCACAGAGATCACTGCTAAAATAGAAGAAAGAGAAGCTGAATGTGCTCCATTCACAAAATGGAGCAGAAACAATGTCTGGGTTGTAGAAAAGCCAGGCTTAGATTTCACCTCTACCAAAACTGCAGTACAGACATGAACCTGCCTGTCCTTTCCTATGCTCAGGCCATTTATCCAGATAAATGTTCAATGAGAGTTTATTTACATGCTTATTATTCAGCATGGTATAGAATTATATCCAAGCTGCAATCGGGGTCCCATGCACAGCAGGAAGAATTAATGAGATGACCTTACAGGGTGGAGAGAGAAGATCTGCATCCTGCTCTTAAAGCTGTGGCAAGACAAAAAAAGGCTGAAGTTTCCTTGTTTGTCCAAAGCATTCCCTGGAGAAAGGGATCAGAAATTCCAAGTTGTGATAAAGTGGCTTTCCTGAAAAATGTTCTGCAAGACACACTATAAAATAAAGACTCTCTCTCCCATGTCCCTCCACCCCTTTGCTCCCTGAACTGGTTGTGCTGAGACTCCAGGAAAGCTCTGACCAGATAACCTTGATCGACAAAACATTTTACAAAGACAAGGGCAAGGTAAACTTCCCTGGACTGGGCTGCAGTGTCATAAATGTTTGCAGAATTGACTGTTCCCTCCAGAGGCAGCCCCATGCCTCGCTGTCCCTGCTGCATACAAATGAAGTCACTGCTCAGCACACCCAGGTGCATTTGCTGTGCTGTGACCTCCTGTTTGGAGACATCCATCAGAGAATTGCTCTGTGGTAGTGGCTGCCTGAAAATCAGCTGGTACATGAATTTCTACTCTGATTTCACTAAAAACCAATCAATAAGGGCACAGAGCTTCAGTGTTCTCATATACCTGCTCTGTGAATAAAGTAAATGAAATATTTGCACAGACTTTTGTGAATCTTTTTAAAGGGCCTGACCAGAGATTGGAACATGTCAGAAGCTCTGAGGAGGGGACTACAGACAAGCAGCATGCACAGGAACTGCAAAGTCCTCTCTGCTAGGTGGAGGAAAGGGAAAATGAACCCAAATATCAATGAACACTAATAAAAAATCCTGAAAGATTGATTTAGCATAAGTTAGTGCTAACTCTTTGATGCTGGACCCTTATCCACAGGTAATTCTGATCATTATAGATAACTGTTCTAATATAAGCACATATTCCAGCTATATCTATACTTACATAGAAATTTGTGAAATGAAGTTCTCTTGGCATGATAATTGTAAGGATATTATGGGGGAATTTTTTTTTTCTGGTAAAAAGCTAAACCATTAACCAACCCGATTATTTTGTAATTATGGAAGGATTAGGTAGGAAGTGGAAACAATGGCTCACTTTGTGTTCTAATAAAAAAACTGAGGCAAAACAAACAAAAGTGCAAATAGCAGTTTCAGAACAAAAGGAGATTCCTCTGTACTGAGTGTGTCACTAAGCACAACATGCCCCAGCTATTGAAAAATATCCATGACTAATTGGAAATCTTCTGAAACAAATTGCTACTAAGGCTCATACAGAGCTATCCCACTTGGACCAAAAAAGACCCAATGCCCCTGGTGGCAACACTGAGAAAATATAAACACTTGTTATTTTCTTAGGTATTGTCTTTTAGTTGCAGACAGTACGTGAGGCTTTGTGAGCAAGATCAGCAGTGCCAGCATGAGGCAGGGGGGCTATTATTCCTAAATGTTATGTTATTGTTCTTAAAACATTTTTCTGCTAAGAAACAGTGCAGCAAGATAAAAAACAATGGTATTATACTCAGGAGAAAAAAAACAATGGCTTTAAAAAAAACAACTCTGGGAAATGGAGAGGAGGCTTTGCAAGAGAGCTCTTGTTTTGTTTTGCAAGGGTTTACATGGGTCTGAACACACATAATGGCTAAAAGTGGAGACCAGAGCATTTAAATGAGCTTTTCAGAAGTTTACTTAATAGATACATGTTTTACATCAGGGATAGATGAAAATAACTTTCCTTGCTCTGGGTTTTTGATTCTGATAAAGGTGTGGGTAAAAGATAAGCATATCTGCTCATGTTTATTACTGTTCTAGTGAGAGAAAGATATTTGATTAAAACTGTCATTTACTTTTCAGCTACAGAAGTTATATGCTAGTCTTTGGTGTTCAATAAGAGCTTTGTTACATCATCTCAAGCATTAAAACTGTTGGTGCCCTGTCTTAAAATCCTTCACCTTCTTGCCAGTCCTTCTTATTTTTGTTCCTGTCTTATTCCCTAACTCCTTTTCCAGCTGTCCACAATTATAAAAGTAAATGATTTCAATATGATGCAAAAGAGTAAACAAACCCTTACCCTGCAAT
Organism: Muscicapa striata striata; assembly: GCA_030060385.1. Lineage (NCBI taxonomy): Eukaryota > Metazoa > Chordata > Aves > Passeriformes > Muscicapidae > Muscicapa > Muscicapa striata. The sequence goes on from JAREIS010000086.1 coordinate 1,155,915, forward strand.
TGTTCTAGGCACTGTGAAAGAACAAATAATCATTTTGACAGGTAGACAGGAGACAGGTCAAAGTGATCTGCTGGAAGTCTGCCTTCAAGAAAGGGCAGCAATGCAAAGCTTCTTTCCCTTTCTTTTCTTCTACCTTTGTTTTCTTCTCATACCCTCAGTCTCCTAAATTTCAGGGTGACCCAACAGCATTCATAGATTCTGAGCTAAAATAGTGACTTTCTTGACAGCAAACCATTTCTAAGGCAGACACTGCATAAATATGTCATATTTTCTGCATTTTAAAAGTAGTATTATGAGACCCTTTTGCTTTTGCATAATGATATAGACCCATTGCCATTTTCTCAATCTGTTACAATAAAATGCTCTCTGAACATTAAGTACTTAGAGATATGGCAATAAGAAACTTTCTTTCATGAGGAAAAGTTTGGACATGGCAATGGGAAGGGTACAGCTCAGCAACTTTTTCTTTCGACTTCTCATACTGGAAGAAGATATCCCATCTTGTTAAAACAAGAAAGGTTCGAAATAATAATTTGGAACCCTAAATTATGGACCTTAAAAAAATCATGCAAGTTCTGCAAAATATTTATAGAGACATCCATATATATATATATATACACAAATAATACATTTTAAAATTATTTTTCAGGACCTCCTGCATTTTTTTCTGAAAATTCATTCATGCTCTCAAGCTTTGGCCACCCCCAGGCTATGGAGATTAGATTTTTCTCCCCCTAATGGCAGCTAGCACCAATCATCACTTCCCAGCAGCTACTCTGGTGGCATGGGGACATTTTTACCCTGCCCTGGGGACAAAGGGCAGTTGGGACACCTGCTCTGGCTCTCCTGGCCCTGTGTGATTCACAGGTGTTGTAAGGCTGAACAAGGTTTAGACATTTCTGTACAAATCTGAGCCTTGTGTGTGTGCACCAGCCAAACACTATATTTAGTTGCTAAGTTTTGCTGTTCAGTTACTTCTGCATATTTTGCTGTTTGTTCACACAATCACTGTTTTTGTGTGTTTCTCAGTTTAGAGCAGTGTTTATAACAGGTGCACAGCATGAGGAAATTTTAGAAGTTTTTCAGTAACTGGTTTGAAACCCCCCAAGGCCACTGGAATATAAACTGTGCTAAACCAAGAGAGAAGTTGAAAACAAAGAATACCAAGATAAGAAAATTCAAGATTAATGGAGGTGGCAAAGACCCTGAAGACCACCAATTATGGACTTTCAGGGGTTTGAATGGGTGGAGCAATATCCCAAAATTACCAATTGTAGAGTATGTCCCCATGTGGGTGATAGTTCTAGAAATGTGTGTAGAGGAAATTATGGCTGAACAGGGGCATAATCTCCTCCTTGAGACTAAAATGCACAACCCTGCACATTACTGAGAGAATGGTGATACTGAGCTACCCATGAATGAAATATATGAGAAGGAACTATGAAGTAACAACAGTAAATAGATGGGAAAGAATCATTGAGTAGCAACAGCAAGAGGATGAGAAGGTACATTAAAGTAGCAAATCAGTAGACATGCAGGGAAAGTATAGTAAAGTAGCAAATAAGGAGAAAGGACATGACTGAAGCAGGGTGCTAGACTGCTTGAGCCAAGGAGTGGGGAAGATGCTGTAAAAGATGTGAAACCAATCAATAATTAACAAGTGATATGTAGACAATGCTTAATAACCAATTATATGCTTGCTAGCTTTGTGTGATCATTGTAACAAACCCTATAAAAATGTATGCTTTACTGCAATAAAGATTTCTGACAGACATTCATGGACCTCTGTGAGGACCCTGTGAATGCTCTGTGAAGATTTCCTGCTGCCTGGATCAGGTTTTTTCTCCAGCAAATGTATAATTAGGGTGAATTATAAACAACAAATCAGCTTCTGCAAAATCATATTGATTTGAAGTTCAGAAATCCAGTTCCTTCCTGCACAGGGGGATGCAGTGGGAGCTGGGGCAGGCAGGAGGCAGGTCCTGGCCTGGGAGCAGGGTGGTGGCTGGGGGTCCTGGTGGCCACAGTGTGGCCCAGAGCTGGCCCCAGAGCTGGGCTGTGCCTGCCTGTGCAGGGAGATGGCTCCAGGAGGCACCACCAGCCCACGGACAGACCTTTCCATTCTGGAGCTCTCAACTTTGCTTGCTTGTGTTATTACTTCTCATGCTGGCAGGCTTAAACTACCAAGGGTAATCCTGGGACAAGCTACAATTACAACTCTTTTTCTGTTGTGGAGACATGACCTTTGACTGTTTGATTGCAGCTGGCTTTGGATCAGGGCCTGCAGCCAAAGCTGTGTCGCCAGCATAACATGCAACACTCTCTGCAGAGCCTCTGAGTGTAAGCCATCACTTCTCTGCTCTAAAATACACATCATTGCAATGAGCTGTGAGATCCTCCAGCATTTCACAGCATGTACAAGAGATTTATTGACAAAGATTTTATGTTTCCAGATAGAGAATTATGCAGAAAGCCAAATTGTTAGCTTTCATGAAGAAATGAAGTCCAGTGTGTGAAGAAGGGGTGAATTCTGGGGGTGTGTCTGCACATGGAACACACCTTTTCCATGTGCCACTTGGTACTTCTATGAGAACAGATCTTCAAAGCAGCCAGAAAAACCTGACAAAATTGTTGTAGATTTACAGTCCAGTTTAGGTTAAAGCACAACTACTGAAAGGTACTCTTGCTAGACAAATCTGGGCCAAGCCTTTTACATAGGGTGATGGTAAATTCTTATTAGTAATCCATACACAGAACAGAATTATACTTCTGAGTTCATGAAAGAATTGTGGTTCAGACTAGTTTGGCAGTCAGACTGCTACAAAGGTTGTGTTTCCATCTCAGCTTTAGGCACAGCACAGGCTGTCTGGATCAGTGAGACTGCCTTCAGCTCTTCTATGCTGTGCAAGCTGGGAGCAGCCTGCTCTGACTCTGACAGCAAAGCCTGTGAGAGGAGCACTGCAGCTACCAGAGCACTGAATATCACTGAAGCTTCCAGCATCAAAAAAAAAACCCCAAAAACTCTCTCAAAAGCAGCTGCCCTGTCAACCTCTACATAATCCAGTTTATCTGTCACACATGCTTTGTAAAAGCACCAACCTATTAAATTCAACAGAGTCAACTTCAAACTTGCTAAAAAGGGAACAGGACACAATGAATATATTTTGGTCAGGCACAGTACAGTATTCATGGCCTTTCTTCCCCACTACAGTTATGCTACAGATGCATTTTATGTGAGTAGATCTTGTTAGACAAGCAGGCGTTTTCAAAACATTACAAATGCAACAAAGTATAATGAGTACACTTCCAGAGAGGAAATTCTGCCCTGCTCCAGGCTTTGATTGAGCAGCTTGTTGAAACATCAGGTTAAATCCTTTTAAGGTGAAGACCCTTGTAGAGGTTTTTACAACAGTGCTCTTAATGAAAAAAAAAAAAAAAAAAAAAAAATTGCCAGTAAGCAGAATAAGGCCAGCTCTCCTTTTCTTTCAGTAAGTACTCCAACAAACCTATCCCAAATTCTTTTTCCACGCATATGAATTTTGTGTCAAACTAGAAGGATTATATGTTTTCTTCTTCCTCTCCAGCCAAGCATCCTCCCGATGCTCCTTTGCCCCGGCCCTAAACCTGATGCCCCTGGCTCTGGGGCTGTGTTTGCCGCCGGGCCCCAGCGCTGCCAGCTGTTTCCAGCTGTTTCCAGCTGCGGCGGTCCCCGGCAGGTGGCACTCGGGCTGCGGGGACGGGAATGAGGGGACGGGGATGGAGATGAGGGGATGGAGATGAGGGGATGGAGATGAGGGGAGGGGGATGAGGGGATGGAGATGAGGGGAGGGGGATGCGGGGACGGGGATGGGGATGAGGGGATGGGGATGCGGGGGGGGATGGGGAGGGGATGAGGGGACGGGGATACGGGGACGGGAATGCGGGACAGGGAAGCGGGGATGAGGGTGCGGGGACGGGGATACGGGGATGAGGGGATGGGGATGAGGATGCGGGGAAGCAGGGACAGGGATGCGGGGATGGGGATGCGGGGATAGGGATTGGGACTGGGACAGGGATTGGGACAGGGATAGGGACTGGGACAGGGATTGGGACGGGGACAGGGATTGGGACGGGGATAGGGACAGGGATTGGGACAGGGATTGGGACAGGGATAGGGATTGGGACGGGGACAGGGATTGGGACAGGGATTGGGACTGGGACAGGGATTGGGACGGGGACAGGGATTGGGATAGGGATTGGGACAGGGACAGGGATTGGGACAAGGACAGGGATTGGGACAGGGATTGGGACGGGGATAGGGATTGGGATAGGGACAGGGATTGGGACAGGGATTGGGACAGGGATTGGACAGGGATTGGGACAGGGACAGGGACTGGGACAGGGATAGGGATTGGGACAGGGATAGGGATTGGGACAGGGATAGGGATTGGGATTGGGACGGGGACAGGGATTGGGACAGGGATAGGGATAGGGATTGGGACGGGGACAGGGATTGGGACAGGGATTGGGACGGGGATGCGGGCCGGGCCGGAGCAGAGCGGCGCTTTGCAGGCTGATGTCGCGACAGCAGCCTCTGTCCCGAGTGCCGGGGACAGCCCGCGGCCGTGTCGCCCTTCCCGGAGCGAGAGCGGGCTCAGGGCCGAGCGCTGCGCACCCTGACGGAAGGAGAATTTAAAGCACAGTTATTATCCCCAGCGGGAAATGCCTGCATCGAGAGGGGAATGTGTGTATGCACGCTGTAACGCCTACTGGTGTTAATGGGAATTATGTGTGTAAATCCCCGAATTCCAGCGCACAGAGATGAGAGTGTCCCCGTGAGGGTCTGAATTATGCATTTGAATTAAACCTGACTGTTGGGAAACTCATAATGCTGTGGCTCTTATTATAAATTTATACTTAGTAGGACTAAGTTTCACCTGAAACAACAGAGCCTGAAGTGTTATTTGTTCCAGCACATTATTTTGTTAGATGTGATAATCAGCTCACAGCAGGACTGTGAGAGGCTACTCAGCTTGTTGACAATTCTGGGTCCCAACTTCAAGCAGCTCCTGAAGCAGCTCCAAAGGCTGCAGAGGGGGATCCCAAACCTGGCTCTTCAGTGAGATGTGGCCACTGCTGCCTGTCGACAGTCCTTGCCCAGGACATCCCTTTCCCTGGCACAGTTACCTGGTCTGTTCTGTTCTGTTCCATGTGCACTCCCACCCCAAAGCAAGGGCTGCAGGTGAGACTCAGCAGAGGTGCTGCTGTTCCCAGCCTCCTGTATTTTGCCAGGATGAGATTTTTTTCTTATGAGCTAAGTGCCTAAAAAAGCAGATTGAAATGGAGGAGGAGCTTCAAATCAGTTCTCCTTGATTTATTGGGCTACTTTGTAGATTATTTCAGGAATTATGTGACCTGAGGGTATGACTTCCATTAGCATTACCTTTGAATTAGGAAGGTGCCCTTCACAGGAGCTTTTGTCCCACATTCATCATCTCAGATCTGTTTTAATCCCAAGGTATCCCCTCTCTCAAGGCTGCACGTTTTCTGTCTGGTCTGAAAGGAAGGAAATCCTGTCCTGACCCTCATGTGTCAGCAGCTGGATTTGGAGAGCAGCCATGGTGCTGCAGGAGGGGTGACATGGGGGAGCTCCTAATGGGGAAACATGCCCAAAAAAACCACACCCATGGCTTCAGCCTGCCCTGTCTCACCTCCATCAACTGCCAAACAGCCCCTCACCTCTCCCATTTGGGTGTTTTCTCCTCCTTCCTGCCTGTTTTGTGCAGTGCTCAGACACTGTGAGAGCAGCCAAGCATGCCCTCTAATCCTGCACAGCCCCAAGGTGAGGCTGAAGCCACTTAATGCACTTAATGCCACCCTAGATTGAAATACCAATCACAAGGCAAGGAATTGCTTTACTGCCAATGAATCCTTAATCTAGTGAGTTATTTGGAACAGCACAGTTAATTATTTTTAAACCTCGCTCTCCTACCTTAAGCCTGGGTGTGCCTCCAACAAATTTGCTTTCAAATCTTGGAATGGAATAGAAGTATTGCCAGTCCTCATAAAAAACACTGCAAAAGCCACAGCAGCAGTGCTGTGCTCCTTGCAATGATTTGTTTTACTGATAGATCAAACAGCCTGTTGACAATGGTTGACTGCAACTGACAGCCTCTTCTAAGATAAAGAAGTTGTGCATTTTATTGATTATAAAACAAATTGGGTTTTTGTCCCTTTACATTTTTTTTATTGGCTGAAATTGGGGAACTTAGGCCTTTGAAACTGCAGCTTGCCATGACATTACAATGAATTATAATCCTAACCTATTCATGCTTCCTCAAAGTCTGACCCATTTGCCTGCCTTGCAAGCATGTTGTAAAATGCCCTGCATTTACATACATATTTTCAGGAGCTCTTTATTCAAGAACTGTGTCAGACTGGAAAAAGAGAAAGTGGCTGAATGGGCAAGAGTTCTCAAGATCTTGGAATTTTAATAGTTGTGCAATATTTTGTCACAAGCTGAGAGCTTGAGGCAGACATTTTCTGATAAGGTTCTTAGTTTTCCATTACACAGGAGTTGAAATTTTTAATCCTTTCTGGCTCTGAAGATCTATGTTCCTGAACATCCTGAGGATGGAGCCCATATTGCTGAAATAAATCTAAAGCTTTTTAGATCAATTTTCAGAGTCAGATCTTACAGAAGCTTAAGGCAAATCAAGATTTTTAAAGAGCAACTGCCAAATCAGGGACCCCCAAATCTGCTGTCAGCATCTTTCTTGCAGCCCCAGATGTCCCCCTGCCTGAATCCAAACTGTGCAGGCATCTCCAGCCCTGTGCATTTGCACAGATGGAGCAGGTGGGTGGGGAGGTGTGACAGTCAGACAGGGATGAGTGGCTGTGCTGGGTTGATGTGGCCAGAAATGTGAATTCTGTCACCATCTGTTAACCCAGGTGTGGCAGTGCCCCTGATCTCTTGGCACACATTATCTGCTCATGGGCAGCTTTAAACCAGCTGGGCAATCATCTTTATCTTCCCACAGCCCATCCTCCCTCCAGGAGAGATCTCCTGTTCATGGCCAGTGAGTCCCAGGGCATGGCTGATAAAATTCCATCATCCCATGGGAGATGCTCCAGCCAGGGCAGGAGCCAAGCCTTTCCTACCCAGAGAAAAACTGACATTTTGGACACCAAGGCACCTTCTTCCCACTGGATTCCAGAGGAATTCCAGACCTTTCCACATCATCCCTGCACCTTCAGAGGAAACTGCCCCTTCTCCAGGAGCACTGCTCCAGCTGAGCCACATCTGCCACTGCAGGAGGATGCAGCCACCATGGAATGGGACTGTGCCAACACCCTGACTGACTGACGGGTGTCAGCTTGGATTCTGACTCTGGCAGAGTTTGGGATTGTTCTTTGTAATCCTGCATTTCTATTTTAATTTTCCTAGTAAAGAACTGTTATTCCTAATTCCCATCTCTTTGCCTGAGAGCCCCTTAATTTCAAATTTATGATAATTTGGAGGGAGGAGGTTTACATTCTCCATTTCAAAGGGAAGCTTCTGCCTTTATTGGCAGATACCTGTCCCCCAATCCAGGACAGTGGCACTCAGAGACCCCTGCCTGGCCAGTGACATGACCACCAGCACAGAGTGCCTCAAAATCACCACAGTGCCAACTTCTCTCTTCTAGCAGAAAGAGAAAGGGGAGGAGGAGAATTGCTTATATGCCTTCCCTGCCACATCTTTGTGGGTAAGGAAGGTGCAGCACCTGGCTGCCAGTAAAGCTGCACAGTTGAGACAGCAGCAAGAGGAGCCCTGGCTCCTGCTCTCCAGTCTCAGACTGTTTTTGTTCTGTTGCTCTTCCTGCTCTTTTTCTGCTCACCCCTAGCAGTGAAAAATGAGGGGGTGGGGTGGAGGAATTTTTGGAAGGAGCTGTCAGGCTTCCACCTACAGTCTCAGGCACTTCCACAGGCAGAGAGACATTTGGGACCCTCTTGCACCCAGGATTTCTTGATTCAGCAGCTGAGACTTGTCAGGAAAACATCCCCCCGCTGTGCTCAGCAGCAGGTTCTGGCAAACACTCCCAAAAAGTCAGAGATTTGGATTTGAACCCTTACAGGAGCTGGAGCACATGCTACCTGCACTTTGGGATAAATGGGTCAGTGTCACCACTGCAGTTTGCTGTGAATCAAGAGTGTGAAAAATAAACCTTGCTCTGTTATTATGCTACTGGATGTAGGTTACATCTCCCAGAAATGCTGAATCCAGCACACAATTGCCTTCCTAATCACACCTCTGTTACAAGGATAGACTACTCCTGTGCTCCTCTTTAAAAATACAGACTATCAGACACCACACCTCCTGAAAAATATCACTCTGGCCTGAGCATCTTGTCCTTATGACCCTTTCCATGCTCTCAGCATCAACCTCTTTCTTTCCTCTAAGGAGGAAAAACACACACACACACACACACAGAGTCTACAGTGACAAAGGAAAAGCAAAACTCAGTTTCCAGTTGCTTCAGGGTGGGCAACTTATCAGCTGCTGCCCAAGAGTGATGAGGCACCTCTGAGCACTTCTAGTGGTCTGCAACCACTGTGGCACTTTGGTCTCTATCCCTGTGGAAGGACCAGCTCCTAGATCTGCATGTCTGGTCTGTCAGCCTGGAGACTGGACCTGAAACCCAGCTCTTCAAACTGGCAGAGTTTCCACAAATGGTAATCTGCTGGTTACACCCACAGTTTGGTGCTTATGTAACTTATTAAAAAAAAAAAAAAAATATCAGAAGTGGTTTAGTAACTCCATCATAAATTTCAGTGGGGTGCTTGAGCTTAGGAGAGTGGGTTGAAAATTTTGACCCAAGTACATGGGTTATTCCCAGGCAATATCCATTCACTCACAGAGAGGAGCAGTTGAAAGCAGCTTGCACTGCAACAGTTCATGTACCTCTGTCCTACAGGGATGACAAGTACTTTGGTTTCCTGTTTGTTGATTGGGTGCTTTCTCCAGTGCTCAAGTCAGTCAAAGGAAGAAAAAAAAAAATTAACAGAGCTTTATAGAAATATTACATTCCTTCCCGGAGTGGAGGCAAAACAAACAGAAGTTTAAAGTAAACAATCTCTACCAGCAGATCTTTTCCCCTTTTATTGCATGAATTACAATGCCCTTCAGCCAGCAGAAGGCAGAGAAAGTTCTGCCAGGAAAAAGAGTTATTTGAAAAAGTTTACTTTAAACTTTTGTTTGCTTTGCTGCACGCACACACGCACATAAAAAAACAAAATGAAAAAAAAAAAAGAAGAGAGAACCTTTCTTCTTCCACTCAAGTGCTAGGTAGAAAGAAAATGGATTTCTCTTTATTGACTGGTATGTGATTGGCAGAAGTAAAGGCAAGTTTCCTCATGGTTATGCCTCTGTGCTCAACCATGACCTGGAAGAACACTGTGAGAGATAAAGCAGGACTGTCTTGTTCACCAAGGACATGCAGAGCAGTGGAAAAAAAAAAAACATGACTGTCTCTGATCATTCCCTGATATAAACAAGTACAAAGCTACCAAAGCCAAACAGCACAATTTTATTCTAATATAACTGCTCAATGAATCTTTTTCTTCTAAATCTCCGTCCCTTTTGTAATGAGGACAAAAATTGCAGTCTGTTTTCATTCTCACTCTTGTAAATCTGTAGTAACTGGGAAAGAGATAAAAAAGCTCTTTGTTGGCTAGGACAAAAATTCTGACTAAAAAGTAAAGTGTTCTCAAAACAAAACCCATCACCTTTTGTGGAAAATGTTCCCATTTCTGATCGGTTCTAATGTTTTCATTTGAAACAGACTTCTTGATCAGAAGTTAATAAAAGTGTGTTGTGAAATACTCAGAGCATTTTATAAAATGTATAACAAAAATAGGTGGTTTCGTGAAGACTTTATAATAGACAGAATAACAAAAAGAGACAAAGGAAGATAAAAGGAGAGTTCTAGCAATGTATAAGCAGGGGGGGATAAAGCTGAATAGCACTTGGATTAGTGCAGCATGAGTTTGTTTTTAAAGTACATCCCTTTTCTGCACTTCCACCCTCTCCTGTTTGCCCCACAGCCCTGACCTTGTTCCTCCCCATTTCAAAAGAGCCATCCCTTCTTATTTCCCTCCTGACCTGCACTCCTCACTGCTGGCTGTAATGTGGTGATAAAGGCACCAGCAAACCCAGCCAGCCTGCCTAAGATCAGAAGATATGGAGGGTGATGTTAGCAAATTAACTGGTTGGTATAAAACAAAGGGGGGAAAAAAAAGTTATCAGGAAGCTGAGAACTTTTGAACCCATTTAAACAAATACATGGCAGAGGAGCAGGAATAGAGTCTGTGTCAGGAATAGAGTGTGCAGGAGCCAAGGCAGAGCTGGGAAGCTGCAGTCAGAGAGCAGCCCCTGGCAGGGGAGCAGAGCTGGGAAAGGGGAGCTCCTGCCTTGCAAAAGGAGGGACACTGGGATGCTCCTCACTGCCCTTCCTGTGCTCCAGAGCCTCCACCCTGCAAAGGGACAGCAAAGCCTCTCTGTGCACCCCCCTGTGACTGTGTGTCCCAGGGCTCTGCTGAAGAAAGCACGCTGCACTGAGAGTGATTGCACTTGAGGCTTTGAGAGTCTCATTTGTTTGGTGCTGTTAACTGGCTTTGCTGCTTCTCCACCAGCACTGAGAGGGTTAATGCCTTCCTGCTGGGCTGGCCCCCAGAGATGCTGCTCTCTGTGGCTCCAGCTGACTGTCAGAAATCTCCAAATCTGCCCTCACTGGGGACAGATGTGGGAGCTGCAGTTTGAAACGTAGAGTCCCTAAAGTAAAGAACTGTGAAATCCCAGGAACCAGTGGAAGGACTCTTCACTGTGCCAGTGGTACAGATGACAGAAAACATGCCCTCACATAATGCTGAACACGAGGCTTTATTGCCAAGAGCATCACTTTCCTTCTCTCCCTCCACTTTGCCACAAAATTCCAGTGCAGCTTTCCCTGGGAGCCTCCCCCTTGGCTTTTGCAGCTGCCCCAGAGCCCCACAGCCTGGTCCTTGCTGTGCTGGGCACACTGGGAATGGGCTGGAGCTCTGTGTCCTGAGCTGCATCCCACCAGTGTCCCTGCCCCAGCCACAGATGGGCTCTGATCCTGTCCTGGAACCAGCCCTGCTATTCCAGCAATTTATTACAACCTCAAATAACCAGAACTCATCTCAGCCACTGCTTTTGTCATGAAGGTGGACAGAAATTTTCATCACCTCCAGCCAACATACTTGAGAACCACCTCTGGAGCATGCCTTGGTTGCAAATTCCCTTCCTCTCTCCCTGATAGAGAAAGGGGAGACCTGAAGCATGGCTGCAGTCCTGGAGGGGAGTTTGCTTTGTCCACCAGCCTGTATCACCTGCATGCAGAACCTGTCAGGAAAAGCCTCTGGGGTCAGCCTGCACTGGCACTGCACAGGGCTTGGAGAATGTGGCAGTCCAGGGTGTCCCCCTGGCTCCCCTGGGTGCCTCCAGACCCTCTGGGCAGGGATCTCAGAGGCCCTGGCGTGGTACCCAGGGGTCCTGGGGGCTGGATTTTAGTCCCTGGAGAAATTTGCCAACATTGCAGGAAGAATTACAAGTCACAAAAAATAAGTAGAGTGTAAATTAGATTGTTAGAAGGTAGAAAAGTGAATTTTTAGAAGTGTTTATATTAGGGGGTTCTTAGTTAAGATGAAGATTTTGGGAGTGGTATGTCTTTTCCTTCTTCTTCTTGTCCATGCCATCCATGTTAGTGCCAGGCTGGCATTCTTTGATTGGTCTGAGACAGAGTTGGACAGTGTAATAAAATTGTCATGTATTGGAAAGTAATTGTAAATATTAGTTATGCAATTTATAGTATAAAAGATAAGTCCTGCCCCAAGGGCAGGACAGTCTGCCCTGGATCTCAAGCTGAACAGATCTCTGTTAGCCAGAGAAAGAATTTCTTAGATAAGAAACAATAAACAACCCTGAGAACCTCAGAAAACAGCTCCTGAATCTTCCTCAGCACCCAGCTGGGAAAACTTGAATTTCAAACCACCTGCATGTCCTGTTGTGGGGATCTCAGGCTCAGGAGACCCCTCAGGCAGTGACAGGAGAAGGGGTGATTGCTTCACTGTCACCACCAGCAGCTCTTGGGCAGAGAAGAGCCTTGGTACAGCTGTCACTTGTACCCTCCTCTGTTAGTCTGGCTCTGATTTTGGTCTGGGGAGGAGGCCTAAAGTAGCCACCAAACACAGGATCATTTCTGAATGGGCTTGAGGCAGATGGCACATAGCAGAGACAATCCCACATTTTGGTCATTCAGGTAGTTGGGATAACAGTGATCACTTGAAAGCATAGCTTACTTTAAAACATGGTTTTGTGTAACTGTTGTAACCCAGGCATGACCAGAGAGCACATTTCTGCTCATCCTTCCCTGCCCTGACATACACCTGTAGAGAAAATATCTCTGGAATGGATGCAACCTAAGGTTGCCAGATTCACAAAGATGCCACTCATTTGTAACTCACAGCACACATACTCTATGCATACAATGTATTTCTGAAGAAAACAATAGTTTTAAAGGAGAAGAAACAACTGAACAATACCATTCAAGCCATGCAATTGTAGAAGCAGGTCTCACATGCTCATGGTTTCATGAAAGCTGTGCAGAACCACAGGGTCTGTGGTGCTTTTTCTGTTCTCCTTTTTCTCTCTTACTGTAAACTTTTTCCTAATTTTCCTGTAAAATTATGCTGTCTCATTCACTAATTCATAACATTTTTAGTCTAGAAATTTTGCACACAAACAATTCATTAAAAAATAACATATGGGATGTAATTGGGAGTTGCTTCAAGGATCAGTTGATTTTTTTTTTTCACTTTTGTTTAGCTTCAGGCAAAACATCCTTACAAAATCACCATTGGATGCTACTCTCATTTTCTCAATAATCCATAATCTGTGTTGCCCCCACACCCTGAGCCTCTTTTGAGTGCTACTCAGCTTCCTCAGCACTACTCCCCTTTTCTTTTGGCAAATACACTTATTCAGGTAGGGAACCACGAGGTTCTCTAGATGATAGCTCTCCACTATCTATTTTGTACCAGAATTTATTTTTTTATCTTTTCCCCCCTCTCTTTGTAAACTTTACACATTATATCCTCATCAGTACCTGCCAGGGAAGGTGGACACGGAACCAAACCCCAAAGTCTTTAGGAGTTGTATTACAGGTATTAAGTGTCAATCATAACGAAGACAACACAGAGCTGAGCATTAGAAGGGAGATTATCCTTCAGTAGGACATGCACTGTAATTTCAGTGAGGGTATGCTTTACTTTTTTCTGCTTCAGTGAGACCCACCTGCCAGGGAGGAGCACAAGCTGCCTCTCCCTTAGCTGGCTCTGCACTAAATGGGTTCCAGCTGCTCCTCACTTCATTTAGGACCTAACCCCTAACGACACAAGGCATGACTTGTGCACAGGATTTTGATGAGTTCTAGCTGGGTATTTGCAATTGGTATTTCTGCAGCTCTCTTACACAGCAAGAAGCATATTTTCAGCTTAAGAAGTGTGACCTGATGTTTCATCTTGAGCATAAATGAGCTCATGCTAGCATGGTTAAGGTGGGCATTTGTAAGTGGAGGGAAAAACCCCACATGTGTTAAGTGATAGGGACAAAATTAAAAATGGCTAAGGAGTGGTAATCAAAACAACTTGAATTTCACTTAATTAAAAAAAAAGAAAAGGCTCATAAACATCATGGAATGAAAAACAGCTAAATTAATTCCACTACTGGTAATGAGCAGGAAGCCCAGTGCTTGGGATCATGAGTTTATGCAAATCTGTTATTACTGCAAATTGGCATCCTAAGACCCTGATCATACAACACTTGCACATATGCTTAACTTTATGCACATGAGCAGCCTCATTAATGCCAAAGACTTAGTCGTGCATAAAACTGAGCAAATACATGACTGTTTGTAAAATTGGGATTTAAACACAAGGGAGAGAAAACAAATTTACTGTATCATCAACAATTATTTCTGAAACCCAGCAGAAGCCAAGGTGATGCCAGAAGTCTGCATAGTGCAGAAATATTCAAAGAGACAGAGGAATGGGATTTTGAAGATTTTTGCCTTTAACTCAATCCATAAGACCAACTAATGGTGGGCCAGACACAGGAGGAAAAAATCCCTGCCCAGATTAAAATATAACTGATTTTAACAAAGTAAACTGGATGGTCTCTTAAAAATGTAGTCTTCAAACTTACTTACTATAAAGAAGAACAGTTTATAATCAACTTGGATTTGACTAAATTATTCAGCAGTTTCTCACAAAAGTCTTACAAATTTAATTTAAATGGTTTTAGGTTTATGTGGATACAGAGCTGACTGCAGCATTTATATAAATAGTTACAATAAATACCAAGGCTTACATTGGAGGAAGGTGCCTATTGCACTGCAGTGAAGACTGATGGTCAGTCTTGGAGCTAGTTTTAATCAGAATATTCAACAATGATTTGGGAAACAGAGAAGCTTCCCCTGTGTTTGATGAAAATACACTTTTTCCTTGGAAATCCAGAAGAGTAAACACAATAAAATTTGGGTACTTACCAGCAAGGAAGAAAAAACCAAGGAGCTGTAAAACAACATCTGTAGAAGTAAAGCTTCTGCCAAATTTAAAGAGATAGTTCTGCAAAAGGAATTCTGGGAAAAATGCAACCCTGCATTGGGAAAATGTAGAATAAGGCCTCTACAAAACATAATTGTTATCATAAATAAAACCAGTAATAATTTCTGTTTCATGATAATTTCAGTGTGCTTTTAAAGCTTTTTTTTGTTCCACTTGGAAAAAAAAAAAAAAAAAAGAGTACATTCTTAAATGTCAGTTTTACTGTTACTTTTTGGGGTAGAGAGTAACATGGGCTGGAGGAAGTTGTTGGCCAGTGCCCTCCTCCTTCCACCTCTTTTCCCAGAGGAAAAAAACTTTAACCTTCCCCATGGGTTTTGACTTTTTAATCTCATCTATACAGATATCAGAGAAGGAGCTAGAGCTTCTCCTGGGATTAACTGGCACATGGCAAGAGTGTGGTTATGAACTGGCCTTCAGGGAACTATTTTGATAAATATATAAAAGTGATATTATTGATGAGAAAAGTGATACTGGAGGTGTAGCAGCTGGAGGAATCAGCCCTGAAAAATATTTGTTCTGCTTCATGTAATCATGTAATCATTGCTTTATGTGTGTGGTGAAGTCTCCAAAGTCCTGGTGCTGGAGCATCCCCATGTTCTGTCTGAGCTGAAGGTCTGTGACAACTGGAGAAAAGACTGAAATAAATTTGCACTGAATTTATCTTGTTCTAAATGACTCCCTGCTTCGTTCCAATAGGTAAAGAGCACAGAAGATCTGTTTATTAGCACAGCCCCAGCAGACAGAACCTCCCAATGGCTATGGTGATAATGTTGCTGTTTCTGTGAAATACAATTCTAATTCTTTGAGGGAATATTCATTTCAGGATAGAGGAGTCTTTACCTTATTTATTGTATTCTGAAACACTTCTTGAAACACAGCACTGAACACAAATTTCTGTTTGGTTTAATGGAAAAAAATTTCTTCATCAAACATTTACTTTCAGAGTGAAACTGTAACATTTTACTTTTTATCTCTCTGGTCAATCACTGATTTTTTTTTTTTTTACTTTTTTTTTTTTTTTTTTTTTTCTATTGGCCCCACTGGATATGTCACACACATCTCAAAAGTATGTAATCTTAAAAAGTGTTGAACAAAGTTCTTAGTTATCAAACCAGCCAGCTAGTTGATCTGATAAATAGATTACATGAATTTACTTTTGAAAAAACAGTTTGCATAACAAACTAATGCCTGATTATTATTTTTCTGCTTTGATACCATAGACTAACAGAACAATCCAGAACAATCTCAGAGGGTCATCTCATCCACCTTCCTGCTCAGAGCAGGGGCAGGTTGAGATCAGGTTGCTGTGAACTTTATGCAGTCTTAAAATCCTCCAAAGATTTTAACACAAGCATAAAAACACTCTGGGCAATCCTTTCCAACACTTGACTGTCCTCATGGTGAAAAGGTTTTTCCTCATTTCTTGTTGAAATCTCTCTTTTTTCATTTTATGTCCAATGTCAGTCCTTCTCTCTCTGCTGGGTTGGGGCTCATGTAACTAAGGGCTGTGACAAATAAACCCTTTAATTACTTGTCAGTACATCTGCAGGCTCTAGGAAGGACAATTGCAATATCCTTCAGGGTCTGAGGCAGGGAATCTAAAAAATATTTCTGCTCTTTATGTGCTGTATTAAAAGATGAAAACTCATCCTTGTATGTAAGGAAAACAGAGTTTCAATGAAGATTTGACCCAGAGACAGGAGAGCAGTTTTCCTATAAAAGATGTTCTTTCATTACAAAGACTATTGTAAGCTAAACATTTATGATATATTTTCTTTCCAAGGAACTTTTTTCAATCTCCCTGAGCATGCTGAAGTCATTATATAGTTACTAGAGATGCTTTGTCCAGATCAGCTCACTGTAGGTTACAGTTCTGCAGGAGATTAAAAATGATGGGCTGGTAGATATCCTTCTAAAAATACTCTTTTAAGTAATATCTGCATTTCCCAACTTTAGAAGAACATATACAACAGCAGAGGAAATACAGCAAATAATTGAGGGCAAATGACATATAACAATGAGAACTTTTACCACTGTATTTATTTAAATGAATGGAAATGTCAAAATGTAAAAGCAAAGCACTCCAGTTTATTCACATATTTTACATTCAAAGGACCAGGAGACTTCTTTAGTATTTTTTTGAAAAATAGACTACTCTCTTTTCAAAAAACTTGATGCAGGCATGGAACATACTTAATGAAGCCTATCATTGCAGTGCATACAATGAAAACCTTGTGTATAAGAAAAAAAAAGATAAAAACCAAAATTGACCATTACTAGAAAAAGATTTCCTTTAATATAAATAAAATTCAGACTAGTGCTTTATTTTAACAGACAACACAAGAGTGGGATTTATTAACAACTACATATTTACAGTGCCTCACTGGCAAAAATACTGGGCCTCATCTGAGATCCTGGACACTTCCTGAGAAGGCAATGAGGACAGGATATTGCTCAGCACTTCACAAATTTGGGTGCCAAAAGGGTGAAATTGAAGCATACTTTTCCAATAAGCAGAAGCCATAGGTGGAATGGGTAATACATCATGTTCATGCTCTGATCTGCCAAACCTGCACCTCAGTATTCCCTTGGATTTTAGTAGTTCTAGAGATATTCCCAAGGTTAAGTGCAGGATTGTTTCAGACCCAGGAGCCTCAGAGGAAGACAACTGCTTGACTCAAAGATGCTAGGAGAAAACTGCTGTAATTGGAATTTTTCATGGTGCAGAGCTGCATTACCTTGAATTTAAATCTGTGTTCTTCTGCATGGGTGATTTCTACCACTTTAATTTGCTCCTACAAAATCTGGATTCCAAGTATCTCTATGAAGTGAAAGCATCTTCTCCCCACAGCCTCCAAAATCATAGTGCCAGTTAAGCAGATCTCAGCCTTTTTGGCAATTAAATAAAACAAGAACCAGATCTTTTTCAAAGTATTCACAAAATAATCTTTCAGTTATAAAATGACTGTCCCACCATTCTTGTATCAGATCTGACCTCAGCTCTTTAGATATAAACAGTTCTTTAGAAGTTATAAAAATAAAGGATTGATTAATATACAAATATATATTTCAGAGTGATAAGAGAATAATATTAAACAAATTCCTTTTTAAATCTACTTTAAATTAAAAGAAATGTTTTCAAAAGTCTAGGCTGAAGCAGATCTTTATCTATTGACTCTTTAATGGAACCCATTCACTGCAGATGGTCACATACAACTTGGTGTATGAAGTTCATTACTACAAAAGGATGGTGAACATGTTTCAGCTAACAAAGTACTTCATAAAATCTGCTGTGCCAGTTGGTTTTTGGTATCTTGCTTTCAAGAACTGCAGATATTTTTAATATTGGAAACAAAACCTCAGTTCTGAAGTCTTGAGGTTCTTTAGAAATTTGCTTCTTTATCTTGTCTTTATTAATATTTGTTTTGCAATGATCCAGTTTGTTTTGTATACTGTTAGTATACAGAATAATAAAGATGTTCTGCATGAATGCACAGGTAGGTACAAAACCATTAATTCAGTAAAGAGATATGCCTGCTCACTGGGTCATTTCTTACTTTCACAATACCATATTTTGCAGTAATATCCATAACAACACCATGTAGGTTGCTCCTTTCTTCTGCTGAGATGCTTTTGGGTGGTTTCCTCCCCTTTATCTCAAGCAGCCAAAACAGCAAGGAACATTTTTGAACAATCTATAATACTCCTCCTGAATCTGAAACAAAAATATTGGGTTCAATTATGAAATAGGTTTATTAATAGGTCGATAAGTCTTTAACTAATTTTGTACTACTCCTGTCATGAGATATTTTAAGGTGGGGCTGACTTTTACTTTAGGACAGAGCACTGAAGAAAGTGTCATCCCAGGGTAGTGTGAGTGAGTCTTGCTGCTAACTGAAAATACTGGAAGTTTTATTGCACACATTGTATTATTTCATCAGGTTAATGGCACTATTACCAGTTTTACAATAAAAAGCCCCATTTCCTCATGTTTCATACTTAATTTTAAAAACTGGGGAAAATCTGTGAGAATGTAAAAACTGGACAGAGGCTCTGCCTCCACTGAAAGCAGAAGCTCAGCTACAGGGCTGGGCAGTGTGGGGACATGAGACAGTGATTTCCCACAAGGAGCTTTTACTTACCTTCCTAGACAACACACAAAGGAAGATGAAGATGAACATCCCCTGGAATGCATTGAAGATTGTAAAAAGGTAGGCAGTGACCACAGAGCCCTGGACCACATGGAGCACCCCAAAAATCCAGGTAGCCCCAAGGAGGAACAGGAGAGCAAGGGCACCTCGAGCACAGGACCTAGACAGGAGGAAAACATCATGAACAACTTGCAGGCACATGCTGCTCTCCTTTTCCTCCACTCTGGCTGGGGAACACTGCCTTGGAAGTTTTTTTCCCAGCTGCAGAGACCTGAGAAGTGCAGGTGCAGGGGCTGCTCTTCAGGGTGTGCTGTAGCACTGCAGCAAAAACAAAGTCACATAATCACTTTGGGAGAGCAAAGGAGTAAAACTGGAGGGCCTTAAAACACTGGCTTCTTTAATCTTTAGATATGTTTTCTCTGGTGTACTGCAGCACCATATGATTTGATTTAAATCTACTGTTAGTGTAATTCCCCAAGGAAAAACATATGTCTGTTATGAAGCATTCCCCCACTTTTCCTCCTCCCCCTTATCTTCCTTAAAAAAAAAAACAACCCAGAAAAATGTTCAGTATGCTCTTAGGTCAGTGCTTGTGCATGACATCAAAGGATTCCTAGGCTGCCTCTCAGGTTCACTGCAGAGGACGGTGCCAGTTGTAAAACCAGACTCTTTTTTAAATTGCCTCTAAAAAAAAAAAAAAGCAAAAATTGTTTTTAGAACACAAGGACTCTCAAATAGTTCCTGGGTCAGCATATTGATGCCTTAAAATTGCAGGAACTGATTGGCTATGATTTATTTTTTTCCAAGATGCTGTAGAGCACTGTTCACAGACTTGAGTAAATTAAAGCATGTTGTCTTGGAAATGAAGCCACTGATTAGTTTCTTATTCATTCTCAGCTCAGTCATTGCAGGACTTCCTTAGAACAGCTGACATTTTTAGCACTGTTCCCCTGAAAATGAATAATTTTCGACTTCATTAGAAACAGGTCACCACATGACGCTATGAAAGGTGAGGAATAAGAGAAGGTAATCAATCAAACAATTGCTAAATCCTGACTATAAATCCAGTGCAATGCATTGAAACTGCAGGAGTGTTCCTAAGCAACACAAACAGTACGTTGTTTTCAATGTTCCCTGTAGTACACTTCAGCTTTTCCTGCACAAATGGTTTTCAAGGTCCCTATAAATCAGTTTTAAGGAGAGTGAGTTGATGGAAAAATCATAGCAGCATGCAAAGTAAAGAATCTGCTCCATCCCCCTGTGCCACAGGAGCAAAATGTCCTACTGCAGACTTTTCCCAAGCAACAGGAATGGCTCCCATCTCTTATCACTTCTTACTTCAAGGCAAATATTTTGGTCCCATTTCAGGGACAGTTCTGAATTCTGTCTTGCCCTGCATAGAGGCTGTAGAAAATACTTAAGATAAAAGGACAATTGCTTCTTTAATTTTGCCATCAGCCTTTACCCTCACTTGTTTTCTTTGTGCATCTTTCACACACACCCTATCATACAAGGTATGATTGCAAAATTTATGTCCAAATTTATATAAGGGTAATAACAGAAAAAAAAAAACAAACCACCTTTTTCTACAAATCTCAGGATATTAAACTATTACCTATGAATACTCATTATCATCCCTGTCTGTATCTAAACCTGCAGAAGGTAGAATTTGTACTGAATGGCAAACTTACCTTATATTTTCATAACAACTGACTTCTGGCTTTAACATTGCAGTGTGTCTAAATACTTTATAAATAATCACTCCAAAAGCCAACAAATTAACCTGGGGAAATGAAGAAAAAAATTTTAGTTCAAACTAGGAAACTTTTGTATGCCAATAACTGTTAAACATTTAAATGGAACAAGTCAGATGAAATTTCTGTGTATCTGAAATCTACAGAATCCCATGCCAGGAGGGGAAAAAAACCCACCCTGTTCTGATTCACTTCTGTTAAAAAAATATGAGCCCTGAAATAAACATTGATCAAGCAGGGATGTAACCCTACCTTATCTCAACAGTATCACTACCAACAGTCTGCAAATGTTTATTGATTTTATTGGTAAATCTCTTCTATTTCCTGCTGAGATTAATTTTCCTAAGTAAGAAAGGAAAGGAAAGGAAAGGAAAGGAAAGGAAAGGAAAGGAAAGGAAAGGAAAGGAAAGGAAAGGAAAGGAAAGGAAAGGAAAGGAAAGGAAAGGAAAGGAAAGGAAAGGAAAGGAAAGGAAAGGAAAGGAAAGGAAAGGAAAGGAAAGGAAAGGAAAAAGGAAAGGAAAAGGGAAAGGAAAGGAAAGGAAAGGAAAGGAAAGGAAAGGAAAGGAAAGGAAAAAGGAAAGGAAAGGAAAGGAAAGGAAAGGAAAGGAAAGGAAAGGAAAGGAAAGGAAAGGAAAAGAAAGGAAAGGAAAGGAAAGGAAAGGAAAAGAAAGGAAAGGAAAGGAAAGGAAAGGAAAGGAAAAGGAAAGGAAAAGAAAAGAAAAAAGAAAATAAAAAAGAAAAAAGAAAAGAAAAGAAAAGAAAAGAAAAGAAAAGAAAAGAAAAGAAAAGAAAAGAAAAGAAAAGAAAAGAAAAGAAAAGAAAAGAAAAGGAAATTGAGAAACTCCCAAAAACCCATCTGCCCTATGGGGTTTTTTTTTAATGTGTGTCTTTTGTTGCTGAATAACATTAATAGCATCACATGTTTTGAGGTCTTTGGGGTATGAAAACTTCCAAGTGACACAAAAATCTTAGAGGCTTATACAAATAATTTTTAAAAATCTAGCTTTTGTTGAAAGGCTTCTTGCTGCATAACTCATGTTTTTTTCATAGATGAATAATTTTGATATTTTTTCCTTGATTTTTATACAACAGCATTGCTTGATTTGAGTTTGAAACAAAGAAAAGCAACTAAAATAAGCAATTTTTTAAATGATACTCAGTTGTGGCTCTGATCCTCTCTTGGCTTGGCTAGGCTTCACTGATCTTTCAGTTAAATTTATACTGAATTCCTTTAAAAATGTGGATAGCTGCCTTCTTGCTTTGCAGCCTTTAAGATTAGAATATATTTAAAATGTTAGTAAATGAACCAATTTTAGCTGTGTGCCATTCAGGTACCATTTGTAAATCCTTGGTTGCAATCCTTTGTCAGTTCCTGTGGGCTTCCAGCTCTAGAATGAATAGAATTAATGCCTTCCACAAGTTGTTTCTCCAGAAAGAATGTATGGTTTTGCCCTTGCCTCTTTTTCTTTAAAAAAAAAAACAACAAACCACAAACCAAACCCAAAACCCAACCCAAACATAACCCAACCCAAAAAAATAGTCTCTGGAATAAAACCAAAATGCTGTTGGAGCACAGCACAACTTGAAAAGGAATCACTTTCATTAATTAACACTTGTAGGGTATGTCCTTAGAATATTTTTGTTGTGTCAAAGAGGGAGTATCTGATATTAAGCTGGCTCTGCTTTAATTAGCTGCATGCTCATAGTTTAATGCAGCATAATATATTTACAATTTGATAAGACAGGAGATAGAGCTGATGAGCAGTTTAGGGAATTAATCCTTCATTGAATACCTTGTACTAGTGCTGATGGTGAGAGCTATTCTGAAGCTCCTTCTATTTAAAATTGCAATCTATGAGATCTCCTAAACCAGCAATTTTTCAAAGTTAATTATAAGTCAGTCAGCAGTTGTGGATAATTATATGCAGACTTACTTTTTATCTTATATTTGTTGGCGAATAATACATCAAATAACTTCATGCATACACTGTAATCTGCATAACCCCCCTAATGTACTAATTAATTTGAAAAGGGTGGCGGGAAATGTGATCAAAATACCCTAAGCATGGAGAACACACTGCTGCTTCTTTAGGAGCTGCCAGAAATAGGTTCTGTGAGAAGCTCTATGGGCCAACCCCCCTTTACTCACAAAAGCAGCTGCAGAACTGGCAAGGTTTTGCTGAGCAAGGATGGGGAGGGCAGCAGGCTCCATTCCTGCTTGTCCCAGTGGGGCTCCTTCACACAAATGCTATTTGCACTGTCTGTTTCACAGGATAATAGGATTTGGCCTTCTGCATTAAAGTAATACCCATTAACTGTGATCTTTTCATTCACCAGCCCATTCTGATGGGAATAATCTGTGTATCAGGGGAATGGAGAGGTTAACACCAGCTTCTTGGAGTCAGCTGCCAGAACACAATTATTGTACAATATGTCTCAGGTAGCCCCACAGGAGGTAGTGTTACAGGGTAATGAGGGTGAACTTAACTTCTGAAACACCCAGTCATTTCCAAGATTTATTAAAGTCTTAAGTCGGGCTTTGCCCCATTTTTAAGCAGTCCATTAATAAAAAATTTCCATAGGAAAGTGAAAGCGCAGAGACTGGCTTTACACAAAGTTAGAAGAAAACTGCATTTTGTCCTTTGAGGGGGGATGAAATGGATAACAACAAAGTTGTAGTAACTATTCTGTGACACAGAAATGAAGCAAAACTCGAGGGAAAACAACAGCATGAACTCATGGGCAAATCCAGGAGGAAAAAACTAGCTAATGTAAACAACGTGTCAAGTGTGGCCTTTGGAGAAAACTGGTAATCCAAAAGATATCCCAAAAGGTATCCTAAACTTAATGCATCCTGCTCCAACCTGATACTGCATGTTCTTTGCTATAACATTCCAATGGCCTCAACTGTTCCTGGGAAATGTAAAGTAAAAAGTTCATATTGGATGGCAGGACTGAGTACAAACACTAATAAGTTGGACTTATTAGGACTAAAGGGGAAATAGAACTGATATCCCCAAAGAGCTATATGTGCTCCAACAAATGGAATGAGAAGTCAAATCACTTAAAATGCCTGGCCAAAGATACAAGCACTTAAGACATTTGAATTTGTATCCAGAACTGAGTTTCAAACAAGCAGAAATTGAAGTAGTAGGCTGTAAAAGTAATCTAAAATTAAAACAAGAAAAACAAGAAATCCTGGATCCCCAAATTTTCTATCTGGGACAGAGTGGCTTCTGGATGAGAGACACTGAAACAGCTAAAAAGTTTCAATTGCTCCTTACAGCCAAAGTTTGGTTGTAGTAATGTGTTTTCATTTTTATAATTAAACCACAGTCTTTAGATCCTGTTGAATAAACCTTGGATGATATTATGATTAAGACATCCTTAAGGTGAGGCAAGGGGAATGAGAAATGGCAAACACAAGGCTTGAGGTGGTGTGGCAGGGCACAGTTTTATCAAGTGAATAATGATGTTACAGTGTGACACGGTGAGTTCTTTGTGCCTTTGTTTGCTGTGCTATTACATGGCTGAGCAGGCAGAGAAACTGCTCTGTGTCCTGAGAGGGGCTTCAGCAACTCTCATAGACTGGAGGGGAACTGCATTGATTCCAAGCCCTGAACTGGATAATTTTTTTGTATTTTATTTATTTAAC
The DNA here is from genome assembly GCA_030060385.1 of Muscicapa striata striata. Taxonomy (NCBI): domain Eukaryota; kingdom Metazoa; phylum Chordata; class Aves; order Passeriformes; family Muscicapidae; genus Muscicapa; species Muscicapa striata. The sequence continues at coordinate 1,180,139 of JAREIS010000086.1, forward strand.
AAAACACCCCAGACTGCTATTGGGCAAACAGTACACTCAGTCCTTATCATTTTACAAAGGAAACCTCTGACTCTCTCCCTACCAGGGCAATTCTCTGAAGTGCTGAGCATCCTCAGCCCTGCCTCCTCTGCAGTTCAGTGGGAATCATGTTTCACTCATCATTGCTCAGGTGCACTACAGGACTAATTTTAATAATTAATCTATTCCTTTTTTTTTTTTTTTTTTTTTAAAGTGGTTAATCAAAGTCAAGGACTGATATAGAAAAAGCCTCCACTCACAGCATCTTCAGGGAATCAAGTCTCCCTAAAGATATTTGTAAAAGTATTTTTAGCCTCCTTAAATTCTAGAAATGTTGTGGTATATTTATGAACAAGTGAAAAACTTAAAATATATTTGTGTGATATAGACATTGAACAAGAGCAATTATTAGGATGTCATGAAATCAGGATTCTGTAGATATGGGCAACTACATTTATGTGGCTGCATAACCCTGGATCATCTCTAAGGAGACACAAACCTGCATGAGCTGGGTTGTGTTGCACACCCAAGATGGAGTTTAAAGGAAAGATGGAAAGTATTTGGGACATCACATATGAAAAGGGTCAAAAGTATTTAGGGTTTTGGAGTGATTTCTGGCCCCATTAAGCCAATATGCAGAACTCCAGTTAAATAAGCACTCCCATTGCCACCAGCATTGTCAAGGCTTTATCACTACACAGCACACAGAGTGGCAGTCCCAGGGGACACTGCTGCAGGTTTTTATCTGCAGATGAGCACTTAGATGTGCCATGGATGCACTCTGTGCTAAAAAGCAGGACAGGGAAATTTTCCTGCAGCTGTTATGGGGATGATGATTCAGTTCCACTTTCAGAACTGTGATGTTGGTGGGTTAGGTCCAGCAGGCACACAAGGAAGAGTTCAGAGCAATCTGGAGTGGTGCAAGTCCTAGGATCAGATGTGACCCACAGCACTGATCTGGATAATTTCCTCTTGTAGGAGAGAAAAAGCAATTTAGAATTCAAAGAAATTTCCTGGTGCTCTTCTAATCATCTTGTCAACAATAAGGAGGCTTTGCCAGTGGAACTATCCTGGGGAGCTCTGCTCAATCAATCATGTATTTTAGAATAGGATGGGAAAAGCAGTGTGTGGAGCTGACCTACCTCCACCTCCACCTAGCACAGCTTTGAAAATCTGCTTTAAGATTAGCAGATTAAGATCCCTCCCCCTGTGTCCCTACAGGAAGGAAAGCTGGGCATGGACAGAGCAGGAGGCTGCTGCTCTGGCTGCTTCTCCTATCAGGTGTGTGGGAGCACTGAGGAACAATCTCATCCATTGTCTAAGCAAATTACCAACTTCTCTGTTGATGGCTAGAATTTTGGAAACTAAGTAATAATATAAAAATGAGCATGTAGGTCCTCAAATCCTAAATGTTCCAGGCTGCTGGAGTTCTGCTAATGACACATTGCCTAGCAACAGCTATATTTAAAATAGGTCCTTAATTCTGCTCTTAAATGCACGTATTTTACATACTGGAAGAGTAAAGAATTGTTCTGTCCTCGAGTAAATATGATGTTACTGCTTCACACTCTCTGTGTAGATACAGAATGATACTTATTGTTAGTTGAACACTGAACTGCACAAAATTTAATAAAACTTGCAAATAAAAATATTTGCACTCATGTTGAAGAGCTGTAATTTCTTTCATAATTAATTACAATTAAATTGTAAGACACTGAGTGAAGTGATCTATCATAATTTTGCCCCATCAAGGCAGCTGAAAGCTGTCAAATTTGACAACTGAGACATCTTTTTTTCCTTCTTCTCCCCCTTCCTTTTTTAAAGCAAGACAAAGAGCACTTGAAAGCTCAGAGGGAATGGTCTGTCCTTCATGGCAGTAGCTCAGTTAGCACCTGGACTTCTGGAGAAATTAAATGGATCAGGACAGGGCATTCAAAAAAATTTCATCCAATTTGTTTTTTCTTGAAAAATGTCAGCTCATTAGGACTAAATGACATTTACTGTTTCAGACTGTGTTTTCACCAGGAAACACTTCCTGGCTAGGAGAGCTTTTCTGAATAAAACCAGAAAGGGCACTCCTAAACAATGAAAATCCCTGTGGACAGTACATTTATACAGGATGTTGGAGACATGGGGCACAATTTTATGTTTTACTTAATATTCAGAGTAGGCTATGACCCTTGGTTTCTCCAGGCTCTGTATAGTTATTCACTGCTACTGCTGGATCCATTCCACACCATATAAATAATTAAATATTCACTGGAACAGAAAGACCTGGATTTCCCTCACCCCCCAATTCCTCATCCAGGATTATCTAAAGAAATCTTTGTTTTTTAAACACTGCTGTAATTATTTAACATGAGACTGAGGTTTTGAGACTATTTCCAATACACATTATTTATAGAATGAAAGAGGAATTCGTAATTTCATGTAGGATTTCTTTGTGTAAAAGATACACCCCAGCCTTTCAAAAGTTATTAAAACATTTCAAATACCAGCCTTTAAAGGCTCTCTAGTGTTACAAAGAAGAGAAGGTATAAGAAAGAAGCAGCTAATTCTAAAGACTCAGACATACTAGTTCTGATTCAGTCTGAGCACTTCACATTCAAACTTCAAAAATGAAACCCCCAAATCATTCCCTTTTCCTTTCTTAGTCTCTGTCTCAATAATTGATGAAACCATCTATATGCTGATGTCAGATCTCACAAAAAAAGAATGAGAAAATTTCTCCTGCTGCTCTCTTAGGCACATACTTGAATTTTTTACATATATCATATTGAATTTGGCTCTTTCAAAAAATGTCTGAAGTTCAGAGCAGCTGTATCTGTATCAGTCTGTACAATGACCCTCATTATGAGCTTTTGAATTAATGAGCTTGTGATGGTCTGAGTTCTGCCACAGAGAGCAATACATTTCTGTCTTTCTGGCTAATGGCTGGCTAAAAGGACAACATTCAGTGGGTCATCCTTATTTCAGACAGGGGAGAAGGGAATTAAGCTATTAACAATACAACAGTTTAAGCTTCAAAATGAAAATGTATGCTATATTAATTGCATAAAATTGGACACAAGCTGGCAGTCAAACAGCCAGGGTTTGTCTCCTGACTGATTTATCTCATTACCATGTCCCCAGTGAATCCATCTTCTCGAATGCTTTAAGTATACAACAGCAGTCTTATCTGGGAGTAGGAAATGGAACAAAAACATTAATGAACCCCCTTTAGGCTGTATTTTTGGGAAATATTTTCAATTATTCAGGGGTAGAATTTTATGCTTCTGAGATTTTAATGATTTCACTTGTTTTAAAAGTTAAAACATAGCCAAATGAGTTTATTACAAATCCTGACTCAGGGAAAAAAAAAATCACATAGGATTGCTTTTATTTATTAATTCTTCAAAGTTTTCTTTTACAGACTTCAAGCTATAGATAAAGACTCAAATGTTTCCTTTATATTTTTAGAACACTTAAAAAGATGTAAAAAAATAAATAAATGGGCTTTCCATGTTTTTCATCAGAGTGAACAGCTTTGAAGACTTGTGGATTCAGTGTTATTTCTTATTGGATTGCAAAACTAAACACATTATTTACAATTATTTTCAATTCTGAAGCCAAGGGCAGGAGGGATGAACCAACAGAGCTGTACCTGACCTCAGCCATAAATGTTACCCCAGTTAGATCCAGTGGTAGGATTGGTGTCTATTTTGCTCTCAGTGTAAATAATTCCTCAGGTTTACTCTCCTTTCCAAGAAACTTTTGAGAAGATGTATTTTCTTATGAGTTGGGAGTGACATAAATCAAGCTGTTTAATGAGCTGATTCATCAAAAAAGTTCAGACTGCACATTGCTCCTACCCTATGGTTTCCTTGCATTCATGGGAACCTTTCTCAGGCTGGAGCCTTATGCAGGAGCCCTGCAGGAGGAGTTTTAATGGCAAAGAGGAGTGAAATTGTTGTATACAATATTTTAGTACAACTAGCTCCAGTGACTTTCTCCAGGAAGGAGAAAGTATCAGGAGCATGACTGAGATGTGAAGTCTGAGAACAAACTATATTTTCCATTTTGGAGGTGTGAATATTGGGCAGAAAACAACTCATACCTTCCACAATTTGCCAAATCCTCTTGAGATTTGGCCTTTTCCTTTTTCAGAAATATCTATGATTCTGCTGTGGGTATGGTCTCAAAATCCCATGGTGGGATTTATCCTAATCCACAAAAACTTCTTTCAGTTTCCAAGTGAGATTTCCAAGCAGAGAGCAATTACTATTGTGAATTTAAATTCACCTGTCAGGGATGAACCAAAGGGGCAGTAGAATAGTGGAAGAAAATCTGATTCAAGTGAGAAAATATGTCATGTGGATGAAGTCATTCTGTAATTGCTAAGAAAGCCCAAAAGACATCACCAGTGTATGTTAATTAATTAAAGCAAACCTATGGTGTCTTTTCAATGAACAATTTAGGGTAAGCTTATATGTTTATAGTAATTGTGCTTATAACAAGGCAATCTACAGAACCACCAAGACACTAAACTATTAAAAACTCCTAAAATAAAACTAAATAATAATAAATAACAAAAACAAAAAAATAATAAAATATAATAGTAATAATAATAATAATAATCATCAGAATCATAATAATTTAAAAATTAAAAAAATCAAAACCAACTTATTTCAGTCAGCTTTTTATCTCTCTGGTCAATCACTGATTTTTTAAAAAGCAAACACATCCTTCAAGGACCCTTCAGCCTTATGTGATTAATTTTTTACTATGAAATAACATAGGATCAAGTAATTTTTCTAATTAAATTACTCTAATATGACTAATGGACACTCCCTCTTTTTTTCTAAGTATTTTCAGGGACCATAGAATTGGGGCTTTAATGGCAGAGAGAAGGAAGATAAAACCTTGATTCATGTGGAAGCTCAGGTCTTGCTGAGAAATTGCATTGGGTTTGGCAATGTGGAAGCTGTGTTTTGGAGATTGAAGCTGATCCTGTCCACTGAACAGGGCAAGTATTTTCTGACTCAGTTATTATTTAGCACAGCAGGTGTTGTTGCTGAACAGCACTGTGGTTTGAACTAATCTGTTTCAAGCAAAGTTGCAGACTCAGTCTTTAATGCCACTATATAATTATTTCTCTCCATTTTATCCACAATGCCATAAGAAATGCCATGGAGACACCTTTCACTTAAGCCACAGAGGGGCTAATGAAAAGGGGACTATTACTCTTTAAAAAAGGATAATAAAAGCATTGCTAGTCCCAGTAGGAATTTATTTCCACTAAAAAGGCAGACTGAGAAATAACACTAAATATAAAAAAAATGTTTAAAAGGGTTATTTTCTGAACAACATACAGTAAATGGTACAGCACATCTATCTAAGAAACATAACTAAGAATTTATCACAAAAAAAAAAAAAAAAAAAAAATAGAATTTTTCAGAACATAAATATTCACTGAAAAATGTGTGATGGTTCAATGTTTTGTTGTGGTGGAAGTCAGAGATCGAGCAACATTTTTGATAATAATTCTTAGAATATCAAGAAATGTCAGGAATACTGGATGTGCAATGTTTCACTGAAGAGCAGGGATAATAAAGTGAGGAAGCCCAAAAAGGGAGTGGACTTGGTGACATCAGTGTGATGTGACTCACCTCAGAGGGGCTGCTTTTTTCCCTCTTTTTTTTTTTTTTTTTTTTTTCCCTTTTCATATTTATTTTTAAATGGTAACAATGGCCTGTCAGACTATGACCTTTTTTGAAGTTTTAATAAAATGTAATATCTTAGATTCTTAGAATATTTTTTTTTAATAAGAAAGATGTTCAGTTTGAATAGCCTAGATTAAGTACAAGAAATTTGTGAGTATATGACAAAACAGCACAGTGATGGATTTACCAGGAAATTTTTCTGCATTGATTGCAGCACTATTACTAATCCTGAATCAACCTGAATGTACAGAACTGAATAAGTATTAGAGCTGTCCATTAAGATTTGATAAATGCACTAGTCCATTAATTTTACCTTTTTTTGTTGAATAAATTATTTGACAAATAATGGTAAAATTCATCAAATAAATTATCTGATGAATGTATTTTTTAAGTAATCGACTAGCCCTAATGAATATTCAGGCAGCTCCTTAATGAAAAGCATTACTCTACTGTTAGCCTGCTTTCATCACTCATATGTCACTTTTTGTATTTTGCAACTGCAATCTGTATATTTTATTCATTTACCCATTCATTTATACAAGAAAGGTTCAAAACAGTATGGTTAATCAATCACTGAAGCTCTTAGAATATTTTTGCTTTACAGTTGATTATTCATTACATTTATTAAAAAGGGCTGGGATATTCTGGGGACACTGCTCCCAAGAGTTTATTCCTGGCTTGTACGTTCCAAGTCAAGTGCACAAGAATGCTCTGAAAATTGCAGGGTTCATGTATAAGCCATTTTTATAGTTGCAAACACTACAATTACCAATTGTTTCAAGAAACTGGAACTTGAAGCCAAGCCAGACACCTCCAAAGTCCCTAAAAACACTCATTAGAGCAGTAAAACAAGGAATAGCACACGGGAGCCACCTCCTCACTGCACAGCACTGGGATGTTTGGATAAAAGCCACAGAGAGGATTAGCTGGATGATGTTCAATTCTGGAAATGTTCCAACTTCAAAGAGCAAGTCTGTGGTTTTTTATTGCAGAGGTGATCCCAACAAATGATAGTGATAGATTTATACTGTCAAATGGCAAATTGCACCTATTAATGTTACACCACGTCACACTCCTGAGTGCTGGTTCCCCACAGAGGTGTGCCAATTCCTGGTGGCAGTGGCAGTAGGTACAGCAGTCAAGTCTGCAGGACTCTGTCAATTCTGCAAAGGTACAAATCACGTTTTCATGGGCCACTTTGAACTTGCTGCACAAAGCTCAGCTGAACAGGTTTGATGGGAGAACATTGTGGGAGACAGGCATGTTAGAAGGGTTGGCTAAAGCTACACTTGGAATAGCAGTCATTCTTTTCCAAATTTTCCTTTTAATGCCTCGCAGACTTTCATAACTACAGTGTTAATAGCCCTTGGCCAACCCTCCCAGACATCATTTCTACTCCTGTGTGGATAACTAATACATAGCTGAACCTCAAAATAGGTACCAGTGGAAGGACTTATGCTGTGTCTGCAGAGTTTAAAAGATGAAGTTTCCAAAAACGCCAGGGGTGCAGAATAAAGCCCTCACATAGGTCTGCTCCCTCTCAGAAAGCTCTGATGCCAGAGGTGGGGAAAGCCAAGTTGAAATCCTCCACAATGGGAAGGAATTTGTTGTTGGCTGATTTAACATTCTAATCAAAACTGCAGCCACATCACCCTGGTGGCAAATAGTAATTTCCATTCCACACACTTATTACAGGCAGATTATTATTGTAAGAGTGTGTTACAACAGAAAAGAAAGTCTTTTAGGGCTTCTTTTTATTCTCTTTTTATGTCCTCCCATTTTCATACTTTTTAAATCTGGGGTTTATATTTGTCTTTGCCTCAATCAGTCTTGGGTTGTCGTGTGTGTGAATGTTTGCCCCTTAAAATTTGAGATAAACTCACGTTTCTATTAAAAAGTTTAAATACTTGTTATAAATAATTTCTCCTTACTTGTATGCTTTGATCTAATCTACTGCATAGTTTTAGTTAATATGGTTGTGGTTCTAAAGATTACAAATATTAGGAGGACAAAATAAATTGTAGAAATTATCTTCAGTTTGCAGCCTGTTTTATAAAGGTTTAAAATGCTCTTTTTTTGCTAAGTCCATCTAAAGAGTTTCTGACCTACTTCTTTTCATGCACAGCCACCAACCTAATAATAATTTTTAGATGGGATCAATAAGGCCATTGCTTTGCACTTAAGACTTTTAATAGAACCTTAGTATTAATAAGCAAACACCTTCAGAAGTAGTATTTCTGCTTAGGCAATCAGAGGAGAACTTAATTTGTACTCTGATAAACACTTGAGCTCCCTGTGCTTCATTTTAACCACAGATTTACAGCCCAAGAATGGGTTTGAAACAACATGCCCTGAGACAGCTGGCCCATTGGTACAGGAGGGGTTCTGTTCATCATTTATGCTGTCTCAGAGGCATATTACAGAATAATCCAAACCACAAATCTCCTGGGCCCCCTCACAGAAGTGGAAACCACTATTTGGATACATGGGCATTTGTCCTGACAATGATTTTAATGTTTCTGTGCAAGAATTCTGTGGTGAGTAGCCCTCCAGAGAACTGGTATCCGTGGTCTCTCAACTATCTTGGAAAACCAGCAAATTCAATGCTATTAGTAGATGAACTCAGGATTAAAGGTAAACTTGAAGCTGCCAGATTTTTCAGCTTTCAATAGGAGGGTTGCAGTGCCCTATCTGGTTATCCCAGAACAAAAGTGATATTTTCTTGTCAGAGTCATTAATTAATATTTTTTCTTATTCTTTCTTTTTAATTGGCTGTGGGCAGAATGGAAATATTGGGAAAAGACTGGGTCCTGTAATTAAAAAGACTGCCTGAGTGGCACTGCTGTGGAAAGAGTTTAATCTTTGTCATGTTGGAGCCCATGCAGTGTTCTCAACAGGAAGGCTGGACAATGGAAACAGAATTACTACCAACAGTGTGCTTTCCATGGAGAACACATCTGACACCAACTTCATCTTCTAGTGTCAGTGCCTATTGTCATAGGGTTTTCCATATTTTCCTTTATTACCTGGAAAGAGCATGAATTAAATACCTGCACCCTTAGAAAACACCCCTCTTGCAGTTCAGGTTTCATTTTGCTATCCATCAAAACAAGCTGTCCAAATCCTCAAAAAAAACCCCCAAAAAAACCCAAAACAAACAAACAAACAAAAAACCCTAGAGCAGCTGAAACACCTTGCTGAAAGCAGGTTGCCTTTCCCCCCATGGTCTAGTGGCACACTGTTACCAAGAGACAATAAATAAAATTATGCCAATACTATGAAAACAAGTTAGCACAAAATACTTGCAGAACACACCAAAAGTAGCTGAATAACCACAGGGTTCTTTGCTGCTCACCTGTAGGACTTCTGCATGGCTTCATTTAGGCAAAGTGAGAGAAAAAGAAACTGCCTGGCTGCTCTCCTCATCCATAGGAGGCCTGGATCAACTTCTAGCACCTCCCTTTTTCCTTTTAATTTGCAGGGATTGCTGGAAGATCTGGAGTGCTCGAAGAATGCCTCAGAGCCCAGCTTGCAGGATTTGCTCCTGCAGCCAGCCAGAATTACAGCAAAGCCACTGCAGACCTGCTCTGCCTCTGTGCCTGAGATCCCCACTGGGCACAGCTCAGCTGGAGCTGAAAACAAGGCTGCAGGTGCCTGCACTTGGGGCACTTTGTGTGTTTTGATAATGTCATTTTCGTGTGCTAACCGTACAGAGACACATCACTGTGCATAAATCTTTGCTTGAAGGCGTGTGAGGAACAGGAATGAGAGAAACAACAACAAAAACCCCAGCCCTGCTGCCTCCCTGGAAGAAAAGATAAGGTCCAAAGGGGAAATAGGAAATTGTAAACTTAAATCTAAGAATTGTAAGAATTTCCTAGTAAAGGATGGTGTCTCATGGAGATTTTATTCCATTTTATTAACCTGCTGGACACCAGGGCTGTCTGACCCAGAAGCACTGAGCCAAGGGAGGTTCTGGTGCTTTGCCTCCCAAAATCTGTTGTGCTCACCAGAAGGCTGAGATGGGGAGGTAAAACCTTGCACCTGTATCTGGCAGGTTGTTTCCAGCTGTACCCAATATACAGTGGGAATTTAGTGTGAAATTTGACCAGAATTATGCCTGATACTTTACTAAGCTTTGAAATGGATAATGCCTTGAAATAAAACTGTTTCACTACCAAGTTGTACGTTAGGATATTCCACTTTTTTTTTTTTTTTTTAAATCCTCACATTATACCAAATGGCTTAAAAAGCAATATAGTTGTAACTTACTTGACCACAGATGTGAGGCCTCCACTATTGCACCTTCCCCTCCTGTTAGCTCCAGCTATCACTGTCAACACAGTGACACAGAATAAAGCCCCATTACAGCTGGAATGGTTCCTTAAACTTTACAGCACTTAGAAACGCTCCTGAGACACCCCAAACCTCTCGATTCAGGATTGAACATGTAATACCTGCCAAATTTGCAGGTTTGAAACCACTTCCAAGAGGAATTAAGAAGGGCCTCTTCTCAGCTGAAATGGGGCTATCAATACTTGACTCACTGCCCATGTGAAATAGCGGGTTCTTTTCTCTGACGTCGCAATTTAGTTTAAAATGGCTTTGATGATGACAGGGTACACAGGAATGATAAAACCACAAAGATGACAGTCTAATCTTACCAAGATGACCCATCACTGATAAGAGATTAAGTCACACAACATTTGAGAAACCAGATTATCTGTCTGCTAGGAGGGTGTCTGTGTGCACCTCCTGCTGAGCCATGCTGAGACGCCAGTGACATACAAAGACACTTCTCTGTAAAAACCAGAAATGCTTCACAGAATTTCTCAGACAGCTGGGATAAAAGAAAGAGAGTAAGAAAAAAACTCCTCTGATATTATATCGAACTTTTTTGTCAAACCTTCATTTTTCAGACTAGTAAAGTATTTAGATGTACAGCATATAAATAATTTAGAGGCACTATAAAAAGGTCTAAATTAGTCAATTCTGTCCGATAATTAGCACTTACAGCTATGCTGGCAGTGGGTGGGTGATTATTAAACATCTTTTTATTATTGGCTTTATGTACTACTATAAAAAATTAAAATTATACTTACAAGAATTATTAGACATGCTGGTCCTATAAAACTCCATATAAAGTTATTCTTAGTGCTGAGCCAACATCTGAAAATTAAACAGCAGAAAATGCCTTGAAATGTGCTTTTGTGATTATTGCCTCCTTCTGTAGGATGATTTGGACACAGAAACAGTGACTTACACTTCTGTGGTGCCATAGTACTTGTATCCCAGTGCAGCAGAGATTCCAACAACCACAGCTGGGCTGACATAGCCAAAGACATAAAAATTCTTGTGCAAGAAACCCTTGTTGTAGATGACTCCCACAACTATAAGGTAGAGGTGAATACCTTCAATGCACATCCATGCAAAAGCAGCTAGAAGGAAATAATGGAGTAGTCCAGCAGTAATTGAACAGAAGAGCTAGAAATTCAATCAGAGAGAGCAGGAGTCATAATTCTATTAATAGGCTTTTGTCAATATATATTATAATATAATAGAGCATGCACAGCAACTGAGTGACTCTTAAATTGGTGATTCTGCCCAGCTGTAATGCTGGTTTAACAAGAACTTGGCCTACACCCATTTGTTCACTAGTGTTTTCTGTAGCAAATGGTAAAATAAAAAGACTACATCCAACTTTTAAAGTTAGTGTATGTTTTCCCAGAAAAACTGTATAAATGGTTTGACTAGGTTGATCCTATTGCTGAGTTATACTGAGTAGTCTATGTGCTCGATCTACACAAAGTTAATTTTTATTATTTTGATAACATTGTAATTAGGTATAACAAGGAATTAGTTGTGAAATAACTTTTGTTATACAAAGTGTTTGTAAAATTATATTTTTCAATCCATCAATACAGGAGTGCTACCTCAGGGAGAGCAGCTGATATTTTTTCAAGCATTTTTAAATCCTATTCAGCTACTTATAGTAGGCTATTTTGATAATTTATAGTTTTATATTATATAAATATATATAAATATGTATATATATATATATACATATACATACATATTTATATATATTTATATATAAATCTATATCTTTATATATAAATATACATATTTATATTTATATATATTTATATATATTTATTTTATAATTTATAGTTTTATTTCCTAAAACTAATCTGAGGTGCAAAAATCAACACCCTAGCTTTCTGCAAAGCAAAAGGGACAGGTCAAGGCCTCACGTGTGGTCCTCCAGCTAACAGTTCAATATCTCAGATGTCAGCTTGGGGTTGCAGCTCTGGCCTGATTTTAGAGAAAACTGTCACCCTGGGAGAGACCAGTGTGGCTTTATACAGCATCCTAAGTGAAGTGAAAATACTAAACACACTGAGATCACAGTCTCTGTAAAGGTGACAAATTTTAAATGAAATCCATGGAGTCAATACACAGCAGCTCAGACAAAGCCCTGCTTCTTTAAATGACCATTTTGCATTTCCTGTTACTGCACTGGGAAATCAGGGTCACTGTTGTAAATAGGAAATGCTGGGAGTAGAAGGAAGATCATATCTTATACTGTATATTTATTTTGAACCCCAAAATCCAGGCACAAGTGAAAACTACTCACCTTGTTATTGTTCATATTAATTCCAATCAGAAAAATAAGTTCTGCCAGGAAAAGGCTGCAGCAGAGGTTTTTGTGAATTGTCGTTCTAGTGCTTTGAATTTCACTGAAGAACCAGAATGTGAAAATGCACATGGAGAGGCAAATCAACGAAATAATTATTCCTAGCTGAGTGATTCTTGTAAGAATGCTATAATTTGTAACACCCTGGGGGAAAATTATAATATAGTATTTAAAAGAACAGCTTTGTAACTTCTCAAGAAAGATCTCATTCTATAATACAGCTCTTTTCTTTTCTACAAAATATTAATCAAAAGTGTTTGTAGAGTTTCACAAGAAATGTACACTTTGGATAATCTAAAAAATATTGGGTTTTCATGAGACAGATATAATTCTAGGGGAAATTAGTAATAAACTGTATATATTCCTGCTCTTGCATTTTCTGATATTTCTTAACAAAACTTTTTATTAACAGCAGTATCTCCTAATGAGATTTTCAAAATCAGATCATTTTAGTGAATGACAAATACACTGGCAGTAGGACATCTATTAATATGACACAAACATTTTCTAATATAAAAGGACTTATCACAGCAGTGACTTAGATAAGCAAGACTGAATAACTGTCTTACTGAATTTACAACATGATCAAAATAAGACTCTGAAATAACTATCACTTCAAGCAAATTCTATTCCAGATATGTAACATGAACTTTCTCCAGAGGAACACAAGATACTTCAATACAGGATGTGAATATTTTCTGTGTAAGAATACAATTTCTTTTGCTGTTTGCTATTTGAACAAAGAAACTCTGAAATACATCTGACTGTACATCAGCAAAAGGATAGCATTCAGCTGACCAGAAGATGTATCAAGTATTTTCTTATAAAATAAAGAATGAGAGATTCTTCATCTCCCTGCCTTTCTTTTCAAACTAACTATATAAGTACCTGCAAAGGTTTGAAAATTGAACTGAAGACTTAGGATGCTATTTAGCAACCAGGAAACAGCCTCTATCAGCATGAAATTCACAGTGTGAGAGAACTGTCTCAATACAGTATATTCATGCTGATATTCTGCTTGCTGTCAGTTCTGATACCTTGTAAAGCTGCCTCCTGAGGCAGGACCTGAGCTCCTGCAGATCCCCACTGAGACTCTGGAAATCTGTGGGGCTTCTTCATATAAGAAGGACATAAATTGAATGGCCATCCTCCCAGTTTTGTGCTGGTGTGAGCATCCATGTTTAATAGTCATAAACTTCAGGCTGATTATGCTGCTGCAAACTCTCCAGAGAGAATTTAAAGCAGATTTTTAGATGCCAAGGATGGACAAATGGGTGGCAAAGTTTTGAGAGACAGAAATTCAGGGCCATATGGCTGCTGACCACCAATGAATGGCAGATAAATCCCACAGCAGTCTTAAAGTGAGATTTAAAATGAAATGCAATGCTCCCAAAATAAGCACAGCAGACTGTGTTTTTGGAACAAGACACTTTGCTGCATCACTGCTCTGTAATACTGCAGAAAGGACATAAGGAAATTCAAGCACATATGGGAGGAATTTTGTTTGCTTTGTGCACAATAAATTGTGCGTTTGCTGAACAAAACCAAGCGACAACCTAAGGGGGGGTTAGTATAAAAACATAACAAAAACATAAGGAATGGAAACAGAAGAAAGTATCAGGTAAAACACTAAATTAAAATAACACTTACAACAGAGCCACCTGAGGACATCAAAACAGCAAAATGGGTCAGATGATTGCATTTGCATGAGATATGAGTGGAGTTGGAATGTGTCAGCTCACAGCCTTCTGTAGCCCAGTTGCCATTCATTGTGTCTGAGTAGTTCCAAAATGCACATTTAATGTCTTTATCTGCAGTCTGGAACAGAAACAAGATGTTCTGCTGATGGCAAAAGGCAGGATATTTCCCATCAAGAGACCTCTCTTATGCTAGACTGTGCAATTCATTAAAAAATGCTTGTTATCATTGGAAGGTTGGGAAACAAAAACCACGTTCTGCAAGGCCTATTCCAAGCAATTAGAACGTGGCTGGGGATGGAAGCCATTTATTCACACAGCTAAAACCCCACCAAACATGCAGTCTAACCAGATTACTGAACCCTTCTGGCACCTGCAAAGATGTTGGAATTTTTTTTACCTATTGAAAACATTGTTATGTATACACTTGCACCTGCTGAACATGGACTGGACCCCAAGGTTACAGCCACAGTGCTCATCCATTCCAAATGAGCAGCTCAGAAACTGAGCCCTATTCTGCCCATTTTACAAAGCAATCTGGGATAAAGCCAGAGTCATATCACACCTGCTATATCACCTGCTACACAACAGTCATGGGTGAGACCATTAGTATTATTCAGTACAGTTAGTGCTTACTAAATCTAGTCAAATACTAAGTCTCCCCTGTAATATAAGCTTTATAAATATATGCAAATTTATATAAATATGATTTCTAACTCAGAAAGGAAGTAACAAATTCAAAAACTGTGTAACCATGGTTAGCACTTTGTCCCATTGCTCACCTCTCTACAGAGTTGCTTTCTTGTTGTGTTTCTGATGATTCTTTGTGCCATGTAAAGTGATTTTTCACATGTGAATGAAGCAAAAATCTATATTTGCCAGAAGTAAACCTCTCAGTTTTAAGTAAATATGTTCAGATTTCAGAAATAACAAACTTCAAAATGATAGGTTCTGCTACTACCCCCTAATTCCAGGTTACATTTTTGCATTAACCTTGAAGTACTTCTTCCCTTTTTTTTAGTATACATGTTTAACTGTCTGATAAACTTTCAGAAATAAAACCCACCTAAATACAGAACAATCAAGATTCTGTAATATTCTCTGGTTCAGACATCTACATTTTATCCATACCACAACCCAGCAAAGATGGCATCATTGCACTTGCTTCAGTCCCACAGCAATTTTCCTCTGTGCCATATTTAGCACAGTGCACTTAGGATGTCACATTTGAGATTAATCATATTAGAGTAATAAATGGCAACCTCACATCAGCAAACAACAGAATTATGCCTTACTTTACTACATGCTGCAGGTAAGCTCACATCACATGAAATGATTAGCTAATGCTGTGTTTTACTTGAAGCTGATAATAAACCCCCCCCTTACCTTGGCATACTTTAAGGTAAATGTTATTTTCTCCAGCTCATAGAGTGTGGGTGGGTTTGAGCTAATTGCCACAGCTATAACTGCTGAGCTGACTGTGTGTCTCTGCTCTGAGGGGTCCTTGGAGGAGTGGTTTTGGGGTGATGAAAGCAGGGAGCCGACGTTGCTGTACCTCAGAAACACAACTGCAACAGTGCCTGTCCATCAAACACACCATGGTTAGCACTCTGTGGCTTTCTATGGAAGAGCAAAACTGAAGGCATTAAAGAAACAATAAACAGTAGACATTATTGCTGCTGTTGCATAAAACATGCAAAGCAGATGGAGCCTTTGTGGAATACTTATAAAAGTGTTTTAGAGACAGTGAAATATAGCTTTATTTAAAACAAGGTAACTGGCATTTGAAATAAAAATGTGTGTTCCACTGGAAATACTAATTAGATGTGTGCATATGTAGTTTTCCTAGAGTAATGTATGCTTGCTGTTCTGCAACTGGTTACACATGTGGTGTCAACTCTTATAAAGTAAAATGTCTCACAGCTGAAGTAAATACTGGACCTTTCTGAAGTACCTGGCTTGCTTTTGTAATGGCTTCCATTACATTGGACCCAGGATGGAATACAAATAAGGAAAAGGAAAAAGGTATTTCTGATTCAGAGCTATCTTTAACAATGTAGTGACTTTCTCCCTGGCACCACAATCAACCACATTTTTAGATATTGATACATGGTGAGATACAGATTAGATGGAAGATGAGGATTGAAAAAATCTTTTCCATGTTTATTAAATAAAGTGGTTTAATTCTAGAGCTGTTTAAACATGCATTTCTATTTAGTGATGACAGCAATTGTAAGCCCTTTCTGTAGCACTCTGAGCTACAAGCCAGATTTGGGTCCTGCTGGTTTTGACACTAAAGATTACATGTTCTTGCCCCACTGAGCTACTCTCTGAATGGAAAAATGCACCAAATTTTGAAGGAGAAGTAGCACAGAGAGTTGAAGGGGCCAAGAGCAGATCTATGACTGAGAAATGGATAAAGCTCAGACCTGTGATACCAATCACTGGTCCAGTGAAAACTCACTGGATACTCACTGTGCCACTGGGTAAGTTAGAAATATCAGTCTAGAGACAATAAAGGAGAAAGGGTGATAAAAATACCTTGTCTTCTTTGTAGTTAGCAGTGTGGAAGTTCAGCCTTGGTTAACCTCACATTTGGCTGTTTTGTAGTGGGTACAACTCTATCCAAGGTGTTTATTAACCCACCTACACCCCAACCTTTGTTTCTTACCATTTGGATGAGGTTCCTTTCTCTTCTTAGGAGAAATCTTTATGTAATCTCCCCCTGTGTATACATGAGGGTGGATGTGTTTCATGTGGTGTGAGTCAAAAGCAAAAACCTTGAGTGCTGCAGAAGAAGAAAAATTGTGTACAAATCACAGCTCCATTATGGCCTATCATAATTTAGAGTTGGGTTAATAAATGTGCTACTGAATTGCATAATTACTGTGAATGTGAAAACTCTATCCTTGTGCAAAATATTTCAAGAAAAATTTCATTAATATAACATGTTTGTTTAAACATCTGTTTTTTTTTTTTTTTCATGCATACATTTTGCTCTCATACTTTTTACTCTTTCCATGAAAAATATAGTCTCTTATTTACCTTGCCTTAAATTAGGTACTGGAAAAAACAATGTAGGTTACTTTAGGAAGAGCTATTGCTTTATTAAAAATGTATTTCTGAAAGGGGCC
Organism: Muscicapa striata striata; assembly: GCA_030060385.1. NCBI lineage: Eukaryota > Metazoa > Chordata > Aves > Passeriformes > Muscicapidae > Muscicapa > Muscicapa striata. The sequence continues at coordinate 1,197,387 of JAREIS010000086.1, forward strand.
ACAAATCACAATTATAAAAAGGAAAGCGAAAAACTCTCCACTGAATAATAACATTTGATAAAAGCCAATTTTTGAAAAGTATATATTTTATGGTTATCTATCCATGCTACCAAACACACATTGCACCATGAACTAATGATGTGTCTTGTCAAAAAGCAAACAAGCATCACCCCTTAGGACAAAAACTACATTAGAGTCTATTGAGCTCTTTACTTGCTTCATTACAGTGCTGAGTTTCCATCACTCAGGATGGGAACAAAAAGGAGTCAATCAGGCTTTTTTTGAAAACAAAACAAAACAAAACAAAATAAAACAAAACAAAACAACAGGAAACAAGTCTAAGGCTTGACTGATGGAGGAATATCACTAAGCTAGACCATCTGCATTGCTTATAGCACAGCACACAAAAATAATATGAGCTATTCAATAGACCAGCTGTCAGAAAATGTTTGTAAGGACACAGGAAATTGTTTTCTTTGGCTGGAGTTTTGAAAAGCTTGTAGTTCAAGAGCTTGCACCAAAAAAAAAGCAGTGGAGAGAGAGGGGTGGTGTTGTAGGTCTCATCCCAAAATAGTTGTGTGTGGCACATGTGAGACCTGTGAAAAATTCTTTTGTGCTGAAAAACAGCAACAAAAAATTTTAGGGTTTGGGGCCAATTTGGGTATCATATCACATACACTTTGGGGACATTCAGAAAAATAAAGATGAAAGAGTGGCCATTGGCAAAGGGATCAGCCATGCTTTGTCAGGACTTTCAAAGGTGACAGGTGTCAGCCTTGCTCCTCTCAGTGGAGGAATGGTAAAACTGTTATTACCTCAGCAAAAGCAGCAGGTACAGGTGGGAAGGCACCAGCACACAGGGAAAAGGTAAGTGAGCAAAATGGTGCAGTTGAGACTAACCAGTTCTCCTCTGGGGGAATTCCTCTTAAAATGAGAAATTCCTGGTGAGATAAAGCCTCTCAAGATAAAACTCACTAGGTACAATCCTTATTCCAAGTTCATTTACAATAAATACACTGGACCAAAAAGAGTGAGAAAAATCTGTAGAGAGCAAGTCCAAATTTCTTTCCACTGGTGTTTTTTATGCACATAAAGATGCATAGGATTATTTTGTGCTTATAAAATGAAGCTAGAGTGAAAGAGTATGGCCATAATGAGACATTTAAAGACAATATGAAAACAAATTCCCACAGACTCTCAATTTATTTTTTTTGCTCTGGACTGAAATGTGTAGTCTTTGAAAATCATGATACCTACACTGAAAGTCAGGTGTTAGCTATGAAAATCATACAAATTAACACCTGTGTCTTTCACATAACACCATTTCTAATCTTCATAATTATGCTGAAAAACTCCTTAGCTTAATCCCCATCTGAAGTACATCTTAGATTAATTTTCTTTATCTTACCTATGTCACTTGCATTAGCATCCAGCTGGGCTGTCTTTTTGAAGCCCTGTGACATGACAAGTGTTGCCTGCTCTGCAGTGTGCAGCAGCTTAGTCAGGCTCTGCCTTTGCTTATCTACAGGCAGAGCTTCCCAGACTGCAATTTTGTCTTTCTGTAAAAAATTGTTCACAGTGTTGACCAAAACCTGCAAATAAAAGCAAGTGTTTGAGAGGGATCTTTGGAATAAGGGTAAACAACAACTGCAGGGCTTGATGCACTCACGTTAATGGTGCTGTTGTGAAGGGCTTCACTGTCAGAGACAGGGTCACTCATGGTGTCCCACGGTGACACAGACAGTGCTTCAACATATGAAACCACTTCTACAGGTGAAAGAGGTCCCAAAGTATTTTTATTAATTTCTTGCAGCTTCTCCAGAGGTGTTTTCAAATGACTAATCTGAAAAATGCCAGAATTCATATCTTAATGAAACAAGCAAAGCCATATTTCTGCACCTGAAAATCAACCCAACAGGCTGATTTCTGTTAATTAACATACTGGTTTATAAGACATTTGTGCATAAACACCCCTACTCAATCAACATTATTTTAATTGCATTTATTGATAAATTGATTGATAAATTGATTGATAAATTGATTGATAAATTGATTGACAGATTATTGGCATTACACATCTAGTATACCCTTCACAAGCAACCACAATTTAAAAAAGCATGTGCTATCATTACCAATTTTTTCCCTACAGCAGCTAAATTTTCTTTATTCTGATGACTGAAAGTGAGCTAGTAAATGTTCTGCAAAAACAATTAAATATCAGTGATATGATTATTCTGCTTCTGTATTAATCTATTGACTTTTATAACTGAAGAGGTGGGAGCAGATGGGAAGTATTTGTAATTTTTTTTTTTTTTAATTGTTTTTTCTCAAATGCAAATTATAAAGCTTGTAGTTCAGTGAATTCTACTGCCTATTTCTCCTTCAGTGCTTCAGCTTCTAAACTGCTAAAGGCACTTCTGTAAAACAGTTTAAAAATACAGGCAGGAGAGTGTGAGATGAAGATTAACCTTCCACATTTCAGTCTCATGGATGAACACAAGAAGAATTCTTACTTCACAATACTGGAATCTAATTAATAAAACACTCAACATCTGATTTTGTATGATCTCTCTGCTATTGAACAGCTTTTATGGGGCTTGCTTTGTCTTTGACTGCAACTGAGCAGAACTAGAAAACAGCCTAAAAATCTGTCAGTTATTTACACAAAAGTATTTTGAATTATTGATTTTAGTTTGAGTTTATCTTTAACAAAAATCTCTCTCTATGATTCTGCTGTAACATTTACCATGTCTTTGCACCTAAGTGTGATAAGCAGATATTATATTTGATATAATGTATTACATTGCAGGTAAACATAAAAAGTATGTTAGTACAACATATATATAATACTAACTTAAATAGGTTAAATATTAACTATTAATATAGTTAAATATTAAATATTAACTATTTAATTTAATTTAATTTTTATATATTTAATTTATATAATTTAACTAAAATATAGTTAAATAGGTTAAATATTAACTCTTTAAAATAATATCTTTTTGAGTCCAGTAACTTACAGAAATTGCTTAATATCAAATGCAAACATATACAATTGCTTTTAATTTATTTATGCTTATGCTTCATTTATCCTTTAAAATTAGACAATACTGTAGAATAATGGATCGTGCATTAGCTGGCTTCAGAAATCTCTGTTTCTGGTGAAAAAAAAGTATTTTCTGGTGAAAAAAAAGTATTTTCTGGTGAAAAAAAAGTATTTTCTGGTGAAAAATTCTCTGGCCACAGAGTATTTGTTTGTATAAATCCTGTATCACTTTACACACTGGCCTTTGAGGTAAATAAACCAGCACACCAAGATGTTATGGCTCCCTTTTCTATTCAGTCACTTGTTGACATTACTTTTGTAAGCTATCTTGCCTTCCTTCTGAACAAGCAAATAATTGCCCATCAGTAAATGCAGCAGTGGGTAACTGCAGAAATTACAGCAACAGCTGAGTGATTACCACACTTGTGAATTTTTCATGCACCATGACTCACTTTGCTGGAAAGGGAACACGCAGATTCCCAGCAAGTTATTATCATGAGTAGAACATACAACCCAGTTCAAATAATTTGAAATTATGAAAAAGCCTTCTGTAAACATGCTTAAGTTCAATTGTATGCTTCAAGTCTTTGTTAAAAACTGTTTAAGAACTATTATAATTGAAATAGGGGTTTCAAACAGAAACAATTAAAGGATTTGAAAATTAATCTACAAACCAATGCTACTTACTCTGGCTAAAGTTCTATTAATATGTTCAGCTATACAGTCTTTGAATAACTCACACTTGGCCTTTGGATTTTCTGTAAAAATAAAAAGGAAAACTAATTATACACTGCAGTTCAATCAATATTCAATACATACTAATTGCAAAAGTTCTTGTCTAGGTCATTGCCCAAACCACCAGCATTCTGAATTTATGCACATAAAGCACAACATTCCAGTCTCAAAATACAATTTCAGGGACTTTATATTGGCCAAAATTATAGCAGTGGATTGGAACAAGCTGTTTTATTCAGGTAGAGGCTTTGGTCTCTTTTATGGGGCTTCTAAAGGTGGAGTAGAGACAGCTCAAATTTACAGAGAGGAGTGCAGATCTGACAGCTGTGAGGAGTAACCATTATTTCAAATGGATCTCATCACACTGTTTAGCAAAAACACATTTACAAAATTATTCTATTCTCAGGAATTGTAGATGCCACAGCCTTGCCTCTTTTTCATGTCTTGCTGATTAATCTAACTGAAGATAAATGGGCTCTGGTGGGTTTCTCAGAAGATGTATCTCTATAATAACACATAAACCTTTATAATATCATGTACCTTGGCAGGAAGTGCCATCATTTGGCTTAAACTGCAATTTTCCTGTGGATGGTTGATAACCTTCCTTACAGGAGCAGTTAAACCCTCCATCCACGTTTTCACATTTTGCATGATCTCCACAGGCAACAGTTCCTTCATTGCTGCACTCATCTACATCTGCAAATATCGTGAAAAATTGAATTTTTATTAAGTATTTACAGACTAACACCTTGCTGCTTTGTTGATAATAGCCCTGCACACTACAAGCAGCTTCATAACAAAATTTCATGTAATAAAAAAAAGCAAAAGCAAACCCACAATCTCAATGGCAAAACCCCTGCCAATTATAATACTTAAGAATTAGAAAGGTAAATCATAATTGATCATATTTTTATATCACCATTTTTATTGCTATATAATACTGCACTGCTTGTTTTCAAACAATATTGATTCTATCATAACAAAATTGTTGGCATGATGTAAATCATCCAAAATCCATTTTTCAGAGATTAGACTAAATAAATTTTCTCAGGTCAGTTAGAAAAAGAAAAAAAACCACCTACAGACTTCTCTTTTAAGTTGCAGCTTTAAAAAGACACTGCAAAATCTCATTCTGTCTGTCTTGTTAATCTAAGATTTAAACTCTGTGCCCTTTAAATTACTTGGCATATCTTAAAAAAAAATAATTTTTTAAAATCTACATTTAAATTATTTTTGCCTAAAATGTCTTTTGTGCTTCTAAATAAACTGCCATTAGGTAGACAAGTTCAGTAACTGGGTGGGGTATAACCCAAGAGTAAAACCAATGAATTCCAGTAAGGGAATCCATGAATTGATCAATTCAGGAGAGCTGGGTACTAAATCCCTGGCTGCAGTACTGATTATTTTGCATTATTTGGCTGGCTAAGGATAAAGATCAAATAACTCAATGGAGAAAGCAAACTGGGAACTATACCAAATAATTCTGGAGAATGAAGTAATGGACTGTGAAGTGCTGTGCTGGAAAGGAGAAAAAAAAATGAAGAGCTTTGGGACAGGTATATCTGAAAAATGAAGTGGTACATGAAAGTAACAGCCTGAGAACTGAACTGAAGGAAAGGAAAGAGTGCAGGGAATGGAGGAGAGAGGATGTCAACTCCAGTCAAGGGCTGGTATGAGCTGAATTTTGGAAAGAAATGGGTGAAAAAAAGAAGTGGTTAATTGATCAGCAGAGAAGAGTTATCTGAGCTGATAGGCAGCCTCTGCTCAGCCAGAGGCTGTTAAGAACAGACAAGCAGAAATCAGATATGGGGTGGCTGGAAATACACTCAGCTCATAGGAACTAATTTCACACCCTGCTTTTGATACAAGAATCTTGGTGGTTTTCAAAAAAGGAGCACAAAGAGGAGCAATAATGCATGTGAAGTAAAGTTGTTATTGAAAAATGGAAAGATGTACTGCATGTACATGGATATACTGAGGGAATGCAAAGAATACCTGAAGGATACTTGGGGGCCATCTGTCTGTATGGACAGAGGTCTCCCTGGGATTCAAAGCTGATGTCCCACCTCACTTTCATATTTTCTTTTTCTCAATGAGCCATTGGCTCTGATTTGCACCTGATATGTTGTGTTTTGAGCCTGAGGTTCAGAAGCTGCCTTGGAAAAGCCATTGAGACTCCTGCACAGACAGGAAGGAGATGTGGGGCTGGAGGTGCATTTGCAGGGACAGCAACCAAGAAAGCAATGTGTTTAAATGGTTCAGTGCCAGCATGGAAGTTTAAAGCAGGATTTTGATTTTCTGCATTAGGGCAATAGTTTTTTTCCATATTTAATACCCCAAACTGCTAATGTTTCTCCTTCAGGAGCTGAGCTTTGCATGATTTCTATTTGCATGGTTTCTGTGACCTCAGTATTCATAGTTCTGGAGCTAACCACATTGTTCATGAACCAATCTGGCCAAAGGGAAGGAGAATAGCATGATACAGTGCTACACACAGGATACCTCAGAGTTAAATGCTGCCAGTTAAAGACATAAGGCTAGAGTTCTTACTCCTGGCATTTAAATAACCTCTCACATCAGTAAATTATAAAGCTCTGTTTGAAACAAGAGGGTGTGTGTCAGTGCCTTGTGTGACTGTAAGACAGAGAGACTTGGAATGAATCAAAGTGGCAAGGGTGAAAATCATGACAAAGCCAGTTTGTCTAACAAGAAAACAAATCACCCTTAAACCAAAGATTCCTTTGGCCTTGTCAGCTACATGAAGGACATGTACATCTGAATAAGCCATGCATCATTTAATGGAGTGCTAAAATACCAGCAATTGACAACAATCTTTGCCAAAATTATAAAACTATTTATAACCTATAAATAAAAAAGCAATATTTGAATGCTGTTGAGAATACAGCTACTAAGGATCAGGTTTCTGTGTAATTTACTCATACAAATGTTTCAAAATTGTCATGACACTTTTCATAAACTTTTAGATCAGCAAATTATTCATTTGCTATTATTGGGCAGTCATGCAAGTTTTTTTGTAATTATGTCAGATATTAAGTGCAACGGAGATTTTAATGAGAAGACATGATTATCCAAAACAACAGCAGAAATTCAAGTATTTTGGCACATCTCTGGAAACAGGACTGCTATTTAAAGTCTGACAGAGACACCCTGTTGAGCACATGCAAATAGACTTTCTCAGTTGAATTGTCCATATGGAATGGGTCCACATCACACCTATTCAATTTACTGTTTCCAGAGGAAAAAAAAAAAACAACTCCTGGATGACAAAATTAAAAGGCAATATGCCTGATCTCACAAGGTACTAATCAGCTTTGTACCCCTTTTAAATCAATGAGATTGTCAGGGGCAGCCAGCAGTTTGTGACAGATTCAAGATGCAGCTTTTAAGTCCCTGCTTTGAAATGCTCTGTGCAGTAGCTGCAGGCTTTTGTTTCTCTGTATTTTGTAGTTATGCCTTTTTAAGCAAACATGCAATTGTTGGACCACACATGGACAGCAGCTTGTCAGTGCTTTCAGCAATCCAGTTTCAGTGGAGCTCTGGGGAGAGGATCCCAAACTCTGTCCTTGATGTGCAGGAGTGGGCTGCCAAGGCTTGTGTGAGCAGAGAGCACCCCTGAGCAAAGGGGGAAGAACAGCAGCTTTTTAAACAGAAGAGCATTTCCCATAGGTCTGGAAAAACAGCCCTGGCCTTTCAGTAAATATTCAAAACAAATCCTGGAGCAGAACTTTGAAGCTTTTATGATAGCTGCAATCAGAAAAATAATATCACCAACACCACTTAGGCAAGTGTGAAAATAGATTTATAACCTTTTATTTTATTTCTGTGCTTTGTCACCCCTCATTTACTGCAGCAGGCAAGGAAATTCCAATTAAATTAAAAGTACTGAGAGCAGTTATTATGTTCAGTCTTGCCAATTACAGGATTGTACCTGCATGGCTTTGATTCCTCACCAGCCAGTCAAGACAGCTTGATGTCTACATTATACCTTCTGCTTATTAGGAGCTTGCAAGTGATTGAAAAGTCCAATTGCAAAGGACTAGATGTTCCCTCCCCATGTCTCCACTCTGTGCAGGGCAGCAGCACACACAAAGTAGAAATGAAAAAGGCAATGAATGGCAAAGGAAAAAGGAAAGTTAGCAACGTGGCCCAAGGCCAGATTCCACCCATGTGCAGCTCCCTTGTTGCAGCAAAGGATGAGGTGGAGAATGGGTGCCTTCCCAGGCCTCTCAGAAATACCTGAGGAGAACTAATAGCACGTTCCAGAAAAGGCAGAGTGGTGAGGATGTCACTTTCATTTCACAGATGGCCATTTTCATGTTTTTACTCTGTTGACTGGGGTGAAAAAAGTAGGTTTATATTTCATTTTTTTTAAATCTGCAGCTCAACATTTGATAAATTGTGAAGTCTAAGGAAAAGTATGGCTTTTATCAAAAATAGATTTTAATCGCTCACTTTCAGGACAGCAGAAAATATCTTCAGAAATGTCACATCTCTGCATTTTTATTTTTTTCTTCTCCATTTCCTTTATCCTTTTCTTCTCTCTTTCCCTTCCTACTGTCCAGTTCCTCCTCTATCTGCATATTTCTTTGTCATCTCTTCACCAATTCTACCTGATAACATGGATGAAAAACTTTTGACCCTCCACTCAAAACTCAGCATTCTGACTGGATTAAGGGTGAACTCACATTTCTCAAAGCTGCTGTCCCAAGATTTCTTTTGATCTACTGCCTTGGGGAACATTTTCACTTTTTACCTGGGAGCCTGCAGTTTCCAAAGAGGGAGCACACATGTACATGCATGGATTTTGAAAGTGAATTGCAGCCCATGGTTATGTACCACACTGACACCACTGGAAACTCAGGTTTGAGGGCATAAAAAAACAGAGTTCATAGTGGCACACTCTCCAAAATTCAACCAATAGTTGTTCAATAGTTTTAAAGTTACTGCCATGTACATATAATATATACATATAATAATATATACATATTTTATATATAATATATAAAACATATAATATATACATATTTTAAAAAGAGGATTTAAGACTTTGCCAAATCTAAAAATATATTGTGGGTCCCACAAACTGGTGTAGGATGGATATCTGGTAGTTCTGTTCTGTGATTTGTACTAAATAACTTGCACTCTATTTACAATGAAATTTTGATATTTACTTGAGCTGTCAGCCCGAATACACAAATGTCAGCTGCTTGTGTGCAAGTCATATCTGCTACCTGTAGCAGCAGAACCACTGGGTACAAAATATTTTATTATGGCTGCTCTGATGGATAAAGAAAAAAATTAACTGTGGATCAAAAGGTTGTCTTTAGGACTCACATGTTGATAAAGTAATTGGTACACTTGTTTAATGAGAAAAGGTGCCCACAGGTAATTTTTTAATTTCAGTGTGAGTTTTGAAAGCTCTTGGGTCCTCCATGTGGATTTTAAAGAAGAAGTAAACTAAACTCTAGAAGAGGATAAAAATAATCAATCTGCCCAGTAAAGAGGGAAAAAAAAGAGAAGAAATTACCAGGCTAATGATAAGAAGTAACGGTAAGAAGTTAAAGTGACACAAAAAAGTCAGAGATAACTTTGAAGACAAACTTCTGAAGCTGAGGAAATATCATAATGTAAAAATCAAAACCTGGAGCAGAAATGGTGAGAATATTTACAGCTCAATGTGCTAACTGTCTCCATCCCAGCTAATTTAAGAATGATTCATAGCAGCTGGATGGAGCAGAGCACTTTGAGATGGATGTGAGCAATGGGCAAGAAATGTCGATTAGATCACTTTCTGGCTTAATATGCAACCTCTCTGCTGATATTAAGAGCAGTGAGAAGAGAGGTTGTCAGCACTCAGCAGCTCACAGGAGACATACCTAGGCTGAGACACAGTCAGCATAAAGGTGTAAAGGGCAACAGATTTATTTCTCATTTTTCCATTCCCTGAGGACATTCACAACATACAGAGAAAATTACCAGGAGTTGGAAAAAGAGAGAAATAGTTACAGCTCTTCCATTCAGAGGAAATCCTAAAGGATTGCATGGTTGTTCAGAAATAACATTTTTCCACAGAACTTTTCCTCCCCTGTAATCTGGAACATGTTCCATTCAACTGCTACAGAAACAGCAGCTAATGAATGGCACAGGAGGCAGGGTAACCACTGATCTTGCTCGTTGCTTTTGATCAGACTTGAAAAATTACCAAAAGTATCCTAAGCAAGTTACCAAACAAAAAGATATTTGAAGTATACTACTTCAAACTTACAGAGAATTTTCTTGATCCAGATCTGAATGCAGAGAATTTTGTCACTTTTTTTTTCCAGAGAGTGTGACCACCTTGCTCACAGATCAGTGATACTGTGGCACAAATGGGTGAATTGGTGATTTCTATGTTGCCTTAACTATCTATTTATTGTGTAAATCTGTGACATGTGGATTTAAATATATTGCAGAGTCAAGATCCAGTGTCACTGTAAGCAATGGCAGCTGCTCTGCTGTCAGGGAGAAGTGTGGGCCTGAGCTGGAATATTCAGCAAGCCTGTTCCAGTCCAAAATGTGGGAATTTTATATCCAGCCTCCAAATTTCACAAATATGAAAGCATTTGGCTAGATATTTGTAATTAAGAGAAGGAATAAGAGAAGAGTGACAATGCAAAGCTATCTGCCAGACAGTAATAACTTACCCACACAGGAGGTTCCATCATTAGGAACAAAAATTTGTTGACCATTGCTGGGTTTGAAACCAGACATACATGTGCAGTAATAACTTCCCTCTGTGTTTGTGCAATTGGCATGCTCTCCACAAGGCTGAGTAGCATTTTCACACTCATTATCATCTGCAAGACACAAATTACAGAGAAATATATTTACATTTGATGATTGAAGAAAGCAGTGTTGTATAAGCTTAATTTGGCTCTGGTGTTTCACTTGTATTTCATTATAAGTCCTGAATGCTGAGCAGGCACTCTTGGTGTTTGTCTGTATGGTTTTCCCATTGCCAAGGATGCAATCAGGTGTTCAGCACTCATCTGCCCTCAACCTGTGTGAATCAACAAGTGAGACAACCAGTGGGGAACTGAAATGAATGGTTTAATTGGATATACACTTGGAATAAAGGATTGAGACAAGTGCCTGTTCTGCCAGGGTTGTAACTGATAACATTTTATTCCTATCCAAAAATCTACAGGTAGAAGCTCACTCTGAGGATGGCAGGGAATTCTGAATTGTGCAAAACAGAGATCAAAAGGATATAAAGAAATCACCTCCTTCATTCTCTGACATCAAAGCAGAACCACTATAGCTAAATGCACAATTTCAATGGTCTGTTTTAAAAAATATTCTATGGCATTTCTCAGCATTACTGGAAAACAAATTCATCTCCTACTACTGGCCTGAGTCTTCTAAGATCTTGTTTTTTCTTAGTTATCCCAAAGGTCTTAACAAAGGGATGAGCAAGATTCATGAATTAAACCTTACCTCCCAGCAATTGCTCTGCAAGTCATGATTTTTGTGGCTGCAAATTCACATGAACAATTCTACAGGGCTAATCCCAGGCCTGCAATGATTCAATGGGAAGGAGTGATATACACAAGCTTGAGACTGTCACCTCTGCAGAGCCTCAGCATGTGCTGTCATTGTGAACAATCTTAATCAAAGGTCAAACAAAATCATAAACTCATGCTTTGAACTGAATAGTTGATCTGCAATGACTCAATAAAACCATTTCCTCTCCAAAATCTTCCAAGGTTTCCTGTTGTCTACTGGGTAATTTTCAGACCAAATTTGAAAAAAATTTCAAAAGCTTCCTTATCCAGTCAAACTGAAACACTCCCAATACTAATAAATCCATCTTTCCAAAAGCCCATTTTTTGAAGTACCCCAAAACTTTGGAACAAAAAAAGAATTAAGGTCTCCCAAAGAAGGTGGCACTCTTGAGTGGAATTCTCTGTTCCTACATCATGAGAAAGGAAAAGAGTTAAAGGCTTCCTGAAATGCACTGGGGTTTGTTCCTGTTCTCAAGCAAAAGGTAGTCATGACATGATGAATGACAGGAAAGAATTCTAACAGGGAGAGAAATAACAATTTATTGCAGAAGAGAAATGATTTAGGAGCATGACAGGGAGAAGAAATATGATTTCAGAAAAGACACCCAAGGATGAGTTTTAGAAAGGTGCTCCTGCTTCCTGATGGTCAGAGTTCTCATAAGCTGTTTACAGGGAGAGGATGCAGATAAGGAAAATGTCATGTAAGCTGGGGCAGTGACAAGATTAAAGTACAGCAGGAGCCACAAAGCCTTGCAGGAATCCATTTCTGGAATATAACTTGGTCACAACACCCAGCATATCTCCAAGAGGACATTTCTTGAGATCTGAGGTCTGACATGATTTTGAACGTGACTCAGTTGACTCTGACATGTAAATATCAATAGTTTTCCTCAGGGGAATTTGGGTCAACAGTATCAAATGGATTATGCTCATTAAAACTAAAATGTAATGGAATTTAATGAGGCATCCAAGTATAAAAGCACTTTGCCAACACACGTCAACAATTTTTATTCTTCAGCTTTGGGATTCATGAGAGTACAGCAGAAGATGTATATAATTTGGATCTTAAAGAATGCCAAAATAAAACCTAATTAGCTAAAGTGGAATTATGATAGGGAGAAAAAAGTGTGATGTTGATCCCAGTTCCAAAAGAAAGCAGGATAATATGAAAACCTGGTTTATCACGTAGCATTGCAGAGACCAGGTCCCAGAAAACTTTGCAAACCATGATTACAAATCCACTTCTAATGTGACTTTTGTGTGTCTGACTCCTTTGCTACCCAAATTTGCTCACAGACTCTAGCACTTAAGGACAACAAAAAAAAAAAGAATGGACTAGCATATTATAGTTCATATTATAATACTGTATAACTACCTCATGGTAAAATACATTTGGTCTTGGGGAAATATTGCAGTTCTAGAAGAGCCTGTGTTGACTGTGGAAAGCTCATGGGATAGTAGTCTTGGAAGATGAGAAGCAGAAGGTCACTGATGATGGCAGCACTTGATATAAAGTAGAAGAATAACAGAACTAAGGAATAGAAAGGCTGCATGCAAGAACATTTTTTTAGATTTTTTTCCTAGCAGTTCAACCATAATCCTCAATATCCAGCAATATTGCCTTTTTCATGTGCTCCAAAGGATTTGAAAGCAATATTAAAATGACTCACACAGTGGTTATCAATAAATTTTCTACAATTATGCCTAAATAACTTCACACTGGATTTTTGGTGTTTTCCCTCAATGTTTATGATGTCTGCAAGGGGTGTAATGGTGACTGTATGCCCTTAGTGAGTTTGCTTCTTGAGAAATCTTTCAGATCATTACAGAAACATTTTGAACATGGAAGAACAGAGTGACTTACATTGCAAACACAAGAATGAAAATTTTAAAGAGTTAAATTCCTGTGGAGCTTTCTTTTCATCTTCCCATGGTCTAAAGTAATACTGAGCAGACTGTGCTGGGGATAATTTACTGGACCATATCCTGCTTGCATTGAAATTAATGATGTAAGTAGGCTGTGGAAAACTACCAGGTTAATAAGAAAGGCAAGAGAAGAAGGCTGGAAAAAAACAGAAAGGATTTTCATTTACAGTCTATCTAAATGTTCTTTTTTACACAAAATACTCTACAAGATAAAAAATGGTGGCAAAAAATTATCAACTTCTCTGTGTAAACAAACTGAATTTTTTATTCAGACAGCACTCCAATGAGAAGCCCAGGGGCTTAAAGTAATATTCCAAATTTTACGTGATTTATAATGTTGTTGGATTTGTGATTTAAAGGATGTCAGGAAAAAACAACAGGATTTATAGATGAAAAAATGTTCTTTTGACAAAATTTTCTGCCTATGCAGAAAGGATACTTTAAGTGGCAGCACTCATATAACCCACCTGCTTTGTTGCTACCTAATTGAATTACAGAATATGTATTTAGTGCTGCACACACACTCATTGAACACTGCAGGCAGTATTTCGGGAATACACATTGCTTTAAAGATTTCTTTTTTTTTTTTTTTTTTTTGTCTCCAGGAAATTATGAAAAATTTGGAGGCTTTGGAGACATGACTAGCCAAATGACAAGGCTAATTATCATGGCTAAATGGGAATGTTACATTCAAGTCTGTTTGATATACAAGGCATTACCTGAATGGCTGCACTGTCTTGAGAAATGACAGTGGGGGCATGGAGCAGGTTGTTGGAATTCCAGGCTGGGTTGTTTTTTTTTTTTTTTTTTGGGTTGCTTGCCATTTTTGGTTAGTTATTTTTTTTATGTTCCATGATTTGAACTGCTCTAAAATCTCATCATTATCAATCAGATTGTAAGGCAGGTTATAAATAATTTCCAATGAAATTTGTATGGGAGTTACAGGAATGTGTACCTGAATACTAGTACAATGTTTACATGACAGAGTTGTATAATAAAATCCATTTTCCATTTTTACCTTAAAACTGCAGCTAGCATGTACTTTACTGTACATAAATGTCATTATTGTGAGACAGAATCAACCACAGTTATAATAATCAATGTAATCATACCTCTACTAGTCTCTTGCAACTGTGTTATGGATGTTCAAAAGCAAAAAAAAAAAAAAAAAAAAAAGAAAAACATGAAAAACTAATATACCTCTAGAGCTCCATTCTAATTTAGTAATTCTGTTTTAAAACACTTATGTTCATTAATATGAGTCCATTTTTATATATATATTTTTAAATTATTTTAGAAACTTTAAAACATACCAATACAAAAAGGAAGAATGATTTGTGGATTTTAAGGTCATGATGCAGTTGGAAGTTAGAGGAATCTGATTTTAGGGGGAAAAAAACTGGAATATTTTTTTGTTGTATTCCATATCTCTTGTAAAGGGCAAGATTTACTGTGCCATATATGGTAAATATATGGGATTTTAATAACCTGTGGTTATGAAATTACAACCTACAATTGGAAAACAACTACAAAATTACATAATTTGGTTGTTTTTGTGAAAAACATTGGAAAATTTTTCGAGTTATCATTATTATATTGTTTCATATATATCTCTCTCATTTTGGGTAGAAGATTGTTATAATATTGTTTCCTTCTTTACATGAAAAATGTCATGAGGAAAAGCCATGATAGTGGATTTAATCAAACAGTTATGAAAGATTTTCATTGCACTGAAAATCTAAGCACATCTGTGATAGACTTTTGATTATATGATGACATATGATATGAAGAGTTAGTTTTGGGGTGAAACCTGTCAAATTGATTCACAACCATAGAGAAGTTTTTCTTGTTTACCCTTTTATAAATTTTGAAATAAATTGTTCCTCCCTTCACTTCAAGTAACAAAAAAAACCAGGTGGAAATCCAAAGTTAAACAGAATTATTTGTGCACTTTCAGTCTTCCCTAATCTATGCAAAATGAGATTTTTGGAGAAAGGAAAAGAATAGAAGAATTTTAGTGAATTAAGGACTCTTGACCAGAGTTTGAATTTGATAAGCTGAGTTTTCCCAAAGCCACACTGGAACAAGCCTTGGTCCCATGCTGGGTTTTCATAAGTTTAATGAAGCCTGATGTTACTCAGGACTACAAGCAGCTCTTACACTACAACATATGCACGTTCTATTTAGTGCTGTTCCTCCATAAAGTGAATGCAAAAATTAAATCATCAACAATTATTTTTCCCCCTAATCCATGCAAAGCCAGGCTGGAGGTCTCTGGGGCATTCCCATTTATCAGGGTGGACACAGCATCCCCTGAGAGGTGGGCAGCAGTGGCTGGGAGGGAAATGCAGCCAGCCTGGCTGGGGAATAATGCATTGATTCATTGCATCCTCCTCTTCTCTGACAGGAGCCCCTGGGGGAAACAAAAACCACCCTGCCCTGGTGGGAAAACAGGGCTTGGAGTGCCTCACTTAACCCCTCAACAGCAGGGAAATGAAAACAAATGTAAAAACAAATTCCAGTGCTGCTCCCCCCGCTGTGCTGAGCTTGTCTGGAGGTCTCAGAGCAGTGGGGATTTGACACACATCACTGCTGGGCTGCAGGACTGCACCCACTGCCATCAAACCAGGGTTAGGAACTGCAGCACCATCAACAGCAAGGCTGCCCTTGCCTGGGATTTGTTTCCATTAATGGCAATTTAACACAATTTGTTTATGATTCTCCAAAGATTCAGCATTCAAGCTTGGTCTAAATCAGCATGAAAGAGCAGATGCTTAGAGTAACCACTTGAGACTGTAGAAACTGGGCTGGAAATCTCATTTAAATATGAATTGCTTTCATAATGGGCCTGATTCATCTTTGTCCTACACCTGGGCAGGGAACTATGCAGGTGCTGCACAGAAAATCTTGCAACAGCAACCTCTGCCTTGTTAAGATTTCACATTTCCCTACTGCCTTCAAGAGCTTTTCACAAATGCCCTCCTGAGGTGGTTTGTAGTTTGGCAGGAGCTTTTAACTGGTTTTAACTCAGTGGCTCTGCAACTTGCTGGTCTCCTATAAGGTCTTAGTACACCAAACAAATATTTTCTCTCACATCTTCATGGGCTATGTGTATATAAAGTGATGATTCCAGTTCTTTCATGCCTGGGTGTACTAAAGGGCCTCCCAACAGAAAATTCCCTTAGTCCCAGTTTAAGAACAGAACAGGACAGAACAATCTAAAAGAAGGAGGAAAGGAAAGTTTCCTACATATTAAAGTCACACTCAGGTTGAGTTTCAGAGAATGGACAAGGTTTGGAGAGGTCAATATATTATCTAAACTGTTTTCCCATCTCTTGCTGATATTTCCAGACATTATAAATTAAACATGAGCAGCATTTATTATCAGGTAAGTGCCAGTGCAGAAATTGTCATTTGTTTAGCCACACAGAGTATCTGGCCTTTTCAACACTTGTGAAATATCAGAAAAAGGAAATGTATAATTTGCAATCACTCTTATATAAGAATGGGGTTATGGTGGGGTATATATCATTGAAGTCTATATATACTAGTCTAGATATATAGTTATACTATATATACTAGTCTATATACTAGTCCTTGACTGGAAACAAACCATTTACTCAGGCATTTGCAAGAGTTTGAGAGCAAAAAGGAACAAGGTGGTTAAATTAGTGAAACAGAAGTAAAAAAGGATTAAATAATTGAAGGAGGGAATAAATATTGAGTGGTCCTTTTGCACTTTCCCCCCATCACTTCCTCCCCTGCAGAGGAGCTGGTCTGATGAGTTGTTCAAATGCAATGTAAAGAAGGTGAGAGTGTAGCAGAGTGATGTCAGAGACAGTACAGTGGGAAAAAGCCCTAAAATAGGTTAAAAATGGTCTGCTGGTGTTCCAAGACTGGTTTTTGAGGTGAGAAGACGTGAGTAGGAGAATTATTTGGAAAACTGGCTAAATATACCTGATAGGAGTGGATAAAAAATAATGCCAATTTCATTTCCAGTCACATACAGCTCCTGGTTGGCCATACTGTGAACTCAAGCAACACAATGCTCCCATCAGACAGGATGTGAATGAGTGAGATGTCACCACTCAAATCTAAACATTTTGGTCCCCCACAAGAGACTAGACAGAAGGAAAGCAGCTTAGGAAACAGTCTGACTAAGGGTGAATAAAAGCTTCCAGACAACACTGTCCTAAATTTTGAGATAAAAAAAAAAAAAAAAGAAGAGAAGAAAAAGAAGAGAAGAAAAAGAAGAGAAGAAAAAGAAGAGAAGAAAAAGAAGAGAAGAAAAAGAAGAGAAGAAAAAGAAGAGAAGAAAAAGAAGAGAAGAAAAAGAAGAGAAGAAAAAGAAGAGAAGAAAAAGAAGAGAAGAAAAAGAAGAGAAGAAAAAGAAGAGAAGAAAAAGAAGAGAAAAAAAAGAAGAGAAGAAAAAGAAGAGAAGAAAAAAAGAAGAGAAGAAAAAGAAAAGAGAAGAAAAAGAAGAGAAGAAAAGAGAGAGGAAGAGAGAGAGGAAGAGAGAGGAAGAGAGAGGAAGAGAGAGGAAGAGAGAGGAAGAGAGAGGAAGAGAGAGGAAGAGAGAGGAAAAAAAAAAAAAAAAAAAAAAAAAAAGAAAAAAAAAAAAAAAAAAAAAAGAAAAAAAAAAAAAAAAAAAGAAAAAAAAAGAAAAAAAAAAAAAAAAAAAAGAAAAAAAAAAAAAAAAAAAAAAAAAAAAAAAAAAAAAAAAAAAAAAGAAAAAAAAAAAAAAAAAAAAAAAAAAAAAAAAAAAAGAAGAAGAAGGTGTAACAGAGATAACCCAGCTCGACTGAGGCAGGAACATTGGGCACTATCTGCTGAGCTTTACCAAACCTGCCACAAACATGCAGCAAAGGACAGGATAAGCAATGGTGCTGGTCTGTGTCAGGATGGGGGCTCATCACCCTTCAGGCACTCAGGACTGCATGCTGGGCTCTGCAATGTCACTGCAGCAGCAGCACTGTGCTCCCCCTGGGCCAGCTGGGGCTGGAGCACCCAAATCACCTGTGCTGCTCTGGGAGCTCTGCCAAGCACCAGGGGCAGCATCAAACATTTGGGTCAGGATCAAACATTTGGGTCAGTGACACTGTGAGGTGTGTGAGCTCGTGGCACACAGGGAATGGACACAATGAGGAGGCACCTGGGGCTCTGCAATGATTCATGAAATACCTGCTCAGACACAGAGCTAGTTGGTAAAGGTAGCTTTAATCAGTTGATGGGATCCATTTTTTTGGGGTGGTTCATATTATACATCTGGGAGCCAGAAATTAAGACTGGGTTGTTGAATTCCTCCCTGGAGTGGGCAGACAGGTGTGTTTGAAGTAAAGGACAAACTCAGGTTCGTATCTAATTCTGAAGGAGGCTTCCCCCAGCTGACTTGCTCCATTGCTCCTTGTGGCAGGCTCAGACACACCAGGACTGTCTCTGCATTTCTTTCCAAGTGAATATGCTCATGTTTGATTTAAGTGTGTGAAAAGTCTGTTTCCATAAAAGAGCCTGACCTCAAACTCAAGGAGAAACTCCCATTAACCCAGACCATTGCTGTCACAGGAGCAAAGGGCCACAACCTGCCCAGAGCAGAAGGCAAGAATGAAGATCACACTGCTCTTACTTTCCTCACCCCACACAGATTTAATTACAAAACCCAACCTCAACATCCTGGCAGACACCCTGTGTCAAACCTGCTCCTTCAGGATTAGACAGAATGTAATTGAGACACATCATTAGTTTCTTGGTTCACCTCCTTCAAAAACAAGGAATTAACACAAATGGATGAATGGGGATATGCTGGATTTGAGCTTCTGGCAGTGTGCAGGTGTCAGTGTTTTCTGAGTGCTACCAGCAGAAGGGTTTTAGAAACTTCACTGTTACTAAATTACATAATTTCCCATCTAGCTTTTTTCATTTTTGTTGCTAACTTGCTTGTTTTCACTGAAAAACATCCTTTAACTGAAAAGTAAAACAGGAAATGCACCATCAGAATATTTTTGCTTAAAAGAAAGTGAGCAGCACAGCAGTCCCCTACTGAAAGGGATTTGCCAGTAGGGCAGGGGGATTTGCCCCCTCCTGCAGAACTGAATGGGAGGCCAAGTGGAAGTTCTGTTTCAACACTGCAAATAAAACTGCATTTAAAAAAAAAAAAAAAAAAAAAAAAAAAAAAAGAAAACCAGAAATCCAGCCACACCCAACACAAACTACAGCCAGACAATATCTGCATTCTATTTTTTTGCAGATTTCCCATTGCATTTTCCCTTTTCCATAATGCTGGCAAAGAACCACCACCATCCATGAAAGTAGATTTATCAGAATGTGAGAGTGAAGTTTTGATTACATGAACTCTTTCTTCAGACTATTTACTTATTCTGTGTACACATCTCTCTCCAATACTCCAGTAGCCACTGTATAATAATATTAAGGAAAATAAGAGTCAAAGTTGTTCAATTACCAATGCACCCAGTTCTTGTTATTTCCAGCACTAATTTCTCTAAACTCTGCTTGCAGAACTTTCTGAAACACAAACTCAGAACTATAAACACTCCAGTAGAGGACATAATTCTCCAGTAGCTGCAAAGAGGTTGTAGATTACCATGCACCAGATCTTGTGATCTATCTGATCTGCATGAACAGATGTTAATGCATCTAAAGACAGACAGTATAACCCACCAGGATTAGTCTGTTCACATCTAAATCCCAAAACCACTAGATGGATGTCCCTACAGACAGCTACAGGGGGTGTCACTCAGAGGCAATGATCTCTCTGCCTTCCTCAACAATGACCCTTCAAACAGCAAGTGAGACACAGAGCTGGAGGTCAGGGTGAGCAGGAATTCCTGCATCTCACATTTCCACACTGCCTTCCTGGCCCATGGGAGATAAACTCTCTGCTTACATTTCCCATTTTACCAGCATTTTTGGAAGAGAAAAGAGGAACTGAACTTTACCCAGAAAGTTTTTGCTAAACCCAAATTTGGAACCATAGCATTAAGACTTTCTTTGGGCAACAAAGACAGCTGGACATGTAGAAAGGACAACTGGGCTCATCAATGTTCAGCTTTTGAAACTGCTGTTTAAAATCAGGTGGCACATTATGAGGCCCAGGTATCACTGTGCTACATTTTTTTTTCTAAAGGGCAAATGTACTGCAGATAATTTCCTGTAACATCTGAAACAGTATTAAGAACTGCTTTTGAGATGTGCATTATGTTCCATTTTGGATGTAAAAAACAATACAATAAAAGATGTAGTAAAATTTCTTTGAGAGAAGTAGTAACTCCACATGGAAGACCATAAAACAGTGACTAGAGAAGTTTTTTTTTTTTTTCAATTGTGGAACAGTATTCATTGATTTCTGAAACCACAGGCTAATTATGCTGTGAGTGGATGAAGAATCTTAAGGAGTCTGGTTTGGGCATCAGAGACACAGAGATCACTATTTACTTTTGTCAAACCCAACTTACAGTACTGAAGACAGGAGTATCTTGACAAAATTTTATTGCCACTCTTCAGGAGATTAGATGAGGTGACCTAATCCTGCTCTGTGAGACACTTGGACCTGTATTGCTCTAAGCTAATATTAGGGTTATATCATTAGAAGAAGATGCTACAATAGTGAATAACAGTTTTATTTATTTTATTTTTAAACTCAAAAATTACATGTGAAATACTCATCTTCTACAGTGGCCCACATAACATTCATGTGGCTTGATGACTGTGGTTTTTTGTATTAGTCCTATTAGTGAGTTATCCCATTTAAACGTTCTGGAATTCAATAGCTTCTCTTCTGGATAATAGACTAAATCACAAAAGGAAATAATTTCAATCTATAACTGAGAAAAGCCATTAATTGCTGGAATACATCCAGTCTCCAAACCTGAAGATATCAAATATGATCTGGCAAGGAGGAGACAATTAGGCTGAGGAATTCTACCCAGAGGGAAAACATGCCAGCATTATTTCAGCTGGACTAATGACTACAACAATAACCACTGAAGTATTTCCAGCTACTGTCAATGCTGCAAATATTTAACTCCATGGTCAAAACATCTTAACTACTGACAGTGATATTTTCAGAGACTTACCCCAGTGGATGATTTCAGAAAAAAAAAAAAAATCACTATAAAATCATACAGGTTTTGATGTTGTGTACTCCCCACAGCTCCTACTTTTTAATTTTTTTTTCCCTTCTGATGTGAATAAAAGCTAAATATAATGATAGAACTAAGACAGGAGGTTATAAAACATAGGAGAATTTAGGTCTGCTTGGCTCTGTTAAAAGGTTGCAGGTATTTGGATGATTATAACAGTCAAATATCATCTTAGTAGAATTTGCTAATTTGAAAAGCATCTAGCTCTCCTCCTTTCTGTAGCAACTTCTTCCAAAAACCTGACTGGTCTCAGGGCCAAATTTCCTCTTTCATTTCTCCCTCCTGAAACATACAGCTTTGAAGTGGTGAACTCATGCTCTCCTCATGCCAAATAGTCTGGGTAGCTCTTTCTGGAGCTTTTTCTCTAAGGCATAAAATCTGGAAAATTTTAGCTTCATGTCAAACAGCAGAATGAGTTAACCTACCCAGATCTCTTAATGAATTTTGATTGTGAGGGGAGTACATGGCATCCTAAATCAACCTAAAGCAACTTTTCCCTTGCTGACTACACTAACACCTTTCATTAGTTAATACATCCTAGCTTGAAATATTCTGTTTATTCATAATTACTGTTGTCTACATAAATTTGTCATTTTCTAGTGAAGGCTTTTACTCTTAGAAACAGGGGCTAAGGACTCTATTATCCCAAAGATATAAAACACTCAGTAGGCAAAAATATAAAATTCCATTAAAAACATATCTAGAGTTTGGACAGAAGTAACACTTACTCTGGACCAGAGTTGAAATGTGGCACAAGTCACACGTAAAATAACAGATTTCCAGACTGCCATGCTGAAGTTCCATCTGAGAGGGAGGCACTGCAGAAACTTTCACTGGTATTGTTCTCTGAGTATTACTCAGCTTCAAAGTTCCCAGTTGAAAAGACTAAAATCTTGCTGCTCAAGAAAAATCACTCAAAAATACAAAAAGAACCTTTCCTTCACATATTGAAATAAACCCCTCAAAGTAAGTGCCTAAAACTAAGTTCAAGCAAAAATAATCAAGATAAATATTTAAGATTACTGAATCAATGGAACTTGTAGAAGCATTGTGTAGATTTCTGCAGCGTGTTAATTATCCCTGAAAATTGGGCTGTTCATTGGGAATGTGGACATGTTACAAGCTGCAGTAAAGATGGTTATTTTATTTTCAATCTAGGAAAACTATTATATCATGTATCAAATGTTTTATTCATCAAAAGAAGTCATTGCCTTTTGTCCTCTGCACCTGCCTGTGAATGCACCAGTACAGGCAGTTCTATGGGATAGCCTCAATTTCACTCCACAAGTCCCAACACAAGCAAATCACTGAAAATCCCAGTTTGAGTTTGTTGGGAAATGCTCTCTGTGCTTGGAGTTGCTGCAAATTTCACGTTATTCTAAGCATTAAACATTTCACTTAGAGTAGGTTTACATCTCAAATCCAAATTCAGACTGTGGACACAAAAAGCAGTGCTTAAAAAGACATTTATTTTCAAATGGTCAAAATAATATATTAGGGCTCAAATTCTTATACCAGCTGCCTTGGCTCCAGATCAGGCAGTGTAAAGTTAACCTCCAGGACCTCCTCCAGAGAGCCCCTGAAAGGTCTGGGATACAGAACAGCTGGAGCCAGGGAAAAGGGCACGCTGGGGATGGGACATGGGACATGCCATGCTTCAGCAATGCTGATGTTTTACAGGGGGCTGACTGTTGTTCAGAGGGGTGTTTTACCTAAAAATCTAAAATCTAGGTAGGGATTTGAGTGAAGAAAGGGCAAGCCTTTCCTCTGAGCTGGTGACATCCATGTCACAGCTGCCAGAGTCACCCTGAGCTAAGGCTCAGGCAAGAAGGAAAAACTGTTTTCTAAGCAGGCCCCACTTTTAGGCCATTAAACTGCAAGATAATGATGGGGGTTTTGAGGAGCAACGAATTTCTTTAGAACTTCATTTGGTGCCTGGTTTAGCCAAAGGCTGCTGTGTTGTGATATTTTATGTTTAAAAGTACCCTATTCTGACAAGCCACCAAAGTCTTTAAAGTCTTCTCATCTTTATTGCAGACAGTACTTTGATCTCAATGCCAGAAAAGGTCAACACAAGAACTTCAGAATTAGACTTGTTTACATCCAACATAAAACACAAATAAATGAATGTGGCAAGGACATCTCAGGCAGATTAAGGCAGGCCACGTTTTCCTAGTTCCACTCAAAATGTTCTTGTTTTTTGCCAACCATTGTGCAAGCAATATCTTCATCAAATACAATGAAATTCACTTATTGAGGCACTTTCCCCCTCAAAATGTTTCATCAATCACAGCCCAGAAGGGCTCTGTCATAGGATAATTGCAACTTGGCTTACCAACAAAGAGCATCCCAACATCCTCAGCTTCCTTATCTATACAATAGGCAGGGATGACAGCCATTTTATTAGCTGAGATATTGTTACCCCCATCAGATAAAACAGCATGTTTTGTTGCTTTGATGTTTT
Organism: Muscicapa striata striata; assembly: GCA_030060385.1. Classification (NCBI taxonomy): domain Eukaryota; kingdom Metazoa; phylum Chordata; class Aves; order Passeriformes; family Muscicapidae; genus Muscicapa; species Muscicapa striata. Next base: position 1,221,279 of record JAREIS010000086.1, read on the forward strand.
CTGTCACCAGAGCAGAGCTGTTTCCAACTGCATGTTCAGGGAATGGCTGTGGTAGCAGCTTGTGTTCCTTAAAACACCCCTGCCCACAAGCATCCCACAGAGTGAGTCAAGCAATGCACTAATTGCACTTTATCAGAAAGGAATGGGAGGACCAAACAGAGTTTCTGCACAGTAATTTCTAGCCAAGACACAATTGTGGAGTTGTTTCTTGTCTGAATGCTTTTCCTCGAGGAAGAAAAAAAATCACCAGAGAGTGAATTCCCTCTGAAAGCAGCCACACAAAAATGATTCCAGCCATTCCTGCTCCACTGTCTCCACATACAGTATCATTAATCTACAGAATATTTAGTGAATTAAAATAACATTTGGGGTAACTACTTACCTTTAACAATTTCCCACAATAACAAAAATTATAGCACTCAGAAATGTGTATCTTGCTTCCACATGCTTGGTTAGATCATGCAGACTTTGAAGGCTAAGAAAAAAATCTGTCATGCAGAGCAATATGCAAACCCATTTAATTTTCTATTTAAATTCTTCCTGAGAGTGGACTTTTCTTGAATTTCAAAATAGCAAGCCTGTTAACCAAACTCTGAAGGTGGAAAAGTCTGCTTGTCTGCACCAGGCTTTTCTCGCTGTAGCATCACTTGGGCAAGAATTATACGAAGTGCTGTAGACATAATTTAATAATTCAACATTTGCCTATGCTGCTGAAGATTTCCCATCTACTCTAAGCACAGGGAAGGGCTCTGGACTGCATGATAAATACTGCCCACCTCTTTTATGCCAGCAGGTCCATAGCACGTGGCTTTGTAATGAGGGGTGTTGATGGAGTGGTTAATTAAAAATCATTAACCCAGCAGGAAATCTCATCCTTGGTGGCTGCTCAGCAAAGGGTTGCCCCTGATAACAAAGAGCAAAGTGAGCAAGTGTGAAGTGCTCTGGCAAATACCAGCACCTCTGGTGACCTTCACAGTTCTACACATGCCATGTGCCTCGAGAGAGGCATTTCCATGATGCTCAATCAACAGCCCTGACATGATGACACCTCTGTCTGCTCTGCCTCCACCTGACCAATCCTCTAAGTAATTCCCAAATGTAAAAGGTGGGTTACTTCCTTTACACAGGACTCTCCTTTCCTCATTTCCCACCTCCACACATGCTCCTGAAGCCAACTCCAAAACCAAGGCTGTGAGCTGGATGCACCCTTGATTATACAGCCTTGAGAGACTCACAGATTTCATTTTCTTTTACTCACTGCCCTACAGACTGTGGGTAGAAGCCTGTGGAATCACTTAGCCTGCCTTTGTCTCAGCTCCCCACCTACAAAATCCTTTCATTTACCTTGTCTGTTTTGATTTAAACAAAACGAGCTCAAACCCTTAAAGGTCACATTTGCTTTGATAGCAATATGAACTCATTTGGTACCTTGTTCCTGTTTGGGTAAGCTTAAACCATGTCATGAATCTTAAGAAATGAAACAAACTGAAACTTCCTTTCAAACACTGCTCTCCAGAATGTTTTTACTTCGAGCAAAGGACGGTGCAAGATTAAGTTGCACAGTTAGAAAAGTACCTTATTACCCCATTAAAAAGCAGAGCCAAAAAGGAAATTCTGTCATGGGTTGGAGTGGTTGGAGGTTTAACCTTGGATACTGTTTTTGGTATTGCAGAGAAGTCACACATTGCTCATGCTTGTCTCTAAGCCCTGCACTGTTGTTTCCCTTGTTGAGCTCTGGAGATGATCTGGAAATTAGAGGTGAGGTCCTCAAGCCTCTATACAAAAAAATGTTCTAATGGAGAACCTAAAGGGTCAAAGTCAAAAGAGAATCTAAGGACAAAAATGCAGACAAAAAGAGGGTTGTGATAGTCTATTTTGAGCAGAATTTCTTGTTATTTTTATGCATCAATGGGCACCTAAAGGCTAAAGTGCTCAGTCTTTAGAAATGCCTTCAGTTTATGAAAGGAACACTTTTATTACATTCAGTATTGTTTTTTACTTAAAGCTTTAGCTCCTGATATCACATTAACAACTCTAATCCTTAAACAAAACCCCCCAAAATCTAAGTATCAGCAGCTCCTAGCAACAGAAATTTTAATCTATTTTAAATAAAGTCAAATATTTTCATGGTTCCACTTTCCTGGTTTGCAGGATTATGCATAGATGAGGTCTGATTCACAGATACATAACTCGACAAAAAAATCTACAAATCCAGTTGTGCTACCATTTATCTCACGAAATTATTTGGTTTTCAATTTTGCAGACATACCCTGGGCATGCCACCCATCAAGTCTCTTGAAAATTAATAAAATATTGAATTAAATGATTGCTCCTCCTTGTTTTGTTGGTGCATTTCTGGGAAGCTCCTCACAAGAACGTGACAGATGATAAACCAAGAAGAAAGAGACCAGCAAATAATCAAAGGGAAGTCAATGGCAGGGAATCACTCATCTCATTACCTGTACATATTTTTTCAAACAGCAGCTTCTGACACACTTCAGTCTTGCAGCTCTAACACCTCCTGACAGACTTTGCTCATGTGTGTCTACCTGCTTCACAGAGAAAATAACTCTGTAAGGGTCCCACCCTGCTTTCTACATTTAAAAACATGGAGCCACTTACCCTTCCTGCTTTTTTTCTCCCTGCTGCTGCTCACTGCTATGTCTGCCTATACCCTGGAACAGACTGCCAGTGGAAATCTCAGTGCTGTTTCCACTTCCTTCCCTTTTAATAGCTAGCTCAGGAAAGAGGTAGGAGATTGGCACCTGGAGTACTGGGGCCCAGGAAACTTCTCAGCTGCAATTGAAATCTTGTGTGTGTGTCAGGTGGGATGAGTTCTGAGGAAAAGTCAGGAACTTCCACAAATGAGCTGCCTGAATCCCAGCATGGCAATAAAAGGGGCTCTTTAATGAACAGAGTGCTACTTGGCCATTTATCAAGGATTATTCAATTATCTAATAATGAAACTTTTAGATAATGAAATATGTTTTGAAAGGTGGAGGGAGAAAAAACAACAACAAGGAGTTTGCAGAAGCAGATGTAAAACTGACACATCTGCCTCCCTCGACACCACCAAATTGGCTCTTTCAATATGTTTCATTTGTTCTCCTGCCAATTGCTGATCTCTCTTCAGTTTGCTTACAACTTGGAAGAAAATTAAATGGTTTGATGACATATTGGTGTTTTATCTTTGAAATGCAAAATATATATTTCAATGATCTTAGAAATGTTTCACTTCTTTGAAATGTTTACAATTGCACCATGTTGGACTTGATCTCCATCTGGAACAAAAGAGTGTAACTCCATCTAACTAAGTGAAGCTAGGCAGTTTATCACAGCTGGTGATCTTGTCCATAGTTTTTTCATTGATTAACAAAGAATAGATCATATACTTATTTAGAAAGATGCAGTGTGAAAGGTGGTGGCACCCTATATGCTTTAGGCAAGCTTGAAAATACATGTACTAGATGATTACCTGCAAATGCTTCCTAATAGCCTTAAATAGTCAAAATGAAATGACAGAACTGTCATCACAGCAAAACACACAGGGAAAGAAAAATGATGCCAGCATTAACTGCATCAGCCACCTGCTCTATAGAGGTTATTAAAATGATGGAAACAGTATGTTGACTATTCCATATAGGCAGGCTAAAACCCCCAGCAGGTCCAATGTTTCATAATACTAGCTGTAATTTACATGCCTATAATTTATACTATACTATAATTTATACAACATTTCTCAAAATGCTGGCTGGAAAAGATTGGCTACTGACTGGGCTCCTCTAATTCCTGTCTCTGTGACTACTTCCTTCTTTAATCACAACTTGAAAAAAATAATTTTGGCACTGAAAATTGACAAATGCCTGTGTTGTGATTCTTGATATGCTCAGGACTGTCTTGGGGTCAACAATAAGTGGGGCACTCTGTTTTCTAATGATGCCTCAATTCCTCTGGGAACTCTTTGGCAAAGGGTGGGGTCCTGTAAACACCTCTGGGAGCTTGCACTATGATCAGCACAGCTGTGGTCACTTTTATTCAAACACAGGAAGAAGACAAAGAGAAAGACATGGAGGTGATGGCAATGTCCCCTTCAGTAGTGTTTTAGCATGAAGGAGTTTAGAGGCAGCCTGAACCAAGCTGGAAACCCCTCTGATCACCCAGCTCAGGCACTGAGCTCCACCCCATCCCTGCTGCCAAGGGTTCTGCAGCAGGCAGGGGCAGCTCCCTCCCCCTGAGCCCAGGAGTGCATCCCTGCAGCTGGACAGGCAATGCCTCATGTGCCACTCCTGATTTCAAACTCCTGCCCTAGGGATGCCTAATGCATTTTATCCCAGAGCTCTTTAAAGTAAAATAATCTGTCATATAAATGAATGGAAAGAGGCTCATTTCAGGAGCCACAGCCACTCTGACTGACCAATATAGATGGAAGTGCTCACATTTAGGCTTTCTTAACTCAGCACTGGCTTCCCTCTCTTTATGCTAACTTTACCCATCTGTAAAGCAGACACATTACAGTTTACCTAACTCAGAGAAATGAGATAATACAACTTTGCCAAAAGAAAGGCTCCATCACATTGCTTTACTAGACATAAAAAGGTAATATGAATATATGATTTTAAATCAACATTAAGATAGTGTAGACTCTGGGACGTTTCTGATATTGCTTTAGCTGGATAATGTAATTTATTTTCAAACAGGTTTCTTGAAGTGCTTGATATTCCACAAAGTCAGCCTGTGTTACAAGATGTACACAGCTAATCTGCTGAGAAAAGAAATCATAAACAACACTTTATCCCACATTATTTTATTAATGAGACCATTCTTCCAGTTGGTGCAATCTGAAGTATGGATTAGCTCTTGGGAGCCCATAGCCATGCCAACAGACCCCTAAAGTGGTCTGCTTTAAACATTCTTAATTTCCAGAGGAGGAAGGTGGTGCAAAATATTTAAGGCTGAGATATCTTGTTCAAAACATCCTTATATTTTCTTTTCTTTCTTCTTTTGTTTTTGGGTATTTTTGTAAGGAAAAGAAAATCTCATTACACCATTACCCATACTTTCCTATGTAAGTATTCTGAGCAGGGTATTAGCTATATTAGCACTTGGTTTCCAGGGTGGAAATGAACATCTGCCTCTGATTGTCCCAGCACAGGAAGTGTGACTTCTGGGAGCTCTGAGAACAGGCACCCACCACTGCCAGAAACAGGAATCTCTTCAGCAAGATTATATTGCTGCTTTTTTTTTTTTTCCCAGGAGCTGGACTGAAATTTTTGTAATATGCATAAAGTATCCACTCATTACTTACAAATCAGCCATGACATATTTCAGCAGTATTGTTTTCACAGGATAATCCTTGGTGATGTATAAAATGAAAACTGCTATCTGTTAGATGAATGCATTTTAAAGTCCAAGGAAGAACATGGGTAAGGGAGACAGAGGGAAGATTTGCAAGCAGTGACAAGAGTTGACAGGAAGGAAAACTGGTATCTTTACAAGTGGCTTCTCAGAAGTCATCTCCCCCAAAGCTTTAACTCTCCTTATCCACACTTGTGCAGTACATATAAATAATGCAAAAGCTTCATTAGATATTATCCCCATAAATTATTTAAGAGAGGTAGATCCCAAGGTCCTGAAGACATTGGCCAGAAGATCCTGCTAGAGTGGATGCTGAGAGCTCTCCCACCACAGTCCTGGGTCCTAAGCCACTGCTAAATGTCTGTTTGATGGAGATTTATTTTGTACGTGCTTGAAACTGAACCATGTCACATATTTGGCAGGAAATGTAATCCCTTCAGAAAGAGGATTTGATCCTCAGTGTGATCTTGCCATTCTCAGGCAGCAACAGCTCTTGGAAAAGCCAGTGCAAGGTCTGTCCATGTGTTTCTGTTTGGAGGAGGGGACAAGTCCCAGGCATGGGGCTATGAGAGCAAAAGGTCCTGACCCCACCAGTCCCCATGGCCCTGATGAGAAGAGATGTTCTACAGACACAAACTGCACAGTGCACACACAAGGTGCCTCCATCTGAATCCATGCAGAGAATTGCTGGATATTTTTGGAATTGCTTTCCAATTCCCCAAGTAGCATGTGATGCAAACAGCAGCAGAAGAATTACTATGAAGGAGAGTAAGGCATGGTTCCTGGTTTGAACAGAATCAAACAAAATCACTGAATGAATGACAGCTTGGAGAGCTGACAGCTCCAGAATTTCCCCACCAAGCTGATTCCCAGTTTTAAGACTCTCTTTGGCTTGCCCTTCTCCTTTTTTCTTTTTAGAACATCAAGGCAACCCTCCCCCTGCTCTCAGCTATACCACACCTTTCTGTCCTTTCATTCTGTCTCCCCTAAATGTAACTTGTCCCACCTCTCTGCCATTCCTTGTTTTCTGGTGGCACTTCTCACATGAGAAGGATTCTCATATGAGTTGGGATTTACTACTCCCTTTGCCTGAAAACCTTAGGTGTGAATCTCAGCAATGGCTGGAAGCACAACATATCTGGGATGTAGCACAGCATCTGATACAGAGGCTCACAAAATCTACTAGAAAAATATCTTACAATGTCTTGGATAAGAGTGCTGCCATGGGGATTGCAAACATGCTGCAGGAATGTAAACAAAGGACAATGGGTGATGGCAAAAGCCCTGCACTGAGCTGGGGAGGGGACCCAGCTGGGTTCCCCAGGAGCTGGTGCTAAGCCCAGGCTCATTTTACATATTTCTTAATGCTCAGGAAATAGAGATGAACATTCTGAGAATTAATTCATGGATGTTACTAGGTGCTTTAAAAATCAGTCAGGACAGAGTTATTCTACAGAGGGAAAGCAGAGAGGATGGGAATGGGAAGGGTTTGTGAATAGACTCAGCTATACAAATATGTGAGGAAGGGTTTTGTGTCCCAGCTGATAATGATAGGAGGCCACTGAAAGTCCAGCCAAAAGCAGCTTGCATCTGGTCTGTCAAAGGCTGGAGCAGAGAAATAGCAACAGAATCAGCTAGGAGGTAATTATTATTTATAACATTTCTCCCAAAGATGCCAGATATTAATTCTCATTTTCTAGTCTCAATAAATTTCAATGTTTGTGGCTCTATGCTACAGAGTAGCATGTAGCAATGCAATACAAAGCCATGTGTCTTCATATAAATATATAACATCTCTTTTCTGAGGAGAAAGTAGAGGTGAAAATCTGACCATTTTCTATCTATGACTTCTTGGCATATGCTATCAACATGATGAGAACAGAGGCAGTGAAAATTGACACAGAGGCAATAAGCCTCTTTAGGAATTTCACTCTCCACGAGCAAAACAATCCACCCAAATGGAATCTGCCTAGAGGTGTAAAAGCAAAAATTAATTCTGCACACTCCCAATAGGTCCCATGTTACAGAATCACAGAATCATCAGAGAATGGTCTGGGTTTGAAGGGACCATAAAGATCTAGTTCTAACTTAGCTACGAGCAGGCTTTCACTAGACCAGGCTCCTCATGAAAAATAAGATTTTTTCCAAGCACTATGGTCTGTGTGCTATGGAAACACCCATGAAAAAATGCCACTGTTAATGTAATTTGTGCAGAGTGCTTAACTGTGTCATACAATTCCAAAACAGATTGTGCCATGCTCAGCACGTACAGCTGGAGGAGGAAGGTGCAAGGGGGGACATTCAGAGGGATGGCTTTTGTTTCTCTAAGTTCCAGATGATGGAGCCCTGCTGTCCTGGAAGGACTGAACACCTGCTGGCTCCTGGGAGTGCTGAATGAAAGCACTGCTTTGCTTTTCTTGTGTGCATGACTCTTGTTCTGCTTGTAAAACTGTCTTATTTTCTGCCCACAAGTTTTCTCACTTTTACTTTTCTGGTTCTCTCTCAGACCCCACAGGGGAAGGCAAAGCAGCAGCAGTGTGGGGCTGAGTTGTGGATGATGTTAAACCATGACACACTGGGAACCTTAACATGTCAGCTAAAACAAAGAAAACATTAAAGATTATACTATTCTCCACTTTCCTTCCTGTCTGGTAAACACTGATATGGAAAGCTAGAGCAAAATCAGCCTCAGAAAGTTTCTGTATGTAGCACACACAAAAGTCTCTTCAGGTTGCTTTAAGTCATGACAGAGGATGATTTCAGCAGAGGAATGAAAAACATGCCTGGCTCCAAGTAAAAATTCCAAATGTTTGAGGAGCTAACAGACAGTTTAAATCCACCTTTTGAAATGCCTATCACTGCTAGTGGCTTCTATTTTGTTCATAGAGACTACTTAGGGAGCAAGGTTAAAAATTTCCAGGAGAAGTTTAGTTGTAGTACCATCCAAGTAAACATAAATTTTGGTTTTATGCAATGCAATCACCTGCCTGACATAAAACTCTAATGTGTGGATGCTTTATTTTTTAAGCAAATATTACACCTAAAATTTCTTAGGACTGGCAAGGGGAAAAATACCTGGGCCTGAATCTCATCTGATGAAAGCTTGTATAGTTACTTTAAATTTAGAGAATGCCTTTCAGATATGACAGAAAGTGTTTTTAATGAGTTCTCTTATATTATGATTTTCTCTCTTTTCTCAAGAGTTTAACACATATTTTCAGTGGAATATTTGCAGAGGCCTTTCCTCCAACATTTCTACAGAAGTTAAACACAAATTTGTCTAAGAAAAGTTATGTTGAGTGAGTTTCTGGCAGCAATCTGGCAGCATCTTTATATCTGCACAGCATTGTGATTATCTCACAAATTCACAATACTTTAATTCTGAACCCTACTATTTCCCATAGAGGCAATATCTTCAGTGCTGGTCTGAATGCTCTGAATGTTAAGTGTCTGGCTCTGGCTGGATTCCCTACATTTTTTGTTCATGAACACGTAGCACATGGCTCTTGATTACTACTTTTAAATTGATCTGTGTCTGCTATGAAAATATATTGCTTCATAAAAGTCTTTCAGGGTATCAGCTTCCAAATTAATGATTTTTCTCTCAAGCTCTGACTTTGAGAGCTTACAGTACAGAATCATGCAGTCCAGCTACTTGAATCAAATTGAAATCCATCCATCTGCAATTCAGATCCAAATTCTTTCAGTGCTCTTGGCTCATCTCTAGGTAAAGAGCAGCTGTTGTCCTGTTAAAGTGACTGTAAATAATTCTGACTTCAAGCTTCAACAGTGAAATTCACCCTGCTTCCCTCCTGGGGACACAGAGCTGAGCCAGAAACCCTGACTTGGGCTAATTTCACAGGGTGTTTGCACCCAACAACACAGGTGAGGAGGGAAAAAAAACCCTGGAGTTTCTTTCTCTTGCTGTTTTCTCCTTTTTCATGCCAAATAAGCCTGTCACTGTGCCTTTTAGGGGTTGCATGTGTTCTGCAGCACAAACAGCCCAGCACCAGAGAAAGGCTTGTTTACAGCAGAGACCCAGTAAAGTGTTTAAAGGAAGAATTTTCCACTAAAAAGAGATGGGCTCTAACCAAGAAGGAAGGTACTTGTTAAAGCAACTCTATCAGAATAGCAGATGAATCACAATGTGATATAACACTATTTGAAAGGATGTTTTGAATGGAGCTGTCAGCAAGTATTTTAATAGCAAGTCTTCAATTTCTGCTTTATGGGGTTTTTTACCACCAAGAAGAAAACATAAGTAACAAGGAGGGATTTAGGAATTGTTTAGTGTTTGGCTGTTCAAGGAAAGAAAAGAGCCCTCCACATGCATTGCAGCTGATGAAAATTGCCATTATGGGGCTTTTTACTCCAGTTGTGAATGCTAAACACTGTAATAATGCAAATTGCTTATGATTTTCTAGATCTCCTCAATGAGGAGGATATTATCTACTTATTTAATGACCCAATCTCTAATGGCAAGGAGTTACTACCACCAGGAGCTCCAGCTCATTCACATAGTTCCTCTCCCTAATTAAAATGTCTTTACAGTTTAAAATAAAGAAATAAATCAATCAAAACCCAAAACTGCCATCAGATGATAGGAAAATAAAAGGCACTTTGGGGAGAGATTGCTTGGCATTCACAACTGGGAGTGTTCTTTAGAAACAACTCAGTCCTCCTTTAGGCACCTTGGGTAGAGCCAGACAGTTCAAAAGTGCTCAGGGCAGATTTCTTTGGAAAATCCATCCCTAACTGTGGCTTTGTGTCCTACAGCCATTGTGGCTAGCAAGGCTCAATGGCAAGTCACCAAAAAGGAATGCCACCAGCATCTCCCCTTCTGCAGGAAACTCTGATGAAATACCTGCCTGTACTCATCCCTGCTTTGCCACTGCTTGCTGCTACAGGTCTATTTTTATTTTATTTTCTATTTTTACCACACTGCCAGCCAAGGCAGCAATAGCCCTGCTCTGGGATTTCCCTTGCAGCACTCAAAGCCAGATGTACATATCACAGCACAGATTCCTTACTAGCTTGAATATCGAGCTCAAAATGGAATTTTGCATGGCATTCCTTGAGGGTAATGTGCCATTGCCAGCTTAAAAATTTCCTGTATGGTCATCAGTTTAAGGCCAAAACTTGAGTAATGATTTACAGATTCTCTAAGAACAGAGAATAAAGCCCAGAGGTTTTATAGCACAATCCTCTGCTCAAAGAAGCATTTGGTGGTATTAACACACTACCTGTTTATTCAATAGGAGATACAAAAAGTTCAGTTAACAGTTCTTTTTTTCTTCAGTCTACAGCTGTATAAATATTATCCCAGTCTCTCCTTTGACATGCACCTAAACCCCAGACCTTGTGTGCAAAACTATATAAATGGAGCTCAACACTTGTGCAACCCACTTCTGTGTCCTGACATGCCCAGGACTGAATGTTTGATTTCTGTGAGACCAGAGATGCTGTATGGTGCATCCCTGACCCATCCCCATGGCCTCATTTTCTAAAATCAGCTTTACTATGAGTTTCCTGGGTTTTAACCATAGAACTGGGTATGATGAAAGAGTTGTGGAGTTACCATACCAAGATTTGCATGACAACACTGAAAAAGCCAAACTGTAGTTCTGCATGGTTTACAACTGCTGCCCTGCACAGTTTCTATTTTGATCTGCTCAGATGAAAAGCTGTGTTAAGTTTTAGAAACTTCTCATCTCTGCTTTTGAGTCACTTTTGAAGGCTATTTGCCTTTCCCATTTTCCCTGTGGTAGCTAAGGAGATGAGAGTCTTTCTGTATGCACCAGATATCCCTTACACAAGGGGAGAGAAATATTGATATTTTTGTATTGCACAGTGAGTCATATTTATGAATTGATGCATGCTTCATCATAGCTCTAAATAATGGAACATTTCAGACAGGAACAAAGGGCCTGAAACTGTCTGAGTACCTCCAGCCTCCTCTCCCTTCTGAACTTACAGGCTGATTTTGGAAAGGTGGAGCATCCTCAGGATCAATGTCACCCATGAAAATGATTTGTCTTTTCGTCTTCCACTGGTAAAATTCTGGGGATGAAAACTGCAATACCTCAGGCTAATCTAACTTTTTTAAAATTGAGATTCAGACACTTTGCAACAAATAACAAGTAAATATATAAACATGCAAGTCACCATCCAAGCTTATGTTCTCCCTCACTGTAACTTATGCAGATTGCTGCCTATGTGCCTAGCTTTCATTACAAATAAAACATAAAAGCCAGTGCATATTCTGAAGAACTCTTTTTCTTTATTGCAACACCATTACACGAAGCCTGGTAACATAAACAAAGATTAGACTTGGCTGTTTTGAGTAAATAACCATTTATTGTCGAGGCTTTTCAGGAGCTTTCATTTTCCTTTTGGAAAAAAAAAAAAAAAAGATCCTGTGCCAACCTAGCAAATGTGTAACACTAAATAATAAGCAAAATAATGGGACACCCTACCACACCAGTTTATAGACAACCTCAGAGTGTCACAGCTGTACATGTCCAAGCTAAGGCAGAAACCCTTAAACTGTTAATTCAAGCAGACACATTCAATCAAAAGCCCAGCAGCAGAGTCCCTTGGGACACAGCTGCTGTTCCTTAGGGCAGCCTTTGGAGCAGGAGGATGCACAGGAGGAGCAGCCCAGGGGCAGGGACAGCACACAGCAGAACAGAGCCAGAGAAACTTGTCCCTGCTGCTGCCCTAGCACAGTGCCAGATGCTGGAGTCAGTGAGGCAGGGGTCTCTCTGAGTCCTTCAGAGAGAAATCAGAGTGCAGGGATTGAATTAAAGCCTCTGCATGGGTTGAAGTACATTAAGCCACTCACACATAAAGTAGACATTTAAGTAGAGGTAAGTTTTAGGATGAGTTCTAACGTTTTTAGTGAGTGAAAGATTTCAAATGCCAGAGTAGCAGAGTGAGTTCTAGTGAAGGTTGAAACATTCTGATATCCTCAGTATGATAGGTCCTGTAGACAGGACTCAGACATAATGGAGCTGTAGTAAGAATATTGCTGACATTTCTTAGATAGAACAGGATAGGGTGTATGAGTAGCTGCAGACGTAACCTTGGTGCTGAGAAACTGGAATTGTAACAGGTTAAGGAGTGCTGGTCTGAGTTTGCATCTTAGCTTGTTGGAAAAATCCTCTCTAAGAGTTTGTGTTGGGGAGAGTTGGTGCTTTTAGCCTTTGGCTTTTGCCAGGGCTTTCAGCCATTTGCTCTTGCCATTTGCCATTGCTTTGCCATTGCCTTTTGAGACTGATGTGCTTTGTAATAAATAACCTTTTTAACTCTTAGCTGCTTTGCTTATTAAAGATAACCTGACAAATTAAGAGCCAAGAGCTCAGACCAGGAGCCAAGAGCTGCAGAGTTGGTGCCTTAGAGCACTGGAGGATGAGAACCTCCCAGCCAGGGACAGAGGCAGAGCTGTCTCAGCCCTGAAGGAGCAGCCAGGCTTTTGGAGGACAAGGAGAAGCCCCTGCCTCCCTCTGCTGCACTCCAGCCTCTGGCATTCCCTGAATGTCAATTCCACCAGAATTCTCCATTTTAAAGTGATCACCAATCTCCTGAACCCAGCCAGAAGTAATCACACAACCAGCTATCCCTTAGACAATGAGCAGAGATTATTCAGCTTCCTTGTACCCCAGCAAACAGCAGCTTCCTTCCTGCCCCTGATTGGGGCTGTGATTAACCACACAGTTCAAGGTGAAGGAAGAATGCAGCTCCAGCCATGGAAGGCTTCCTTTAACCTCAGCAAAACACACTGCCAGATATTTCAATTAGTGTGCACCAAGGTCACAAAATCAATTTCTTATCGCCGAAAAACACACGTACTGTAAATTTCATTTTCAAGCCATAATCTCTAAATTAAATCTGTGTACCTAAAAAATATACAGTGCAAAATTGCAGTCCTTCAGCCCCCTCCTTCTCCTGCAGCCCAGCAGCATTTTCACAAACATTACCTGGCTTTGTGCTCTATATTTAGAGCACAATGTTTGGTTAGATTCTAATCTTCTTGGAGAACGTCATTATCTCTTTCTTTGGCAAATAGGGGTCCAAAGTGTCAATTACCTTCTTAAACACTTTCATACACACAGGGCTGAGCTGGGTGTGATATTCTGTCTGCCAGCAGCTCAGTTGGCAATTTTTCACAGTCATACACAGAAAAACTGTGCACCAGCATAACATCCTAGATAAATTACACATTTCAAATGTGGTTACATACAACTTCACCACTCCTGTATATGCTGGCAGAAGAAAATAAAAAAAACAACAATTAGAAAAAAAAGGCAAAAAAAAAAAAAATCCCAAAAAGCACACTTATCTGCAATATGAGTTCAATATAGAATTACAGAGAAAAAAAATTAAAATGAGTATAGATTAGTGGGGTATCATACACAAATCAGCATAGCTGTGCAGAAATGACACCTCATGTGTGTAATTCCTGATGACACAGCTGTTCTGGGGGTGACAGTGACTGCACAGCCCCAAAGGCTGCAGCAGCCTCTGCCATGGGTGAGCCCAGGTGGAGAAGTCTCAAGGAAGTGGAATGCATGGAAGCAATTTCTCAACAATAAACCCTGGCCTTTCCTTAACAAAAGATAATTTTGACTGTACAATCACAAAATGAGTAAAACTGACAATTTTGAGATTGCCTTACTTAGAAAAGTCTACTTTTATTCACATGCCTACTTATACACAGGTCCCTATTTGCATGGTTGTGTGCATTTAGCACACATGTGTGAATATACATGTTCAGGAAATATTTTTCATCCTTTTACTTCCAACCAGCAAGTAAGAAGAACTTATTGTTATTTTTGGACCTCCTGGGATTACTTCAGATGTTAGAGACACAGGAAGGGAATCATATCTCTGGTAAACACAAAGTAAGCAAACTCTGAAATAACAAGTTTATAACTCCTTAAATGACTTTTCCCACATCCTCTAAACATGTAATATATTGATTCTTAGTACCATAAAACAGGATGAAAGGAGTATTTTCTCAAGAAAGGAAATTAGCGTTATTTGGCAAGGGTTAAAACACATTTTGAATTAAACAAGTAAGAAACCATCCAAGTGCAGATGATCAGCCTAAAAGTTTGGGTAAATTTTTGAGAGAGACAAATAACTTTTTTTCTACCACATCATCTACACACATTTTAAAAACCCTTTTTAGATGCAAACAGGACTAATTCAAAAGAGAGTCTGGATATGATTAAAGATAGAACAAGAGGAAGTTTTGTTTCTTTCAAAAATGCATTACTGTATTTTTGTCATGCTCAAAGTACCATTTCAAGCAAATGTAAACAAAACACATAAAAAAAAAATAGAGGGTTTTTTTTTTTTTTTGGCTCAAATCTGTGAATGTAATGAGTCTATCTAAAATGGAGTTTGTCCAAGGATTCTTAAAGTTAGGTCAATGTTACAAATGGCTGTTGTGGGCTGTGTCCTTGGCCTATGGGTGAACTGGTTTCTGGCAGTAGGAAGAGGAGCTAACCTTATGAAGATCCTCTGTCTCTCTAATTTGAGTGGGAAACTGGGAGGGATTTCTTCATTTCTGGATTTGACACTTTGGATGCATAAAACACTCTGAGCTGAAATTTGATGGACTCAGCCATTTACAGCAGTCAGAGCATTGGAGTGAGGCCCCTCCACCTTGCCCTGTTCAGCAGGGTTGTGTGTTACTCCAAACATCCTGCACTGCTTTTTCCTGACTCATGTTCATCACCAGGCACTGCTGCAACACATGCTCCCCTTTCAAATTCCACCTACTCTTAAAAAATTCAACTAAAACATAATTTGAATAGTAGCTATAAAAATGAACTCAAGGCTACAGAAGCTGTTTTGGCCAATGCTGTTAGCCAAGGGTAGTATGGCTATTTTCAGGAACACAGACAGAGCTGCATGCTGTGTGGCTGGAAGGCAACCATACAACAGCTGCCCATGGACATCACAGCCATCAAGCCCTTCCCAAATTCACAGAAAAGTGGGACATCTTGCACATGAAAGGCAAAAGACATGCATAAAGCTGTAGGTCCCCAAATGGCCAGGAGCCTGCTCTGTTAACATTAACAGCAGCACTATCCTGGTGTTAACATAACAGCAGACTGTTAGGCACCAGAAAATCAAATCCTCCCAGTTAATTTGTCCAGACTTTTCAATTCCATGATCTGCCTACAGGTTTAATCTGGAATGTGACATCAAGATACCTCAGCTGGGTAACATCTCACAGCTCAGCAGCCAATCCCTGCACTTCCAGAAAAGCACAAAACCATTCAGCTGTATTATAACCAAAGAAGACATGAGGGAAGAAAACTTTCTGTCCCCTGCAGAGGAGCTGTGAAACCATGAGCTCAGGTAAATAAAATATCTAAATATGCAACAAACAGAATGGTGCCTCCCAACAAATCTTGGGATCACTAAAATGCCCAACACCTAAACCTGCAGCAGGAATTCTGAATTTGAAGGTGACTCCTGCTTTTTTCCTGAGACCATGTAAAAGCTCCAGCAGAATATAGAGGCAAAGCAGTAGAGATTAGGATATGAAGGATGAGAAGGGGAAAGGATAAAGGGTAAGGAGCATGTCAAAAGGGCTGGGAATTAGTGATCTTCTGTGACCCCCTGTGCAGCACATCCCAAGTTTTCTGAGCTGTCACACGCTGAGTTGAGCCCTGTTAGTGTTTGGCTAAGGCATATCCTTCTCCTGCTGTGCTATGTTAGAGCAGCTGCAATTTGCCTTTTTATAGCTTGTGGTAACTGATAGCAGTGAAAAATGAAGTGTGTGGATTGCATCTTCCATATCAGTGATTTCAGGCTATTTGGTAAACACAGAAGTGACAACCAGTGATGTGTGCCTGCTGTTAAAAAAAAAAAAAAAAAAAAAAAAAAAAAAAAAAAAATTCTCCTTTGGTGAATCAACATTTGAACAAAATAATTTTTTATTGAATAAAAGTTTTGGAAAGAATAAAGTTATTATACACAGTGGTTTTACAGGTAATTTTAATTTGAAAGCAAAAATTCCCCTCTACAAAAGCTGTACACAAATTGGGTGCTGCAGAATGGGAACAATGACACCAGTGAACTCAAACAATTTCAGTGACTGCCATAAAAGCCAATGGTGGGACTCAGCAACATCAGGTTAGAACAAGGAACTGAGGTCTCACAGGAAAATTCCTTTTCATAGCTGGCAAAAGCCAGAGGGATGGTCTTTTGACCCTCCACAAAACAAGAAAATATGTTTGTGTTCAGATATTGAGCATGATTTCAATTTGATTCAGCTGGATTTATACAAATTGCCCTGTGCTCTAACAGGGATTATGTATTTTGATACAAAATACCACTTTGCACTGATGTATTTTCTACCTCTGTAAAATGATAAATCCTCCCACTCTGCACTTCAGATCAGAGTTACTGCCTTGCTTCAACAGGAAGTTTTTCTGACAGCCTAAGTCCTTGCTCAGTATTTCTGCAAGAGCTGTAACTGTTTTACAAGTAACACTGATTAATCTTGCAGTATAATTTGCAAGTGACATTTACAAGGGAATATTGTGGAGGGATATCTGGGAGGGATATTGTGCTCAGGCTTTTCCTGCTTGCCTGCCTTCCCTGCTGGAACAAACAGCGCTGCTTCGTTTTCCTTCCGTATTTTACAAAGTTAAAGTAAACACTGTGATCACACTGTTTACTTTAATTTCCTGCAGTGTGCCAGCAAAGCAGCAAATTGGCAGTCAGCAATCAAGGAGCAGCCAGCATTTGAAACAGCAGAGCTGCTTAGGAAAGCAGCACTGATGCCAACTCATTTTCCCCTTTGTTTTAAAAATAAAATATTGGCTTCTATGAAGTTTTACTTCTACCCTTATCTTTTCTAAAGGATCTAAAATTTTGTTTGTTTCCTTTAATTTTCTTTTGGAAGAAAGCTGGAATTATGAACAACACCTAATTTATATGTTCAACTCTTCTTATATAAAGAAATACATTTACAACTGTGGCAGATATATTCTATTTATCTGTAAAAAATCCGTGGCATTTTTTGCATGAGAGGAAGTTAAGTTGTCTATAAATCAGTTGTTTCTGGGTATATCTTTATTTTTTATGCCAAAAGCTTTAGCCCATATTACTTCAATTAAGTGTATGATGTTGTGAAGCTTAAGGCTCATGCATTACAAGCAGAATACACATCTGCCCAAGAACAGTCCTAAAAAGCAAATAGATGTACTATCAGAGGTCATTCTCTCTTATTTAATACTACATAAAGCAAGGAATATAAATACAAAAGAAAAAGTAAGGAGACTGGTATAGTATTTTGTACCTCAGAGGTGTAAACTTGACAAGGTGACTCATTTATGGCTTTCTGGAAGATACTATACAGAGGGAATTTATTGCTATGTAGGTTATAATTCCAAGATATAAAAGAGGCCAGATACCACAATCAGTTATTCTCCTGACTATGTGCATTCCTGCTTATATTCTTGCTGAAGACAATGAGATTATGAAGAGGATTAGCTTTTTGTTAGAATGGCCAAAGTATGCCTTCAGAAAGTCCAAAACATGACCTAATTTAAAGTGGTTAAAATCTCGTGGGAGAGATTGTAAAAGGATAATTATTTTAAAAGCCATGACTTTGACACCAGGAAATTAAATTCATATCTATGTGTCTTTATCTATACACAGCAAATCCAATAATCTTGAGCTCTCTGCAGTCACTTAGGCAGCTGGCAAAGGGAGCAAAGTCAAAACTAACAAACCCCCATTCCTAAGGTGTGTTGACATCAGTGATTCGTGATTCATCAATAATGGTGCTAGGAAATAAATGTAAGAGGACATTATTGCCTTTTGCAGCACAGAAAACTCAAGGGACAATGTCTAAGTGTGTCACAGTTAAAAGACAGGACTTGCAAAGAAATCACTTTTACAAGTCTTTAAGAGGTGTTACAAGCAAGAGAAAGTAGAGAAACAAATGTAAACCTTTCAGTGTAAGAATGCACCTGTAAATAAAAATAAAGAATTTCTCAGCTATGAAAGCTTAAGGGGACTAACCTGAAAACTAACATTTTCTGTTCCACATGTTTGTAAGGAGGAAGAATTTGAATAGCTTGTTTTAGAATAAAGTCTCAAAACAGTGACTGTTCTGATTTAATTGTCTACCAGGATAAACAGAATGAAGAAGTTGGTTCTATGATATGCAAAATTACTAATTGTTGACTAATTATGACTCTCACAACGTATCTAAATAACTAAAGGTGCAAATATTTGAACACAAGGTACTATATAGGCTCTCTCAAAAACACCTGTATTAGCACATAATTGATGATCTCCTTTGAAGGTGACTGCACCATCATTGTAAAAGCCCAAGATTATTAACTGAATAAAAATGGGGAGTTATCTCTAGAGCAGCAGATACACCTGCTGCTTTTGCCACACAGAACAGCAAGGTCTCACACACCATTGAGCAACTGGGGCTCTGCTTTACATTTTCACATCTTTAAACTATTTATGAGAGGTGCAGCCTACATTTCTAATCCTTTACAGAACCTACCCAATTAAAATTCTGGTTACTCCTTTATGCTATTAGAGGACTTCTGCCCTGTATTAGTGATGCACTGAGTTAAATGCTACCCTAGAGAAATCTGTCTCTCTTTCAGGGCCAGCAGCCACACAGCTCTGATACAGGCTTTGCTGCTTTGCTGGAGGGTAAGTGACTTTGGTGGATTTTGAGGCATTTTACCAGAGAAAATGTTGGTCTCCAGACACAAGAATTGCTTCAAACCATTGCCACTTAACTGCAAAACACCACAAATATATCTAGCATCTTGTTTACCTGGACTGACATTTGAAATTTTATTTTAAAAACTGAGTATTCAAACACTGAGTATCATTCTTAATAAACAATTAATGGATTAACAAGATTTGTGAATGCATATTTCACTACACTGGATTTTCTTCAAGTGCTCAGTAAATATTTTTATGAAATCTGAACGTAGATTTCTGTAAGAAAATACAGGAAAAAAGAGAAAGTAAGAAAAAGGTATTGTGTGAGGAAAAAAAAAGAGCATGGAAGGCAAGATAAATCTGTCCTCACAAATTTGGATTTAATAACATTATAATAGGTACATATATAATGGATGGGTTTAAGAACATCAGTGAGAACAACAGGTGCCTTTCCTGCAAATTTAATTGATGGTTCATAATCACAGACTTTTGTCTGTGATTTTTTGTTATTTTGTCTGATTTTTTGCTATTTTAGCCATCTTTATTTCTCTTTTAACATTTCCACCTTATAAAAAGGTAGACACCTTTCTTAGAAAAAGGCCCTTGCATTCTAAATATTCCTAAACAAACATAATTCCAAGCACAGCATGGCAAATGAGCTATAAAATTGGAAATACCTGTGGGGCTGTTTTCCTACACTCATACCAAACCAAAGGGTTTTGGTAACTGCAAAATTTCCCAAGATGCTTGAAACACAAAAACTGACCTGGTAGATGGTTACTACTCAGAGTACTGAAAACTGACAATATTCATGTGAATTTCAGCCTATCTGCAGCTGGACATAGCCATGCTAATTGTGAAAATAATTACTAGAGCTATTCAGGAAGACAACTCAAATATAAAATCAGAAAAATATTTTAGCTTACTTTTCTTTAGATGAAAGACAGAGTCACCCTAAAGGAGATCCCTTAATAGGATTTCTGGCATATTTCTCTTGCAAGAAGCTGGTATCTCAACTGAGATACATGGCAAGCTGTAGCAGAACACCAGGCTGAGAGGAATTTGTACAATTTCTCAGAAACTATTAAAGGTTTTGGCTTTGAAAACATTTTAGTGCCTGACACTGCTGTGACATAAAATTTAATCCTTGAGCCAGTGGGCTCTGGGGTAAGTTTTTAATGAGCACATAGCAAAAAGCACTCAGGTAAAATGAGTTTACCTTTGCAGACTGTGATGCCATTTCCTGTGTATCCCTGGGAGCAGTAGCAGCCTGTTGTCCCACCCTGAACTTCACACCTGGCATCTTTGTGGCAGGTCATGTTGCAGCTTGGAGAAGTGCAGCCATAGTCCAGCAGGCTGGAAATCAGAACTGCAACGAGGGAAAACCAGACTTGTTTCATTACCTAAAAACTTTATTCTGAGCTCTAAAACAAGATCTGGGCCAAAGGTTTCCATGAGATGGATGTATTTAAGTAAACATCATCACAGACTCAGTATGCAGGATAGGGCAAGGGCCAGCAGCTGCAGGGGCATCTTTGGTAAAACAGCAGATAAAAACCCAGATAAACAACTAAATGTGTTCTCAACCAGTATGAAATTGGTAAACATAGAAAGTTACTGAAAGTTACCATAGAAAGTTACCATAGAAAGTTGGTAAAGCATAGAAGTTACTCAGTGATCTGGGGGAAACATTTGGATGGCTTTCAAAGCTCTCCAGAAGTTTCTAGTAAAGCCCAGGCATTTATTTGCACTCTGAATTATGTAAGGAGTGTAAAACAAACTGCCCTACATGTCTGATGGAAAAATACCAGAGGGTTCCCCTGATCAGGTTTTTATTCTTATAATAAATGTTCTTTTTATTCCCATACTTCTGTAGCTAGCACATAAGCATGGTCTGGCAGATTTAAGATGAAATGTCACATATTTACATCATTATGACAGTGCTGTTTAAAAGTTATTTATGGTGTGGGAAATTATTTAAATTTAATATCTTAAAATACCATAATACTTTCCCATTGTATGAATGCATAAGGTTTTCAAGAGAAAGTAAAAAAGGAATCTCTTATTTTGAGAAAGCTTCCAGATCACTGTACTATGCACACACCCCCTATAATTGGTTAGATATAAGGCATTTAGCTCAGAAGAGAAAGTGAGTTTTTTACTTTGCAGTTTACAAATTGTTGGGAGGATGCAGTGAAAGCTGCAGAACATTAAGATCCTTCTGGGTCCTGCCTTCCCTTGCAGTTCTGCTTTTCCCTACCTAAATGTCATTCTGGATATTTGCTAGCCTAGTGTTACAGTTTAATTGCCTCATGAAATCTCACTGAGATGTTGCTTTCTTGGACAAAGTAAGACTTCACAAAAAAATTCAAGAGACTAAAAATTACACACAATTTTTAAATAATTATATATAATCCAAGTCAATTTAGATATCAACAAATTTCACATTTTCTCTGTTTTTCTGAGAGGAGAGACTGTCTTCCATAGGAATAAAACCAGAAACCTGTGGGATTCTGTTGTCATTTTACTTTTTTCACCATGTGAAATCTAAAAATTTCCCAAGCAGATGGAGGGAGAGAAGGAAAAAAAAATCAAAACAAATGCACAGAATCTCACAATGTTTCTGTTTGGGTTTTTTTTGGGGGGGAGTTTATTTTTTTTTTTTTCAGTGCAAAAGCCACAGTGGGATAAAGACAGGCATTTTGGGGGTTTGGTTGTGGGATGATACCAACCATGCAATTACCAAATCCAGCAGCAGCACTGATCAGAGATACAAGGACTCCCAGTCCTGTGCATCCAGCAGCTCCCAACCATCCCCAACACAAGAATTCCTCCTTGCCAGGTCCCACACACTCCCAAAGACAGAGATTTCACCTACCTAGGAATGGCAGCAGTTTCATTGGTGATGCTGTTGTTGTGCAGAGCTCCTGTGTCAGAGAAAAAACCTCCCTGCTCTAAAATATCCAACCATGTGCAGAACACATAAATGAGTGGCAGCAAAGAGATGTCCCAGCACAGGCACAGCCCTGCACTGCTCTTTGTCCCAAACCTCACAATTCCAAAAGCTCCTGAGGCTCTCAGGCTGGACAGGAAGGGTCAGGAGGGGCTGAGGGAAAGCAGCAGGAAAGCAAAAGGGAAACAAGAGGATCTCAGAGAAGATGGGGTGAGAGAGAGGGTTAGAGCAGCTTGGAGATTTTGGGAGAGGGGCTGGGGGAAGCTGGAAGTGGTGACTGCAGGTGGAGCAGATGAGGGAGGGTGAGGAAGAGGTGGAGGAGAATAGTAACTTGCTCAGTGTTTACTCAGAGGTAATGGTCTACACGCTTCCTTCCACCTTTTCCTGCTGACATGAGTGTGTGTGAGCCCCAGGCCCTTTGCTGGGAATCAGTCTGGGCTCACTGCAGCTGTTCTTGCTGCTTTCTTCAGTTCTGAGATGGATCTTTGCTGCAGTGGAGCAAGGTTGCTTTAAGGGTAATGGGATGTAAGGGAGGTACAGGAAATCACTGAACTCTGCTTTGTGAGGAAAACAAAGACATAGGCAGGGAGGAAAGAGGCAGGAAACTCAGAAACTGAAGGAGACCATGTTTCCATGAGTTATGGGTTATGTAATAGGACATGTTCTATACAGCCTTTGGCATGTCTGTGTTTAATGTGAGAGCAGCTCTGTTCTCATTATACTTCAGCATGAACTTACATCACGCATTGAATTGGCAATATTTTCTCTAATCTTGCCAGGGACAATGTGCCTACAGCCCTTTCCCAGCGTGCTGGAGATGCCAGCTCTCCTGCTGAAGCAAAGGTGTGTGCCTGTCCTTACAGATGCAAGCTGAGGGGAAAATGGAGAATCTCCCTAAAATAAAACACATGTGGAATGTCACTGTGACAAAATATGTCCCATCTGACTAGATTTGAGGCTGGGACTTTGGTAGGTACGAGATGGGAAAGTGTCAGTCTGCTCTTGGGAATTTTCTCTAGATCTGGCAACACCTTTTTCTAAACTTTTTCAGAACTATTTGCTCCCCACCATTTTCCAGCCTCGTGGTCACTGCTGGTTGGAGTTCAGTGGGTAAAACTCTACTCAGGCCACAGAGGTGTGAGGCATGTAGAAAGAGCACGTAGGTGTCAGGTTGGCACAAAGTACCTCTGGAATACCTTGGCAAACAAAAAAAATTCCTGGAGACGAAGCTCCAGGAACAGGATGTTAATTTCTGATCAACTGCAGAATAATGAACAAAGGGTCCAGGTGTAGGAAGACTTTTTTCCTCCTCTTTGACTTTGTGATGGGGGGAGGACTTAAAGGGCAAGAGAGGAAGGGACTTGGAATTTGTTTGAATTTGTTTGTTTTGTTAAGTTTTCCCGTAATCCAAGGCACGGAGACACAGAGGAACAGAAAATCGGATGACCTGAGGACAGCTTTGATCTGCACGTCCTGTCCCTGGTGCTGGCATGTGCTGTAAGCTCAGTACTAACTCACAGACCAAGTTTAACTGCTGCTAAACTTCGGAGGAATAATAGGGGCTGAAAACCTATAATGTAGAAAATATATGTTATTGTTCTGTGTCTTATTGCTCCTCAAAATCAACCTAAAAGATTTTAGCAGCAAGCAAGAGAGCAAGAAGTTACAACCTTAGACTCAGGTCTTAAGAGCTGGAAACAGAGCTGGAATTTTTACAGGTCAGAGATGTACATTTGAATTTTGTCTAGACACCAGCATTCTGCAAGGGCTATCCAGATAGACTGGTTGGAGAACAATTTCATAATCCCAGTGATCGTAAATTTATAGTAAAAAACTTTTTCTGATTCAGAGGAGAAATTGTGGACGACTCAAAAAAAAAATCTCACTATTGGGAGACAAATGTCTCTTTTTTCTTTTTGCTAGGACAGCACATGATAACACCTTTTCTCTAGTCAATGATTCAAACTTACAAGGGGGCTCTGCCAATCACATCAGGAATTTCCCACCTGGAGCAGTGGCTGCACTTACAGGTGTCGTGGGTGACACCCAAGGTCTAACTGGGAAGAGTTTTGCACTGTGACTGGCAATGGGTGAGGAGGCAGCACTTAAAGAAGAAAGATGAGGAAGAACAGAGCAAGGACAGCAGAAGGTAGGCTGGGTCAAGAGCAACTCGGTGATAAAAGGAGTTTCCATCAGATTTAGAAGGCAACAGGGAGACAGTGAAGAAGAGGGATTTAGGAATATCTTAATGAGATCTCAATACTGGGAGCAGTGGATTACTTTTGCATTACACTGCTTTAAAAACTGGCTAATGTGAGTGTCATTTAGAGGCTGAAGACAGCAAGGTCGCAATAGGAATGGATGTGGAGAAGGATGGACTTGACAAAGATTTTATGGGAAGAGTGAAGAGGAAAGAAGAGATTTCTGAGACATTTTGGAGATTAAACCAGGAGGATTTACTGATAATATCTATTGGCATGCAGGGACAGGAGTTAAACTAAGTGGAGATGAGCAAGTGAACACATGAAAAGGAGACACTTTCAAATTTGTGCTGTCAAAAATTTCAAAAAATGCTGAGAAAAAAAAATTGAGGTGTCACAAAACTGAAGTATTGATGGTTTCCTGTGTTTATAGGCAGGGAGGAGGGACATACACAAACATGCATATTCCTGGAAGAGTGGAGAATATGTCTAAGCTAACTAAAATGGGTACAAGATTGTGGAATGTCAGTACTGCAGAATCCATCATTAAGAAACATTAAAAATTAATGGTTTGTGGAAATATTTCAAAAGTCTTTCCATTCTTATCCATAGAGAACAAAGCCCCAGTTCTATACTTAACTATGTTGCTCATTTTATACATGGGCTCATTTATCTTTGCAAGGCTGAGTTAGGAAGGAATAAGTAAATGAATATACCCAGGTTAACATGCTTGACTTCAAACCACATATTTCTGATTACTGATCATGGTGATTAAAACTTCTTTCATGTGACTGCAGAATTCTCAAGCTCTTTTTTTTTGCTGGTGAACTGATAGGAAGACATCAGCCTGCTTTTATAAATTATTGGGTATTTTTTAAGCTTTGTATCATAAAAAAACCTATTTATTCATAGTGGCTTTAAAGGTACTTGGAATGCTGATTGTGCAGACAATGCTGTGAAAATAACATGCACAGCTGATGACTTTCTAGAGCTTTCAAAAGATAAATATAGATAAATACAGAGCACTGCTTTCATTCCAGAAACTGCCTATAGTACCAACAAAGGAACAAAAACTGAACAGAGCTAGTATTAGGTGTGGTTTTTAAAATGAGCAGAAGCATGATCTACTGTATTAAAGATATTGTTTGGTGTGATTAAATTTGGACAAGTAGCTGAATACCAAAGAATAAGAAAGAATAAGAATAAGAAAGAATGTCACCAAATTTGCAGTTTTTCACAGGTTGCCAACCCCACTTTCAGACCACAACAGGACATCCTCAAAGGAGGTGGTGAGAGGGTGTTTCAGACTGAGAGATCCTGAATGCCCTGGGAAGGGTTGATGTTGAGTTCTGGATATTTTCAGCACCCTCAAATGCCAGTATTTAATTTAACCCATCATGGTGTGTTCCAGGATAATCCACCCTGTATATGCAGAGCAGGCAAAGGCATGTGCAGGCAACACACACATCTCTATCACAAAACACATACATGTATCAGTTACTGAATTAGGATAATAAATATTTAATGCCAATACTAAAATTATGATAATTAAGATCATGATATTTCAGTATTTGCTTTTTTTTTTTTTTTTTTTTTTGATGAGTGACTGTTGAGTCACCAAGTTTCCTGCCAAAAAGAAACTATGATGTAAAACAGACAGAGGATGCACAAATGCATTGGATAAAACTTCTTCTCTGATGCTTGCTGTGGTTTTTAATATCAAATTTATTTATTGGTTTTGAATCAAGTCCTATCACTTCAAAAATTTAGATAGTTTTTTTAATACTTCAGAAATGTTTCATTTATCCTTGTTACCAGGAATATTATAGGGTTTTTTCTTCTAGTCACTGAAATCTGGATACAATTGAAAATGTACTTAACTGTCAGATCAAAATAATGAATTTCCATTATTGGTTAAAATTATTTTCAAATAAAAAAGAGTCCATGGAAAGTATTTTTCAAACACAGGCTACTCAATCATTGGGCAGCCTATCTCAGAGGGCTCTAGCTCAAAAGTAGTGTCAGCATCTGTTTTATAACTGTCTCACCTCACCTTCCTGCCTGAGTGCTTTACAAATCCTTATCATTTTATGTGCAAACATCATATTCCATCTGAGCACACAGGGCTGAATAGATCTCTGGGGATGGTGTAACTCCAGGCAATTCTGGAGCAATAAACACACAAAGTCACATAAACATATGCAGGCACACATCCTCCTAAATCTGCCTGGCCATGTCCATCTGAGGGAAATGGCACATTGCAGTGCTCAGAGACAGCTCCTTCCTTCTCTTTGTTTTACCTTGGATGAAGTCATGAAATAAGGGAATTTAAAGTGAATGCAATGTTTCTGAAAGCCAGATTAACTGCCCTGAAATTGGGCTCTGTTTCTGCATCTGCTATAATACAGCAGAGATGTACAGATCGAGTATAAAATTCCCCACAGCTAAAAGGGATAAAGTAATTCAGTTTCCATGTCTGTTTGTATTCTCCTGGTCATGCTACAGTGAAATTGTAACAATAGTCACATCTCTGCAGGAGGAATAGAGTGAACTCCATGAATAATTACACCAGTGAAATGCCAGACTCCCAGTTCCTTTTAATGCACTCCTTTTATACCAGAGCCCCAGAAGTGAAGGGCTCTTACAGTGCAGCTCACATCTCAACCACCAGAACACCAGACTGGGTCCTACAGGCCCAAAATGACATCTTTGTGTTTGTCACAAATGGGACACAATGGGAGAAGGGTTCTGGCACTTGTTTGCCTGGCACAGATCCCAGACTGGCAGTCCCTGTCCTCACCTGCCAGGTGTTTACCCTCTCAAGCTGCCAGCTGAGCAATATCCCACAAAAACCATCTTCAATTTCCTGTCCTCAGGTTACACTCTGAAACCTGGTTCAATGATGATAAAGGTTTGGGGTCTTATCAATTAACTTCAATGTCTATTGAAGAATGGCTCAATCCTAAGCAAGGGGTTTGGTCCTGCACTCCCAGGAACCTTGATGAGCCATGGGGTTGTGTTTTGTAGAAATGCAGGTCAAAGGGAGCAGAGGAGGAGGTGTGAGCACAGGAATGGACAGAACTGTGGTCAGAGTGAGGTGTACACAATGCTGGTTCCATCCTCTCAGTCCCTCACAATTACAGATGTCCTAGATGACAGTTCATAAAAGTTCTGGCACTCTGCTGCTGCTGTGTTCTGCCTCACTTCTCACAGTCCTCTTCCCCTTGCCCTCTTTCCTTCCTTCCTGCTTTACCCCTTCATCCTTTCTCCCAGTGACTCCTCAAGAATTTGTTCATTTCCTATCTGAGAACTCTCACAGAAGGAAAAATACTTGAGGACCGTGACAGGAAACAAAATAATACTCAGAGGAGGGAAATAACAAATGATCATTTAGGACTGAGAGTGGAAAGTTCATCATATGAACTGCCAGGAGTGCTTTAAGTCAAACCCAAACATCTGCATTCCCAACAACAATCATATAATCACTGACTCCTTGCATTATCCCTTCCCAGGCAGAAAGTACTCTGTGATGCATGGGCCAATAAAACAATTATTCTGTAATATTCCTTCTCTGTGATATCATCTCCTTCCTTAAAGGTTTCAGGAACATGAGAATTTGCTGGGAAGTTGTAATGTTTGGAGAAAAGCTGTCTGTAGCACACAGAGTGTGAGTGAGACCTCTCCATTCAATGACAGCACAGATAATGCTGAGAGAGAGCATGGACAGGAGGGACAGCCCTGCTATTACCCACTTGCTTTTCTGTCACATCAGGCACTTGGGAAAGCATGTTCCTCACGTGGAGTGACTCCAGAAGGAGCTTTCTCTGGACCCCAGCAGTACAAAGCAGAGAGTTTGTAGCAGCTGTGGAAAAGTTCCGAGTTTTTTGTTCAGGCCAGTGGTTTAAAGCCATGTTCTCCCTCAGTCATGTTTCTCTGGTGTTGGGGCACTAGTGACTAAATGCTGGCAAGTTCTTTTGGAGCAGTTTAAAATGAAAACCTGAAGTGTGCTGAAATGGTTAGCATCCTTATATAAGCCTATAAACTCATTGCTGAAACTGTCTGTCTTTTCTATAATGCTAGACATTGGATTGTGGTATGTCTGGAAGAAACTCAAAATATGCCCCTCACAGAGTTGCATATTTTGTATGTTGCTGGTGGTCTTGATGCTCTCTTGACTTTGAAAGTAAACTTGCAAGTTGAATTTGCATCCATCAGACCCCTTCTCACAGGTACCTGCCATTTCACCTGGAGCTGTTTGTCCTTTCAGAGCTGCCTTTTAGCTTAAATTGATGTAATTTTATCCCCCCAAAAGAGAAATTAATTATAAATAAATCAATCTAGTGATTGTTGTTTCCCAGCTTGGACTCCTTCTTACAGGTCTAGGGGTCACTATTTCTATCTATAGGGCTGAAGAGGTATTTCTGCTCTGGCCTCACCCTCCCCCCTGGCTTACAGCACTTTTCCTTCCTCTCTGCTGCTGGATCCATCCTAACCCAGAGGTTAGAGCTTATTCACACCCCATCAACATGCACAAGTAGTTTAAATTATTTCTTACAGTGTTCATTATCTTGTACCTGTCTGCAGTGAACTTCATCGTGTTAGTCAGTCACTCAGGTTTCATTAGCTCCTCCTGAAATTCCTTACTTTGCTCCTTGGTTTA
This sequence comes from Muscicapa striata striata, assembly GCA_030060385.1. NCBI lineage: Eukaryota > Metazoa > Chordata > Aves > Passeriformes > Muscicapidae > Muscicapa > Muscicapa striata. The sequence continues at coordinate 1,250,173 of JAREIS010000086.1, forward strand.
CATTAACTTAAATAATTGTGTATTGTCAGCAAATTTCAGCACCTTGTTATTCATCCCATTTCCCATATCATTAAATATGAGTGGTGAGCAAATAGTGGAGGAAATTATTCATGAATATTCATTTGAAGTTAAAAGCAAATTCCATTTTCACAGCATTTGTGACTAGCCCTTGTTCACTTTCTGCAAACAACTGAGGGCTAAAATTTTACTGGTGTAAATGCATGCAGAAGATTCACATTTTATCCTGGTATACAAGTAATCCCTCCAAAATTTCCACCTGTGTGGAAATACTCTCTTAAGTGTGCATACAAGGAAAAGAGCCTCTTAATAAACAGCATCACAGTTCCTTCAGTAAATTAGATGTTAAATGCTCCATGTTTAGCTCCCTCCACGTGAGCACAATGTCACACACACATGCTCCTAGTGGACAATTTGGCCTTTTGGGTGATTAGCCTAAATTGTTTTAAGGTCTGCTCCATGCATTAGTGTAATGACAAAAACAGGACAGAGTGGTTTGCAGTACTTTAAAAGCAGCAAGAAATATGTGTTTGCCTCTGTTGTGTGTAGTTCTGTGTGTGAACATCCAGGTGTGGCAGGCATTTCCTGAATAAACTCCTGCCTGCAAGCTAAATTTAGTGGAAATTTTGCTCATGCATAGCTATAGGACTTGTTGTTTAAAAGAACTGGGATATAATAAGTCTGTTCATGAACTGCTTTCACTAGTACACTGAAGTCCTCACTTACTAAATCAGATGTTTTCAGATTAAATATTTAAAATATTTTCAAAGCACACTGCTGCTGTGTGTATGTGGCCCAGCCAGTGCTGATTATACCATATGATACAGCTTTTTTCATAAGATTGCAGGAAAGGAGACGTGCAGATAGTCATATGCAACTTCCTTCACAGAAATGCCTGTATTTAAAGTGGAAAAAGAAAGGAAATTAAAATGAGATTCCATTGTTTAGATGAAAAAGTGCAAAGGTTCATGACTAAATTAATGTAATTCTGACTTTGACCTTTAGACAAAGCATTTAAGAGCTCTCCAATAATGACATCATATTTTCTTGGTGCCTATGCCTTAGTTTGCAGTTTAATTGCTTAAAGAATAAACCAGCTATAGATTTATAGTATATGCATTATATAGTAGATATCTTATAACCCTTGCACTCTTCCCAGTTGTTTTAATTAATTGAAGTGATGATATGCTGGACTTCAGCACACAAAGCACTTCCCTACAACCTCACAGCCATGATCCTAGAAATATCTGGGTGAGAAATTCCAGTGTGGCCCAGGGAACTACAGGGATGCAGAAGATGAACGTATACTTTTGCTATTCTATATTTCACATGGTTTGTCAATCTTCATTTTTAAAAATCCTCCCCTAGGTATCTTGAATTATGTTTTATTTCAATATTTTTTGAAGCCTCCCTATCAAGAAGAGAGTTTCCTTGGAGATTTGGAGATTTTGAGTTCACTGAAGTCAAGGGAGCTGTGCTGCTTTATGCAAGCTGGGGATTTAGTTTGATAGTCTCATCTTTGTGAATACAGAGCAGATTGAATTCACCCAAACTTATGAAAGCCACATGAATAAGTTTGTTTGAACAATTCTCTTGTATCTCCTCTGTATTTACAGTGCAATTTAGCAGGCTGAAATTAATTTTTCGTCCCTGATTATGTTTTCCACAGACACTGGAAAGGTTGATGAGCACAATATAGTTTTAAATGATGTGCCTTATTCATGCTTTTTTCTTTATGTTCCATTACTGCAGGATTTGAGTGGAACCATATGATTATAGTCTTAGGCTGTCATGCAAATGGACTAATTTTGTTCCATTTCCCATTCCCCTCACCGTCCTTGTCAATGGAATGGATAAATCTTGCTCTGTGTTCTGTTCCTCATAGACTTGCAGGGCTGTCATCAGAGTGGATTAATCCACTGCCTGTGTTATCACAAAATTCTCCTTCCTAACAATGACTTATCACTGAATTTAGAGCTTGATATGCTTTATACTCAATCTGTGGACTTAGTCTTGCAACAGAAATTGTAATGAGAGCTAAAAATGGTACAAAAATAATCCGTTCTTATCACAGTCTTTGAATTGTAATTTCATGGATTTCCTTGAATACAGTATTTTACTGAACAATACCGAGAGACAACACGATAGAATAACATACTTGAAATTTCAATTTTAAATGTCACCTAAATTAAGCTTCCAAATTGTTTAATTAAGTGACCATAGCTGTATTAGAGGTTATTGTCAGCACAATCTCTGTGCAAGCAGGTTTTTTCGATAAAAGCCAGGGTGTGGACAAACTATTACTCAACAGCATATAAAAACACCACTAAAAACAGTTATAGTGGTGGGACTTAAAATAATACAAATTTTAGAGTTACTTCTTTCACATATAATCCTTTAATTCCCCCCTTCATGCTTGGCTATTGCATGGTTTTTAAACTGACATGTGGTTGTTATACATGCTTGTAATTTATTCTTTTCTCAGGGTTCTCACACTACTCTACATTACAAGAAAAAAATGTTTTAAGCATTTCTTTAACATATGTGTTTATCTGTGTGTTCAATTCACTAGATGAAATAACACTTATGTATTATTTTGCCCTCTGATATAAGGTGTAAAAGGCCAAAAGAAACTGAATTAAGCTACTCTACATAAAAACAATGCCTTCTAAACTTTAAGCTATCTTGTTAATCTTTTAGCATACTAGGTTTGTCTACATGGGAATTTCAGAATGGGCAAAGAAGTCTGTGCTAGATGATCTTAAATGGAAGAAGGGGCTCTTACACCACTACCTAGAGCTGATTTACAGAAGTTCTTATGTTAACCATTTCATTTACAGATTCTGAGTTTTTTTAATTCATAGTTGGCAATTTTGGCAAGGAGCCCAGTGCAAACTCTTGTTTGTCAGCTTTGTGATTTTTCTCACCGTGCTCCAACAACTGGCAGTGGGCCTGGGACTGGCTGTGTTAAACTGCCATGGTGCTTTTCCCAAAACTCAGCTGTGTTTTGCCAGCCCCATTTCCAAACTGCCATGAGAGCAGCCTGGGAGACACACTGCTCACTTACAGCAGCCTTCAATACAAACAGGATAATGCCTTGTACTGGCACTCATGCAGCCAGATGGATTTGCCCATGGAGCTTTGACTAAGATTTCAGAAGAAATCTGGAGGATGAAGTAAAAAGAAGAGTGGTTTCTAGGGTTATTGGAAGTTTTTTTTTTTTTTTTTTTTTTTCTTCTTGTTTGTTTGTTTTTTTGTTTTGTTTTGTTTTTCTTTGGAGGCCTCTCCCTGCAAATGCATTCAGAAAGTGCAGCATTGCTGCTTTCCTTGGCAAGCTGTCAGTGTCTGGTAGGATGAATTCCTGGGAGGAAAAACACTGCTGAAGAATTTTATGCCAGAGAAGGTGATGATCCCACTAAGCTGCTCGGTGCTCATTTGAAGGCACAGAGTATCCACATGAAAACTTCTCCCTATAATTTAATCCCCTTCTTGCCTAAAATACTGAAGAAATAAAAGCTTGAAAGCCAGCAGCAACAAGTGGGAATTGTACTGGGTATTATGGATGTCCCCTACAGACATTGAGGACATTTGGCTGGGTCTGTAACACACTGTGCTGCCCCTGGGTGAGAAATGACTGCCTCAGAAATGGAAGAAGACCTGGACAATTCACAAGATAAAACCTGTCTTGAAACAAGCACACTAAAACAGACTGACTGTTTTGCCATGAGCTGTCCCTTCTGACACCCACTCCCACACATCTCACTTTGCACCCACATATAAAGAACGTTTCAAAATGATAAAAAATGTCATAAGAAGTGTTCCTACTTCTAACATTAGCCCATCAATGCAGCATTTCAGATCCAGTGCTCTCTCTGCTCTACAGCACGGGTGCACAGCTCAGTCTTGGGAGCAAAATTCCAGTTCTGACTTCCACAAATTTCACAACAGAGGCACGGAAATGATGTGCATGAAGAGCTCTCAATGTCTCCAAGGTCATATAGTTTATGAGCACTGTTAAAAGTCTCCTTCTGGTCAGATCTCAGCCTTTATGTTGTTTTTCTCTCATTATGGTATCATGGGAATTTGTCACCTTTTCTTGGGCTCCTGTTTGGCTTCAATAATTTTTCAGAAACTTTCCAGTGTGTTGGTAAGCACACTGGAAGTGTACAGTGATAGAACATGGTGCTAAAGTGCTCTCTGTTTTCCAGGAAAACAGAAAAGTATTGGGAGCACTGACTGAGGCTTGGTCCTCTCTCTTCTTCAGTCACTACCCAGAGTATTTTTCCTTTGACTTGGCACAGGGAGTAGGAGCAGAAATCACCATCTCAGTTTTATTTATTCCAACAACATCTTGTAGACATTTGCTTTTGTGACACCCTTCCAGATGGGACTGAGCATGCAGCTATTTGAGTCCCAGAGCTCTACAGATGTCCAGATGGAAGAGTAGAGTGCACAGCAATCAGTGAGTAATTGGGTAAGTGATAGACCTGCTGCAAAGCAGCATTACCTCAGCCTTAAGGAGGATTAATTACAAAAGACCTATGTTGCCAATTAATTCTCTTTAAAAAGTTGTGTGTGGATTCCAGGCACTTTAAGTCAAAGAAGCTGTAGTTAATTCAACATAATATGCCTACATAAATAAGCAAGGGTTGAAAGATATTAAGCACTTTATACAGCAAACTAGCAAAAGTATCTGAGCTTTTTGGTTTTTTTGTAAACGTGTTCTGGAAACAGCAATAAACTGTCACCAGAGGTGGTCTTCCTAAAGCACAGTGTAACCTCTAGTTTTGTCTCACACACAGCACCCAATGCTGAATACTGAACATGAAGTTTGATCCCAAAGTGCTGATAAAATACAGCTGATTTCTCAGCTTAGGCTGACAAGATTTGTTCATGCTTTAAAAAATAATGCCTCAAGTGACAAGCCCTCAAGATTTCAAAGGAACCCTAAGAGAGTTTTGTTCAATCAGGAGGTAACAGAGATGCTCTTCCTGACACATCACTGCAGTCTCAATGGAATAAGATAGACACCAAGGAGGGGGAAACACTACTGATCAGGTTAACATGAAAACTTTTTTGCAAGCACTAATTGGAATGCAAATCTTTGTACCATAAAAAACCCGAGCTATGAATAGAGCATTGGAGTTTAATTGATTAAATCTGTCAGTTTCTAAAAAAGCCAGAGATACACGCTCTGATATACTTGACTCCCAACAGTTTTATTAATAGCTATGTGGTGTGCTTCAGCTTCCTTAGAGATGCAGGTATATAACACAGTATATTTTTATCCTTAAGTAGGTTTCCTGTGAAAGGCACACAACAGGAAAGTGCCTGTCCATGCTGGCTCTGCTGGCACAGCCCTGCAGCAGCACGAGTCAGGCTGACAGTCACTGAAGACCAGGGTCATGCAGAGGTTTGCCATTCTTCCACAAAAGAAATTGCAATAAATTGTATCCAACACAAGCTGTAAACTACCAAGAAATCAAAGAGAAAGAATAAGAGGAAAAAAAAAATTAAGTCCAGCTAATTGCTGTTTTAATTTCATCGCCATTTTCCCAAATTTCTGATCTAAGAAATGAACAAATTTATGAATCCTGCATTGTGAGATGTGCTCCCCTTTAGATAAGTATGGCAGAGTGTATGGGTGTATGTGTGTGAGGAGGTTTTCAGCCCCTCTGCTTATCAGTATGCTCAAGCTTAATGCTTAACATGACAACTTCCCCCACAGCTGCTTTCTCATCATAACTCAAGTAGGTTAGTTTCAAAATTATGTATCCAGTAAGTCACTACAGATGTTCACTGTCACCCTATGAGTCCTCTGCCTCATTTCCTCAACGTGAATTATCTTTTTCTCAAATCCTGGACCAACATTTAGCAGAATACATACCAGAACTTTTCAAAATTACTGTAATTGATTGAGATTCTGTAAATTCCTTACCTATCCAAAGGCAAGAATAAAACCCTACAATGAAATGCCATTAAAAATTATGGTACAAATTAAAGCTGAACTTTATGAAGGCTTTTGTTAATCTTCCATCCTGTGCCCAAACTTTAAAAAATCAAAAAATGATCCTATGATCCAAAGTAACAATACCCATGTGTACAGAGGGACATAGGGTATCATGCTGCTTCATTAGAAGGACTGCTATATGGCTTGTGTTTTATTACTGCAATAGTATTTAATAGTTAGTTCTTGCACTTTGCATTGCATACGTGGTCTCACAATGTGGCTCAAATATTTAGTCTTTAAAGAACAGATTATGAAAATAGGAAATAAAAAAATTAATTCCATAGGCTTATATTTCTATTCTGTGTAGGACCACATGAATCTTTTGTGATTTTCCAGCAATTCCAAAAAGTCTGAAACAGTTCCAAACCAACTGAGTCAGAATGAGAAAGCATGAGCTACCTGAAAACATAAGATAGCAGTTTAAAAATCAAAATGGTAAAGAAAAGAGATCTTCAAGTAGAAAAATCCTTTCAATTTGGAATACTGGAATATCAAGATATTGAATCAGAGCAAAACAATTTTACTTCTATTTCAGTTTTTATTTAAATTTCCATCAATCTCTTCTTGACCCAAACAATTCAGAAAAATTGAAATGGAGCCAAGGAAAAATTCATTGCCACTCAATCAGTGTTTTCCAACAAAATTTGACCTACCCCTACTTTCTCCTGGTGATTGGCAAGGAGATTAATTTATTTATGAATTTTTCAACTTCACTTTTTTATGTTTTTCTATAGAAAAAAAAAAACAAAAAAAAAACAACTGTGGAAGAAGTTCCAGCATAAATATATTTGACAGCTCATGGAGAGATAACTTGCTGCTATTAATCCTGCTGGCTAATAATAGCATAAATTTACCCTGCACAGAGTCCTCCTTCCAAGGTATGAACACCCATGTTTGGACATATTAAATAAAAAGTGAGTTGTGATGGTGTAGGTGCATTGAGGCTGGGTGGGTGTGGGTGGGTGTGGGCAGCATCACAGATAAACCACTCCTCCCATGAAGAGGAACACAGGACAGATAAACCACTCCTCATGCAAAGACACAAGACAGATAAACCACTCCTTCCATGTAGAGGAACACAGGACATATAAACCACTCCTCCCATGCAGAGGAACAATGCAGGACAGATAAACCACTCCTTCCATTCAGAGGAGCTGGGCACAGGACAGATAAACCACTCCTTCCATGCAGAAGAGCTGGGCACAGGACATGCAAACCACTCCTCCCATGCAAAGACACAGGACAGATAAACCACTCCTTCCATGCAGAGGAACAACACAGGACAGATAAACCACTCCTTCCATGCAGAGGAACAACACAGGACAGATAAACCACTCCTCCCACGCAAAGGAATAACACAGGACAGATAAACCATTCCTTCCATGCAAAGACACAGGACAGATAAACCACTCCTTCCATGCAGAGGAACAGAGGACAGATAAACCATTCCTTCCATGCAAAGGAATAACACAGGACAGATAAACCACTCCTCCCATGCAAAGGAATAACACAGGACAGATAAACCACTCCTTCCATGCAGAGGAGCTGGGTACAGGACATGTAAACCACTCCTTCCATGCAGAGGAACTGGGCACAGGACAGATAAACCACTCCTTCCATGCAAAGACACAGGACAGATAAACCACTCCTTCCATGCAGAGGAACTGGGCCTGAAACTTGTAGAGTGTGGCCTTGTTCAAAATGTCGTAGCAGCCAGTTTCAGGGTCAGGGCATTTCAGTGGAGGAGCAGAGATGACAAATAGTGCCTTTTAATTAACACTGCACAATATGTTTCCTATACAGGCTGACATAACTGTCTATATTTCAAGTGGAAGTTTATACAGCAATGGTTGGAAATGAGCAGATTTACTGCAAATACCACCATAAATAAACTTTCCTGAACTAACATTGGTAACACAAACAAATGATTATGTCTGTTGTCTGAAATGCAGCAAAAAGCAGAATTGTGGCAGGTGTGACACCTGATAGCTAAATTGAAATTTATAGAATGCATATGGCAGAACTTCATTTTTCTTTTTCATTTAGTGATCAAAAACTAGATGACAGACAGTGTAAAATGAAAACAGATGAAATGAATTTCCGAATGGATCCTGCCAAGTTTCATTTTCTCCACAAGTTCTTGGAAAGCCCAGAACCTATTCCCATGTGCACGGCCAGAATTTGCAGATTCTGCTCTTTACCTCTTCATCCTGCCATCTGACAGTTTGCCAAGTCCTGTGTGCTGCAGAATGATTGTGAAGAGAGGTCTGTTTATTATGGTACCAAGATCATTCTGTCAGACTTGATAGCCTAATTTTTATATGGAGTATAAATAAAATATAATAATATATAAATATATCTGTACACATGCACACATTAATTGTAAAAGTTTTCAAAGTCACAGTCATTATAATGCTTCCTCTGATGAAAGTAGAAAGACTGGATAATAAATGAAGTGTAATGGAAATTTGATATGAGTTTTTAAATGTGGGCTGAGGTAAAAGGTGAACATAAGCAACAGATCCTTTTACTCGTCCAATATGAAACAAGATTCTCTGTGGAATAAGTTTCAGACAGGCATGGAGAATTTATTTTTAATCAGCTTTAAAATACAGTCTATAATAAGCATGCCCTTAGGCAGTTACACTGAGCATGCCATCATAAAAAGAAGAAAAGAAGAAAAAAACCTTACAATGAGGCTTAGGAAAAATGGTCAACTGGATGCTAGATTTTTTAATCTATGGTTTTCTTTGCCCCTGCTGAGGATTCCTATATCATCTTTTCATCAGGAGAGTTTGGCAAAGCCACTCAGCGGGTGCTGTATGTTGGGAGCCACAACAATCAATATAGGGAATATGAAGGCAATTTTTAAAAGCTAATGTGTGAAACATTAAAAATCCATGCAGTACAAACCATGTATAATCTTAGCAACTCCCCAGCTCAAATGGATCAAACAGCAGAAATTGTAGTATATTGCACACTGAAGTGAAGTAACCTTTAAGGCTGAAGATTGATTCTTTTGGGAAAGTATTTACAATATGGTATATTAAGCACTTTGGATAGAAATAGCATGTCTTCTCAGAACAGGGATATACACTTGTGAAAGAAAACAACTGGACAGTGATCTCATGAGCTAAAGGAAAAGATTCAAGCTTACAGGGGAAAAACTCCAAATTTATGCCTTTTCATAAGAAAATTATTGGATAGTTTTCATTTCAGAGCTTAACATCATTCAATTACAGCTTTTAATTAGGACATATTAGTTGCAAATTTATGTAGTGTTTTCTTGGAGACAACATATGTCATATAGCACTGGAATTATTTTGCATAAAGCTTTATAAACCTCTTAAGCATCTAATGAGGTCCAGTGCTAGGAAAAAAAAAAAAAAAAAAAAAGCCTTTGGCAGAGTTTCCATGCATCAAAGATATCCCACTAAAATCGAAGTGATTGTTCTGGGGGAAAAATTGTGCAAAACACCAAAGCATTCTACAGTCTACCCCAAAGAGATGAGAGATGGGGAGTATTTCTGTCTTGGCTGGGTAGCTGGAAACATGAAGAACAGAGAGATGAGGGGACATGCCAAGGTTATGCACAAAGTCTTTGTCAAGGCAGGATCTAAATATACATCTTGAGAGTCCTAGAGGGCACAATATTGTCTCATTTTGAATCGAAGTACTCTTTCTAATTCAGTGCAATCTTCCAAAACAATTATAGCCTACAGCATATGCACAATATCCTTGAAAAAAATTAACATGTGTTTTGTATAAAATTCCCAGCACAATTATCGTCCTAGCACACT